>JADLSH010000126.1:5095000-5562500 GCA_016169945.1 Trachythela sp. YZ-2020 | reverse complement strand
TTAATCTATGTGGTTTATGTTCTCGTCAAGGAAGCTGTTTTTATCGTTGTCGTTGCAGTTGTTGTTCTTGTTGTGTGGCTGTCCTAATTTGCTGTCAAATCTAACCTTAAAATTGGCCGTTTGCATAACTTCACAAATATGTCAAAACAATTAGTGATTAAATGGGATGGGGAAGACAATGGTCAAAACATTCAGATCACTGGATTGTGTTATACTTAGTAGCACGCAAAGGGCTTATTCCGTGCCTCTTTCAGTATTTGCAATCTAAAAAGATTAACAGAAAACAATGGGAAATTAGCATACATGTTCTTTCAAAGAATATAAAACTCTTCATTGGAGATACTCTTGTGGCAGATAGTTACCTTCATCTCTATTCAAAGCATAATGAAACTAAATGCGTGCCCAAAAGATTAGTCTGGCTCAGGGGTGGGAAAATAACTATCTTTCTATGAGCACAACCGCATGGCACAACATGAAGTCAAAAATTTCCTGCAGGTCATGCACCATAGTAAGACACGAACCTAAAACATTTCCTGCGGATGTTTAAAATATCCTCATTTTCCTGCGAGCCAGGCTCGTGTGCTCGATTTTTTGCCAGTCCTGGTCAGGACCTTGGTAGGTCTCCATTAAGGGAGTTTTCACACGTCAGAGTGTAAACCTTGTGTTGACGTTCCATTTGAAAGTGATAATCACAGTACCTATTTTTGCTGTGCTGCGAAGAACCTCAGTCTCGTCTCTTCTAATTGCTTTTCTTGTTCTTTCAATCTTGCTCTGGCTGCCGACTGTTCACTTTGTTTTACTTTGCCAAGCTCTTTCAACGCTTTACCCCACTGTTGCTTGTAGTGAATCTTTGATTTGTTTGCACTTTCTAAGTTACGCTCTAATTCAACCTGGGTTTAGAAAGAGGAAAATAGTAATCTATATTTAGAAAAACAGAAACGTTATCAACAATGTTTAGAAAAAGGAATATATTGGCTTCATAGTAAAACGTGTAGATATAGCTACAGTGGAAACTATCTGTCAGTAAAGCTACAGAAACTTCAAAATAGAGCAGGCCGGATAATTACTGGTAGATCATATGATACCAGGTCAACAGTAATTTTAAATGAATTAAACTGGCAGACCTTGAGGAAGAGGAGGGAAGAACCAAAGGCTCTATTGATGTATGATATAAATAATAGGTCAATGCCCAACAGCAACTTTTCTAAAGAAAAGTGTTAGTTATGCACTATAACTAACAAATGTATAACTAACTATAACTAACGAATGTAATAGTTATTCTTCAACAAACTTCTTTGTCTTAATATGGAGACGATAACCAAAATGTTACCGAGAATCCCAACGAATATCTGTAGGCATCATTTGTTGTCTTTTCCATTGTTTCTTTCAAGAAACTTGACTTGTGACTTTTGTTGCTGATATACAATTTACGTTCGGGAGTTCGCTCGTGTGGTTCTTGCAGAACAGAACAAATGGCAAAAATTATTGACTTAAGTATACAGCGTTACCAGATGTAACTTAATGTATGATATCTGTAATAGTTCTTGCCCGTCGGCAATTTTGGATTGTTTTATTCAGGCAAGACATATGCACACCCATAACACTAGACAGTGTATAGCTAACAATTTTTATACCCAATATTCAAGATTAAACAAACACAATGAATCTTTTGTAAAACTCGGAGCAAAAAATATGAAATAATATTTCTGTCAACGTACGTGAATTTTGAAAAAACAAGTTTACTAAAACAATACATAAAACGCTCTTAACTATACAGGGTGAGTCAGAAAAAAGTGATGCCTTTGAAATTTAATACAATAGTGAACCTTTTGAAATTGAACTTCATATTTGCATTTTCTTTCAAAGAATCTATTGTACCCTATTGTATTTAATTTCAAAGGCATCACTTTTTTCTGACTCACCCTGTACTAAAGCTTGAGAACGGTTATGTTGATGTGCCGACGTTAATACAATTGATGGCTAAACAATGAAATTATTGTCTTGTGTGTAATTTTCCTATTTATTTTGATTCTACCTATTCCCCATAGATCAGAATTGAATTGGTTGCCTGTTCACGACTTTTGCTAATATAACTGAGCATGTAAATATATACTATACATGACCCAGGAGCGTTAATTAATTTTACTATCTGCCTCGATTAGCTAAGCTATTAGCGGATAGTATTGTATTTTGTAAACGTCTTTCAAATTAATTAAAAGAGTATCAGTATCAGTAATATCAGTATGTATTCGGCCAATATAAAGTGAATATATAACAACATACGTCATGTCACCAGACAAAGTGCCTCAGTCTCAAAATTAACAGAAAGATAACCTTTTCACGTTAACACTTACGACAATAGATGATATTATTACATATATATTACTCTATATGTAAATATTCTGCAGGAGCGCCGGAAGCAACGTGAAGCCGCGGGGGCAGCCACTTAAAAGGGGCACTTACTCTTTATCATTAAATTTCGTGGGCGGAAAATTTTTGTTAAAATGCTGTTATATGGGTACTGGATTATAAGCTTCTTTGAGAGCATCCAGTGGTTCATAATAAATCCGTTGTTGACTTGTAGCTATTCTTTCTCGATTGGTGCAAATGAAGTACTACGTCATATAGGGCCTGTATAGGCAGGTTTAATTCTCTTTCTCTTTGCCAAAATCGGCTCGTAATGTGGATAGTCCTATTATGATCGCGTGTTCTTGAACACAGTTCTATAACCATTGGAACACACAACAATGAACTCTAATACTCAGTTTAATAGAACGAAATGTTTAGAAATATAATAAATACAACGAAGAAGAAAGAAAACCTAAAGGGGATAAAGGGGAGTAAAGGGGAGTAAAGCTATACCGGTGATACCTAAATGTATCATCTGACTTTACAAAACCTTACTTCGGGTAGGCTACGGTGTATACCCGTTTGTCGTGGGGGTTTACGCCACAACGAAGAAAAGCTTGCCCGGCTTACACATCCGTTTCAGGTTTTGAGCTAATTAATTTAAATCTATGCAACCGCATCCAAGTCGATTTCGTTCGAACGGCAGTAGCCCACGCCGTAGACCCCACAAGAAACGAAGTGAGGGTATAACACCGTAGGCTAAACGGCAGCGGACAATAAAGTCTTCACGCTTATCGGTTAAAATCGTTTCGCCTGACTTTCAGTGGTAGCCAATAGCATTTAATACTGTTTCGTTACTGTCGTTCCAATGGAAGTGTTCCTAAAATATTACATCAATTCATTACATAAGTTGATCAATACATTTGCTCAAAAATTGCTCAACTTCCTGTTACTAGCGTACTTGTTCCCAATTGGTCAATCAGTCACTGAAATGAGACGCCATTGGTCGATTTACGCACACAGGAAGTTGATCAATATTTCAACGAATGAATTGATAAACTCTAGGTAATGAATTGATGCAATATTTTAGGAACAGTAACGTTCATAGCCGTTCTTTGAAGCCTATCCGTTTGTTTATCAACGCCAGACAGGTTTGTAATGCAAATGCTATATTTGAGGGCAAAACGAATAAGGGAAGGACGTGTAACTCTACGTATGTTCTCCTTGCTGTCCAAGAAATTGATATCGTTTTTTTTGAAGTTTCTTTGAAGCAAAGAATACATTTGCATTGCTCAAACTCGGGCATAAATATGTTCGCGGGCATAAATATGTTTTTGGCCCGAGTCAGACTCATTTTAGCAGGAGCGTAGCGAAGGTTAAGATGAGTTATGAGGAGGGCCAAAAACATATTTATGCCCAACAACATCAACTGTATTACTATTATTATAATTATACAGGGCACTTACAGCCGAATCTATAGAATGAACAGTGCCGCCATCACGCCGGCATTGTATTTACCGAATGCAGAAAACTGTTTTCAAAAGACAAAAAAACTATAAGTATTATTTGAACAAGATATGAATTGATTTAGTTTAGTGCAATTGCCTGAGTTTGGCTGAATAATGCTAATTTCATATTTGCACGATAAAAACAAATTTAGATTCACTTCGCCATTGTGTATAATTATACTAATAGTTTCTGGCACTACAGACGTGGTCCTCTCGTCTTTTTGGAATGGTTTCTCACTCATTAAGCTTCAAAGATCGATAAATTTTTCTTCGTTTCGTTTTTCAGCCGTGCATTTTGTCGTTAAAAATGTAAAAAGACACTTGCCGACAGCCGGCTAAAGACATAAACAATTGTTTTCTGTCGCTCCACTCGCTCATTAAATTCAGCGGGCTAAAATATATTTTAGCTCGCTGTTTTGTTCATTTTAGCCCGCAAAATACGCCACAATGCCCGCTAAAATTATAATAATGATCCATTTTAGCAACAAAGGTACACAGACATAGCACAGCTCGTAAGTTAATTTAGCCAAAACCTGAAACGGATGTGACGTAGCTGCATGGGCAAGCTTTGCTTCGTTGATTCGTAGACCCTTCAAGAAACGTGTTTCTGCTGGGGTCTACGGCGTAGGGTATATACTTCGGGGTAATCTGATTGAAATCCCACATTAACAAAACCTATGAACTTCAAGTTTATACGAATACTGCTAAATAATATTAATAATAACTAGAGGACACTCAAAGACTGCATACTTCCCCCAACAAACTAATAATGCATAAACATGCACCAATTACGCATTCAATTCTTTTCAACCCGGGGAAATAAGACAAACTTTTATAGATTTCTCACCCAATTTTCATCCAAATTTAACAAAATTTAATGAGTTTGGCCCTGGCCTACGGCCGTTAGCTCCACAAATTTTCGTATTAAAATTTTAATACTCTTGAGGCATCGTCCTAACAGACGAACACAAACACAAAAGGCCAGGTGAAAACATAAATCCTGGCGCAGGTAAAAACAGCATAACAATATATAGCACTGACGAAGAAAACGTGGTGTTTCCACTAACAAGACAATTATATTATTTTCACCATGCAAAGATACAAGGAACTTTACTACTGTATGGCTTTTTTGTTTAACCGCGTCTTTATATGACAAGGATGGATAACTTTAATTATATACTATACAACCATAAGCTACATACTTATTACTTAGATCAGTGAATGTTTACATTTCTAATTCTATCCTGTCGACGCAACGGATCAAATTTAATTGCGTTGCCACATTTCATTAACCATGTAAAACCTATATACAAGCATGCTTAGTCAATATTTCTTTGTTCTATTTTGCTACATAGTTTTCATAAAGGTAGCGCTCAATTATGCGAAAAATCTATGAATTGATGTGAATAGTTTTTCCAACTTGCCACAATAACTGTTTAATTTTCATGTGTTTTTCGTTTCCTCTTGGGGCAAAGTTTCCAAAAAGTGAGAAATCTTTTGTCCAATATTCCATATATAAAAGGATTTACTGAATATGATCCAGCAACTCTTAAAACATGAGCAAAATAGTCAATCCAAACATATTTTATCAGTACATTATCTTTGCCAGCGATCTTCAAAATAAGGTACACAGACGCAGGAAGATTTCCAACTCCATAGCAAAGAACGGTACTGAGACAAACAAGGAAAGTTCGTCGATTTCGAATATAATTCAGGATTTTTAAGGACGAGGTAGAGTTATTTTGTGTCATCGGATTTGGACATAAGCTTTTCAGGTATTTGTTTTGTTTGATGAGTGCCCGATATACTTTATAATAAAGTACAGCCATAACTATTGTTGGGGCAAAATAGAAGAATATTATTGCGTATGCATAAAGAAACCACCAATAACCTACGAGATTCAGCTGTTCAAAGCATGTCGGTATATCTGTTCCATAGCCTAGAACTGATCAAGCCAATAATGTACCCCAAACCACAAACAACTTTCAATTTCCGTCGACTGACGACATGTTTTAAGGGATGTACAGCAGCGTGATAACGAAGCACTGAGATTATCAACATCATGTATACTCCTGCGACTCGAAAAACGTACGTTATATGACTGAAAACACAATACATGGTGTGATTATAAAGGGAAAGCGATTCTTCGGCAAAATAGTAGTTTATGACGTCGATGAAGGCTAAAACCAGCCATCCCAGATCACAGATCGCAAGATGTAAAACAAGAAGGTAGTAGTTGTTCTTTAACAAACGTCTTTGTCTCAATATGGAGATGATTACCAAAACGTTACCGAAAATTCCAAATAAAACAACTGAAATCATAGAATATCTGAAAGCATCATATGCAGTTGTATTCCCCATTGTTTCGTTCGACAAGTTTGAACTGACTTTCATTGCCGTTATAGAACTCAAGGTCAAACTGACGGCTCGTTTGTGCAGTTCTCTCGGAAAACAAAACAAATAGCACATGCAATGATATATAAGACAGTACCAGATGTATTCCGCCAATAAGAACCCAACACATAGCGACATGACGTCCATGGTACACATAAGGATAAGCAAATAGTTGAAAAATAGTTTAAAAAGGGAGTTTAAGACTGTTTAGCATGAAAACAATAAATGGAAATAGCATTTGGAATTTAAGTTATTGTTGCATATCTGCATTATTATTAGTAGTAGTAGTAGTAGTAGTAATCTTTATTGAGGAAAACTTTTTCATTACATAATGATTTTCAAGAAGGACCTCAGGTCAGCTAATTTTCAAAAAGGACTTCTAAAATGTTATTCATCTTGTGAGTAACACCCTCAGTCAAGAGATGACAGACATTGACCCGTATTCTAGAGCATTCATTAAATATGAATACTGTACATGCTGCAAACTAAACATGTGTATCACGATTGTTGAACAAGTTCTCTTGTTAGATGTTATAAAATGACCTAACCATTAAAACTTTCTACCGCAGGAGGATTTTCTAAAGACGAATCAGGCAAGGATAACGAAATAACCGTGACACAGGCCACCCCTATAGAGATACCTGCGGAGGAGGCTATAGAAGTTTTTCATTTGTAAACAATATCCTCGAGTTTTGAGAGTTTGTCAACCCATGCTCTTGAATTCGTTGGATATTAATAACTTGTAAGCTGTAAACTAGGCAGGTGTATCACGTGCATTGTAAAGTTAACTTCTTGCATGTTATAAGTTGAAAATTTTGTTTGAAAAATATTACACAGACTATAACAGATATTTACTTTTGTGTGAGCAATACCCTCGAGGGATAGCAGGATATTGATTGAGTGGCTCTATGAATAAAAAGTTTGTAAGCCGTGAGACAGGTGCAGCACGTTCATTGTAAAGTTTGCTTTTTGCATATTACTAAATGACCTGCATGCATGACTACAGTATATAAAAACTTTGATGTGAGCAAATTAAGGTCAAATTCGCTATGTATTTTGCTGCCTATTCCATTTTCGTGCTCAAAGGCTATGTAAAAGGCAGAATATGGTTGAAATTCTTTCAAAATATTCTCGGAATTCGCAAAACAATGGCCGCCATTATGTCAGTGTTTCCATTTTCAAAATTGACATTTCCTTCAGGAAATTTTACTTGAGAAAATTTGTTAACATCAGCTGATATAGGTATAGCTAACACTAAAGTCTAAATAAAGTCAAACACAATGTTTTAAAATAGAATATACAAATATACAAAACACACACACACACACACACACACACACATACTTGCTAGAAATAGTTTCCCTTATCTGTTTGTCCAGTTCAGCAATGATTCTATCTTCAGTCTATAAAGATGTCTCGTGTTTCCAACGTACGACAAGAATTGTCTAACTTTTCTGTGGTTTCCGTTTCTTCTTGAGGCAAATTTTCGAGAAGGTGAGCAACTTTTTGTCCAAAATTACATATATAAGAAATCCCCCAGTTACTGTCTCTGATAATCGATGGACACCCGCTAGAGAGAGTACGGTCACATAAATTACTAGTACTAACGATCCAAAATAACCTCAAATGGGATGAACATATTCTTGAAACAGTCTCGAAGGAGTCCAAGCGATTGCACATCCTTCGAGTATTGCGCCGAAGCGGTGTTCCTCCTAATGACCTTCTTCCTGTGTACTTTGCGTTAATACGCTCAATTTTAGAATATTCTTGCGTGGTATGGCATAACTCTATCCCACACTTTTTGTCTGAGAAGCTAGAAAAAATTCAAAAGCGAGCTATGCGCATTATCTACCCTGAACAAACCTATAAAGAAGCATTGCTGTCGGCCGATTGCCCCAGGTTGGACACTAGGCGCGAAGAACTATGTTTGAAGACACTTACGAAGATAACCAGAGGTGGTCCGCTTGTACAACATGTGACCCAGACTAGATCGAGCGAACATAATTATTTTATTAGATAATCAAACAATTTGTCGAATTACAAATGTCGAACTGATCGTTTTATAAAAGCGGTGAATAATGAAACCTGACTTCTAAATTTTAACTTTGTAAATAGATATTTTAATATAATCTTATAGTATTATAGTATTTTAATGTAAACACATTGTAATTCATTTTATATGCGAAAAATGTGTAATTAAACATTATCCACTATCCATTATCCATATAAGAGGATTTACTGAGCAAAACCTAGCAACACGCAGAATTTCGGCAAAATATAGAATCCAAATATATTTCATCAATAGATTATCTTCGCCAGCGATGTTCAAAATGAGGTGCACAGACATAGGAATATTTCCAACCCCATAGAAAAGAACAGCACTGAGACAAACAAGGAAAGTTCGTCGATTTCGAATATATTTCAGGATTCTGAAGGAGGAGCTAGAGTTACTTTGTGTCATCGGATTTGAACATAAGCTCTTCAGATATTTGTTTTGTTTCAAACTGTGCTCAATCAACATTTATGTCTTAAAATCAGGATTAGAATTTCCAATCCCAGTTATTTTTGGAGATCAATGTTCTATACCAATATATTGATATACCTCCGAATATGTTGAAAACACATTGAGTTATTGAATATTCAGGTTCGTTTATTAATATTTCAAGAACGCACTTGAAGACTATATATATAGTCTTATAGGCTCGGTGGTTATAGGCTTGTAATCACCTCGTCTTCAGCGACTAATTGTTAAACGGCGGACGACTTTGCAATCTGCTATGTTCTGACATACCCGATATTGAATTTGGTATACCTGATATTGGTGTAAATATCCCAGCGGAATTAGTACCGTCGCACGGCGCTTTACGCCGTTAGCTCGGGGATGACTAACGTCGATCATTGTATACATCATGTGCTCATCCCTATTGCGTCGCCCTGCTCACCCACAAAATACAAGCCTGATATGATTGAATATTTAATGAGCTCACCTCTGCTCACTCCCCCAAAATCCTGGTCGAACGGCCCCTACTATACTACTTGCAAGTATAAATAGTCCAACATAAAAAATATTTTTGCTAATTACTAGTATATTATATACTATTGGCTAGCAACCGATAAGGAATATGACTATCGACATGGAAACAAACTAATATATAAGAGATAGACATAAGGCCAAAAAAGATTCTGTTTCTGGGGTTTGTGCAGAATGGACGCGACAACTGGGGGTATTTTCCCCTCCTTAGTATTCTTGAGTCATATAAGAATTAATATGGAGGCGCCTTTTTGCAGGAATGGTTGAGTATTTTTGCTACCCTTCAGTTTTTGTATAGTTATTTTTTATGCTTTTAACATCAAAGAATCACCAAATTTGCAGGTCTAAATAGAAAAAAAATGAGAAGTACTATTATTGCAAAAATTATTATTACATTATGTTGGAAAAGAAACGTTGGCGCGCACGGTTAAACATGACGCGCTGACCAGAAAAACAAAAATATTTTTACGCCTAACTGATGGATATATCAAATTATTAAATTGTCGTCCACGACAGACTTCTGCCAAGCAACCAACCATACCTGCCGATCAACTCAAGAAGCGCAAGGGATGCTCCCTTATATAATATTCAAGTTATTAATATCAAGGACACTCGTTTAGTATTCGGTAATTATGTTCCACATTTTAACATTTGGAACCAGATCTTTGCTACCATATTCTATAGAAGTGTTTCGATACTCTAGCCAAGTAAATTAACAAGCAAAAAACTGGCTTCTTTTAGTCTAAAAGAGCAATATTTAAACTTTATACGTATAGTGTTAAATAATATTGTAAACAAGAGTACACTCAGAGCCTTCATACCTCTTCCGGCAAATTAAGTCAACTAATCGTGCGTTAATTATTCATGCACTATTAATGACCCAAGCTGTTGATATAAAACCATATTTATAAAAACACAATTCAAGCAAAACCTATTTTGTGGGAGAAGGGGTTCTGGGGTGTGAAGACACATATTATGACAAACATCATCCCTACTCACGTCACACCCAAAGCTGAACTGATTGGCTGAACTGAATGCTCTGACCATAAAGCAGAGCCTTGCCAGGGGTAATCATTCCGTGACGACCCTGAATCAAGAAACACTTGGACAGTCTTTAACCTGACCAAGGGGAATGAAACCCCTATGGACAGTCCTTAATAACCTGACCCAGAGCGCTAGACCCATATGGGCAGTCCTTAACCTGACCAAGGGGCGATAAACCCCTATATGGACAGTCCTTAATTATATGGTATATGTGTGGCGTATATTGAGTCATGGACCTGAAGAACCACAAATTTATTAACCAAAATACAAAATAGTCTGCGACCGAAAACGTTGCTTTTTAACTATGTACAGACTAAAGTAAAGCATTATCTAGCAGCAACATTGTTTGTGTCTCTTTCCAAAATGTCCTTTATCCAGTCCTTGATCCAGCTTCCATTTGTATATAATAGCTATTATTTCCATAATATATTAACTACCAATATTCTATAGATGAATTTGCAATTTTGAACATATTCAAGGTAACTCTAACTTAGAGCAAACGTCAGGCTGAATAGCCAAAAAGGTGGGTGGGAAATTATTTCAATAACTTGAGTAAGCGAAGCGCTCAGTATAAATGATATGATCTTGTTAGCATCCTGAAAGTTATGCGCTAAGTAACTTGTATTATATTGCCGTTATGATTGGTCAATTTGTTAGTAGGAAGCGTTACCATGAAATATCAAGGGCTACCTTTATATTTCGCATCGTCTGGAACCGTTATTAAATTGTTACGGTTAAATTGACAATGTTCATTGGTTCTGTGTGCAGACCATTTATATTTTTTAACAATGGTGATAATTGTTGGATTTCCAGGGAGTGCACCCCTGACTTCTTGTAGTATCTAGTATTCCACTTTCAACCAATGTAGAAATCTCCATAAATAATATAAAATTTCACAGCAGCAGCTCTCATGCACCCTTGCAGTATAGGGCAAGGGTGGGCTCCCTTTGAAAATATACAACCTTGCTTTGTGCCCCTAATGCTGCTTTTCAATCCTCCTGCAATATAACTGCCATAATGTTAATTAAACATAGCCACAAGTTTCATATAATATAAGTTCAATTCTGGAAAAAGTTCTATGAATTGACATGCATGCCTTGTTTTCCAACTTTCTACAAAATCTGCTTAATTTTCATGTGTTGCATGTCTCCTCTTGCGGCAAAATTTCCAAAAGGTGAGCAATTTTTTGTCCAATATTCCATATATCAAAGGATTTACTGAGCATGATCCAACAACTCGCAGGACATAAGCAAAATATAAAATCCAAATATATTTCATTTGTAGATTATAGTAGATTACCAAAATAAGATACACAGACATAGGAAGATTTCCAATTCCATAGCAAAGCACGATACTGAGACAAACAAGGAAAGTTCGTCGATTTCGAATATAATTCAGGATTTTGAAGGAGGCGCTAGAGTTACTTTGTGTCATCGGATTTGAACACAAGCTCTTCAGATATTTGTTTTGTTTCACAAGTGCCCGACATACTTTATAATACAGTATAGCCATAAATAATGTTGGAGCATAATAGAGGACGAATATTGTGTATGCATAACGGAACTTCATATAAGTTACATTCTGCTCTATAAAGCACTCCGGCATACGTATTGCATAGCCTAGAATAAGGCCAATAATATACCCCAAACCACAAATAACTTTCAATTTCCGTCGACTGATATCATGTTTTAAGGGATATACAGCAGCGTGATAACGAAGCACTGAAATGATCAGCATCATGTATATTCCTGCGACTTGAAAGACGTACCTTATATCACTAACAAGACAATAAATGGTGTAATTATAAAGGTAAAGCCGTTTTACGTCAAAATAGTGGCTAAAGACGTGCACGAAGATTACAACCAGCCATCCCAGATCACAGATCGCAAGTTGAAAAACAAGAAAGTAGTAGTTATTCTTCAACAAACTTCTTTGTCTCAAAATGGAGATGATAACCAAAATGTTACCGAAAATCCCAAATATAACAACTGAAATATAAGAATATCTGAAGGCGTCGTATTCAGTTGTCTTCTCCATCATTTCGTTCAAGTAATTCGAATTGTGATTTTCGTTGCTGATATGTACAATTCAAGATCAAACTGGTAACTCTAACAAATGGCTGCAAAAATAATCTACTTTAGTACAATATATCGACGACACCAGATCTTTTCTGCCAATAAGAAGTGAAGACATAACAAACATATGACAACATACTTCGTGGCACTAGACAAAGTGCTTCAGTCCAGAAAATGCCACTTAGAACTGTCGAAGCAAAAAATATTTAAAATGCAAGAATTTTCAAACTTTAAACCTATATAAATCATAGAATAACTGCATGTTTCTCACTTTTTAACATAAATTAGATGTATATGGGAATAATATTTACCGAAAGATGAAACATTATGTCGAAAACATACTGAACTATTAAATATTCGTGTATCAATATTTCAAGAACGTACTTGAAGCATGACGTAGGCATATGGTCATTCTATCAAACGCACAGAAAAAACCAAACATACAAAGGCAGATTGTGCTACTACAATAAATAGATAGAAACGAAATTAGTTTGAAGATATACGTTTTCGCGTTATACCTATAACGATTGATAATATCATAAAATTAATAGCACTATATATGCAAGTAAAAACAGTCGAACAATACTGTTTCCGCAATACTGTTCCCTCGGGCGTGGCCGCGGTGGAGATTTAAAATGCTAATGATCTGCTTTTGTCATTTTTATTTTGGGTGTTACAAAATGAACATTCCACAGTAGCCCAAATCCGAACGTAAACTTATGCTTCCTGATGTACATCTATGGATAATTACGACTATTTATGGGGGTATTTTATGGATAAGTATGGGTGAAAATCGTGTATGCTTCAGTGACTTATATAGTTCAGTGTTCAATCAGTTTCAAAATTGATATTATATTTCACACAATCTCGTTACATTTTCACCGAATTGTACCGTGTTTTTTTATGGATTTCGTGTATTGTTGTACTCTGGACTTCTTCTCGCTATGAATTTTGATCGCCGATTTGCGTTGAATGTGGATCAGTTTAAATGTTGGAACACTTGAATCTGAACAAGGTAAGGTAAAGGTTTTTTTGTCAAGTTTCCTAAAGGATTGGCCATATTGATTTTAATTATTAAATAACTTTTATGCTCTATTATCTATTTAACAATTCGATTATGAGCTCAAGATTTCTATGAGGTGATAGTTGATGAGGGCGAAGACCGAATGAACTATCATCTCATAGCAATCGAGAGCGAATAATCTAATTGTTTTAGTAGAAACCAGCAAGAAAACAGTATTTCAAAACGTTTTTCATAATTTATTGAAATAAATTCGTTAAAAATCGCGCCGAGGAGATGGCTGTTTCGCTACTCGCTATTTATCGACAATTAGATAGCGAGTAGCGTAGCCAATCAAATTACAGCATTTGCAATAGTATGCTAGTATGATTCTACTAATATCTTGTATCACGGTGTGTTTTGCCGTAAAATATCAATATTGCGCTTGTCTCAGCTCACGAGTGTCATATTAATATAGTACATAATAATATATAATTGTACAGCCTTGAACATCAAGGCGATGTTACATGCGACAACTTCGCAATGCAAATTGTTAAAGACTATATTTCAGGATTTTGAAGGAGGAGCTAGAGTTACTTTGTGTCACCTAGCTGATTTGAACATACGCTTTTCATGTTCGCATTTCTGAAGGCGCCTTATATGCAGTCCTTTTCACCATCGTTTCGTTCAATTAATTTGAATTGTGATTTTCGTTGCTGATATACAATTCGCGATCAAACTGGTGCTCATTCGTGCAGTTCTTGAAAAACAAAACAAATGGCAAAAGTATTATTTTAGTACAATATATACGACGATCCGGATGTAGTCTGCTAACAAGAAGTGAACACATAAGAAACATATTACAACATATGTCGTGGCACTATAGACAAAGTGCTTTACTCCTTTATTCCAGAAAATGACAATCATAGAGTAACTGCGAATACCCTTTATAAAGGTTTATAGTGCACTTTTAACATCAACTGTGCTTAATCAATATCTATAATTTATATGTAATACAAGAACATTTTTTATTGACTGAAGTGCGTGCTCACACCAGTGCAAAACAAATGAACAATTCGAATAAGAAAATTATAAACTTCTATTCGTGTATAGAATTCACTTCCAGTAGATATTAGAAATTCCCCTTCCACAGCATAGGTAATTTTAACTCTAAAGTCTGTAGATTATTGTCACGTGGGAAGACATGTAAACTTTTCGAAGTTGGTCCGAGATAGCCTCTATTCTGCATACAAGATTGCGTTTAAATAATAGCACTTTGAATTACGATCTTTTTCTACATAATTGTATTTCCTCTCTTGCTTGCAAGTGCGGATACTACCGTGAGACATCTAAACACTACTTGCTGGATTGTTCGCGCTTTCATGTCCATCGCGATCATTTGCTTTCCTCGGCTGCAGAGTGTCTTCACTATCACTGGACCACAGCTAAAGATATGAAACTTAATGCCCAATTTTCTCATGATTTGTCGCGCTCAATCGAGTTATTGCATGAGCACTTGGGATGTTGGGAGAGCACTTACGCTTTTTCGTGCTCTCCCAACTTCCCGCGTGCTCAATAACTCGATTGAACACGCCAAATCATGAAACAATTCTTACCAGTTATTGTTCAAGATCAGTTTTCTTAGCCAATTTTGATATGCCTTCTCTGAAATATGTTGAAGACATATTGAGCTTATGAATTAATATTCAGGCTGGTTCATTAATATTTCAAGAACGTACTTGAAGTATTATGTAGCAGTATTGTCATTCTGTCAAAGGCGCCGATAATATAACGGCAAATTCTGCTACTATACAATATAGAACAGAAACAAAATTAAAAGAAAGATACGTTTTCACGTTATACCTTACGACGATCGATGGCTAATCAGTAGTGAATTATATACTGTTGGCTAGCAACCGATTTGGCAGGAGGTCCTAATTGTTGTGTGGAAAAGAGTTTCATGTTTGATGGGGCAAAAATATGGAACTCAGCCATAAAGAAATCAGAGGGATTGGGTCCCAGTCTCTATTTGAAACAAAAATTGCTGCTCATGTTGCTAAATAATATATTTATATATATAAATCCTCTATTATAAATAGTTAACTATATGTTTTGTTAATTGTCTATGTTGTCAATTTTTGTCAATTGGAACAGTAACATTATTTCTACTTTTTATACCATAAGAACATTTTATAACTTTTGAACACACGCCCTTCGTGGAAATCAATATTTTTAATTGACGTAGTTAGCGTGTCAAAATAAAATTTTCTATCTTCTATCTATCTATAATCTAGGGATACTCAATACATTTCTCATTTCTCAAATAACTTGCCGAGAGCACAGAAAAATATTCTTCACGCCAGAAGATCGTCTGAGCTTCGCTTCACAAATCATAATCATATGGTTTTAAAATATTTTAACATTTCATTTGATTTTGACGACTTGTTTGGGGAATATACCGCCATCCTGCATGACAAAACTTCAATTATGAAGGTCTACGATAAACGTACCCAAGCCAATCGGCACAAATTACCCGCGCCCTGAAATTAATTACCGCGCCCCCGGATGTTTTGCCTGTGCGTGTTTTTTCAGACCCGCGCCACGTTTCTTAGATATGTAGGGCTACATAAAGAACCATCCCCTATCTAACCTAACTATCTCCACGACTCGTGCGGCAAATAGACTATCCCTTTGCTACCTTGTAGCTTTACAGTGTAGCTTTGCAATAAATATACAAATAGTATGTTTCCACGAACAAAACAATGGATGATACTATTTTCACTATGAAAAGATACAAATAATTTTGTTACTGTATTACTTTTTGTTCAACCGTGTCTTTATATGACAAAGATGTTTAACTTTAACGATATTACAACTAAAGCTACATGCCTACTACTGAGATCCAGTTACATTGCTCATTGTTATGTTTATATATACATATTATGTATGGATCTATGCATGCAAAAACTCTGGTGCTACGCATTTTTATCTGAAACTCTTGAATTTAAACAATATTCCAACAAATACTACCCCTGCGATTAAGATTACCTCCAGTATAGTAATCGTTTGTTCGTTTCCATAATCAATTTTTGCTGCATGTATTTATTAAAAATGTCATTTTTGCAAAACTGCAGTGGAAGCAATCATCAAAAAGCTTGTCTTGGAATGCTTACCAAGCCAGTTTGTCATTCTTAAATAGAAATAATATAACACCTGGGTTATCGATTTTGACGATTTGTTTGGGGGGGGGGGGAATACCGCTATCTTGCATGACAAAAGTTCAATTATGAAGGTCTACAGTACGATAAACGTACCCAAGCCAACCCGCATAAATTTCCCGCGCTTTGGAATTTATTGCCTGCGCCCTCGCCTATTTTCTTGTATACTTGCGCCAATCTAAGGGGACCCGCGCCCCGCGCCAAATAAACTACCCCTTTGGTACCTTGTATTTTTTATAAAGTGCATAGTGATTTTATATGCTTTTAATATTGAAGAGTCACAAAATTTGCAGGTCTATATAGAATAAAATGAGAACTACTAATATTGCCAAAAGAATAATTTGATTATCGCAAAAACAACGTTGACGCACTCACTTAAAAGTGACGCGCAAGCTGACCATGTACACAAAAATATTTTTTGTACGCCTACCTGAAGGATATATCTAAACATGAAATTGTCGTCCACGACAGACTCCTGCCAAGCAACCAATCATACCGACCGATCAACTCTAAAATCTGGGGAATGCAGGAAGCGCAAGGCGTGCGCACTCATCTAACATTCAAGTCGTTGATATCAAAGACACTCGTTTAGTATTCGGTAATTATGTTCTACATTTTTACTTTTGGAACCAGATCTTCGTTACCATATTTCCATAGAAGCGTTTCTTATACTCTAACCGAGTGAATTAACAAGCAGAAAATTAGCATATTTTAGTCCAAAAGAGCAATATTTAAACTTGACGTTTATACGTATAGTATTAAAAAATATTGTAAACAAGAGGACACTCAGGGCCCTCATACGTTTCCCAGCAAATTAAGTCCACTAATCATGCGTTAATTATTCATGCACTTATTACGCATTCAATTATTTTCAGCTCGAGAAAGCAATAGAAAGCTTTGTAAATTTCTCATCCGATTTTCTTCCAAATTTAACCAACATTTAATCGGTTTGTCCTTAGCCAACGGCCGTTACTCTACAAAATTTCGTATTGATATGTTCGATACCTTTTGAATTTATCGTGCTAACATATGCAGACAAAAACACACACAAAGAAACGCAGGTGAAAACATAACATCCTGGCGCAGGTAAAAATAAAAGAACAATATAATTTTATAGCACTGATGAAGAAACGTGGTGTTTCCATTAACAAAACAATTATATTTTCACCATGCAAAAATACAAGGAACTTTACTACTGCTTGCTTTTTGGCCAACCGTGTCTTTATATGACAAGGATGTAGAATTTATTGTGATGTTTACATTTCTCGTGCTTTTATGTTAATATCTTTAGACTATACTGAGTATATATACATGCAAAAACTCTTGTGCTACGCATTTTCATCTAAAACTCTTGAATTTATACAATATTCCAACAAATATACTACCCCTATGTTAAGATTACCCAACTTTTCAGACAATTACTGTTCATCTTAAAGTACTTCTATCTCCAGAAGTCATCGTTTGTTCGTTTTACCATAGTCATATTTGCTGCATATATTTATTACAAATGTTATTTTTGCAAAATTGCAATGGAAGCACTCATTTTTAAGTAGAAATAATAACTGCCATAAAGTCAATTCAACATGGCTACAAGTTCGTAAAGGTAACGTTAAATTCTGGAAAAAATCTATATGAATTGATGTGAGTTATTTTTCCAAGTTGCTGCAAGAACCGCTTAATTTGCATCTGTTCGTCGTTTCCTCTTGCGGCAAAATTTCCAAAATGTGAGCAAATTTTTGTCCAATATTCCATATATAAGAGGATTTACAGAACATGATGCAGCAACTCGCAGAAGCATAGCAAAATACCGAATCCAATTATATTTCATGATTATATTACCGTCAGCGATCTTCAAAATAAGGTACACAGACATAGGAACATTTCCAACTCCAGAGCAAAGAACGGTACTGAGACAAACAATAAAAGTTCGTCGATTTCGAATATATTTCAAGATTTTGAAGGAAAAGCTAGAGTTACTTTGTGTCACCGGATTTGAACATAAACTCTTCAGGTATTTGTTTTGTTTCACGAGTGCCCGATATACTTTATAATACAGTACAGCCATAACTATTGTCGAAGCACAATAAAAGAACAGTGCGAATGAATAACGGAACATCCAATAAGCCACGTTATTCTGCTGTACAAAGCATTCCGGGATACCTGCTCCATAGCCTGCAATCAAGCCAACAATGTACCCCAAACCACAAAATATTTTCAATTTCCGTCGACTAATGGCATGTTTTAAGGGATGTACAGCAGCGTGATAACGAAGCAGTGAAATGATCAACATCATGTATACTCCTGCGAATTGAAAGACGTACATTATATCAATAGCAAGACAATATATGATGGATTTGTGAGGGAAAAACGGTTTTTCGACAAAATAGAGGTTAATGACTTCCATGATGAAGGTTACAACCAGCCATCCCAGATCACAGATCGCAAGATGTAAAACAAGAAAGTAGTAGTTGTTCTTCAACAACCTTCTTTGTCTTGATATGGAGATGATAACCAAAATGTTACCGAGAATTCCAAATACAATAACTGAAATATAAGAATATCTGAAGGCGTCATATGTTGTCTTTTCCATCGTTTCGTTCTTGTAATTTGAATTATGACTTTCGTCGCTGCTTTACAATTCAAGATCAAACTGGTAGCTCGTTTGTGCAGTTCTCTCGAGAAACAGAACAAATTAATGGCAAAATAATTTACTTTAGTAGAATATACACGTCGATACCAGATGTATTCCGCCAATAAGAAGTGAACAGATAAGAGACATATATAACAACATACGTTGTGGCACTATATATAGACAAAGTGCTTCAGTCCAGAAAATACCACTTTGAACTGTTTAATCATAACAAGGAGTCGGTATTTCAAATGCAATATTTTTTTAAACCTTAAACCTATAAATCTTACAATTAACTGCTTCTAACTTTTTGATATAGAGTAGATTTGCTGAAAAATGAAACATTGTAATGTAGTATTGCATTCTTTCTGATAGTTTTCACAATATTTCATTTATACAAAGAATTAATTACGGAGAATTTTAATTATGTTTGTGAATACCCTCAAGAAATGACAACCCGTGTTCTAGAGTTTGTTTAATTAAGGATATTAAAATGAGGATTAGAATTTCCAATCCCAGTTATTTTTCGAGATCAATGTTCTATGCTAATATTACTATGCCGCTGAATATAAAACATATTGAGTTATTGTCGGTGATTACAAGCCTATAGTCACTTCGCCTGCAGCTCATTGACTATAGGTTTGTAATTCCCCTCCCTTGGAGTTAAATGCAATCTGCTATGTTCTCACATACAGGGGTTTAAATATCCGAGCGGAATTAGTACCCTCGCACGGTCGCTTGGGGATGACTGATGTCATTGTATACACAATGTGCTCACCCCCAAAATACAGGCCTGATTGAATATTCAATGAGTTCACCCCGGCTCAATCCCAAAAATCCTGGTCGAACGTCCCTACTATATACTACTTGCAAGTATAAATAGTCCAACAAAAAATTATTTTTGTTAAATAGTACTATATATATGGAGCCGATATGGTATATAGGAACCGATATGGCTGGAGCTCATTGTTGTGTGATATGGCTGGAGCTCATTGTTGTGTGATATGGCTGGAGCTCATTGTTGTGTGATATGACTATCAACATGCAAACGAACAAAAATACGAGAGACATACATAACCCCCAAAAATATTCTGTCTCTGGTAAGAGAGTTTGTGCAGAAAGGACGCGGCGACAGGGGTACTATTATTGCAAAAAATATTATTTGATTATATTGAAAAAGAAACGTTGACGCGCACGGTTAGAAATGACGCGCGCGCTGATCAGAAACACAACAATATTTTTACGCCTAACTGATGGATTTATAAAAATATGACGTTGTCGCCCACGACAAACTTCTGCCAAGAAATCAAGTCAAAATATTTCAAGAACTAAGCAAAATACGAAAAATCGGTTAGGGAGACTTATATATAATTTTAAAAGTTCTTTCAAAAGAGATAAACTAAATTTTTATTGCCGCATCCCTTTAACGACATTTAACTGTTCTATGCTATTCGAATATTCGGAAGCACTTTTAAAAATTTTAGCTAATTGGTCTGCATATCTTGTAAAATTTCCTTCCATTGACGGTTTTATTTACTTTTAAAAACTAAAATTTGCGCCTTGGGCACTAGCCTGATAAAACAGACGACCTTTCACTCAATCGCTCAGGGGAGTGAGTGAAAGGTCGTCTGTTTTTATATCAGGCTATTCGGGCACAAAATGTAGTAACACGTTCTAAAGCTAAGTGAAATTTTCTATTTAGAGAAAATCCTGCGAAATTTTACTATTATCTCAAATATTGACAACAAATCCTGAAAATTGATTTTTATAATGCTATTCAGACAAAGTTAATCAGTTTCTTGCAACGAAAAATTAAGTGTTGCTATATTCTACAAAAAACCGGTTGTTTTGCATGTGCTTATATTGGCTCTGCAATTGCAGCGCCAAACTCCAATCTTGGCTCTCCAATTGCAGTGCCAAACTCCACTCTTGGCTCTGCAATTCCAGTGCCAAACTCCAATCTTGGCTCTGCAATTGCATTGCCAAATTCCAATCTTTGCTCTGCAATTGAAGTGCCAAATTCCAATCTTGGCTCTGCAGTTGCAACGCCAAGATTGGAATTTGGCGCCGCAATTGCAGAGCCAAGATTGGAGTTTGGCACTGCAATTGCAGAGCCAAGATTGGAGTTTGGCGCTGCAATTGCAGAGCCAAACTCTAGTCTTGGCTCTGCAATTGCAGTGCCAAACTGGTCTTGGCTCTGCAATTGCAGCGCCAAACTCCAATCTTGGCTCTGCAATTGCAGTGCCAAACTCCAGGTCTTGGCTCTGCAATTGCAGCGTCAAACTCCAATCTTGGCTCTGCAATTGCAGTGCCAAACTCCAATCTTGGCTCTGCAATTGCAGTACCAAACTCCAATCTTGGCTCTGCAATTGCAGTGTCAAATTCCAATCTTGGCTCTGCTGTTGCAGTGCCAAACTCCAATCTTGGCTCTGCAATTGCAGTGCCAAACTCCAAGTCTTGGCTCTGCAATTGCAGTGCCAAGATTGGAGTTTTGAAATCATACCCATATGAGTTCAAATCTGATAAAATATAATATAAATTATTACAACAAACCGGAAACAGAATCAATTTGAATACTATTTCTGAAGTGTCGTATGACACAAAATGAACATTTGTAGTTGTTGTTCAATTTCATATTAAATTGTTCAACTGCATTGTCAAACGAGTGGTGTTTGTTGTTGCTTGGCCAAATAATTAGTTCGTCTATGGAAATCTTGACACAAGGTCGTGTATTTCGTTGTTTTAATGGACACTTTATACGTAGTTCGTATAAGTCAAAACTTCACGGCGCTCGAGTGGACGATTTATTATCATTTATATCGGTGTTCAAGGGGAAAATTACTATAAAATTATCAGAAGGCGGACAATATTTTGACAGCAGTTTTTAAACTTCCTCACTGTCCAAATCATCTTCCAAAAACTGCGAGTTATTAAATTTATCCATATTTTTTTGTAAAAATACATCTATTAATCTATTTTGCGGAAAATTATTACAAAAGTTTAAAAGCCCAACTTAACTATAGTTAGTGGAAGAGTTGGCCAATCAGAATAGTTTATTTGAGAGTTAACTACGATTTAAGTCATTTAACTACCCAAAATGTAATTAAAAAATAGTTAAGAGTTTTATACAACCGGTCCTGGTTGTATACAGGGTGTATCAAAAAAACTGCAAATACCATAATTTGTATGCACGAGATCATACATTAGAATTTCAATGGCTGTGCAAATAATTACGCTTCTGGGATTTGAAAATACGTTTCCCAGGGTATCAAAACAAGCACACAAAGTGAATTTTCATTCACTTTTTGTGCTTATTTTGATAGTACTGCCATGGGAAACGTATTTTCAAATCCCAGAAGCGTAATTATTTGCACAGCCATTGAAATTCTAATGTATGATCTCGTGCATACAAATTATGGTATTTGCAGTTTTTTTTATACACCCTGTAGAATCGCGTTCCGTCTATTCGTGCATGTACGTATCCGCGTACGTGTATACGTACGTATTATAGAGACCTTACGATGTAGGACGGCAACGCGAACGATATCTGATAACTCTTGAATTTAAACAATATTCCAACAAATACTACCCCTGCATGCGTTAAGATTACCTCCAGTATGGGTAATTGCTTCATGAATCGTAAGAAAATCATAATTATATAAATATTTAGATATATGACACTGTCTCCATGCAATGTATATTTTAAGGTTTACTTCAGATGTTTTAACTGGCATTCTTCAAAGCCTATTTATTGTTTAATGCTTGCCTAATTTTTCATGATTATGAGCCGCGTTGTTGTGAATAAGTGAGGCGCTTATTGGAGAGCGGCGCTCCTTAATATTTTGGCTCTAATATGCGGCGCTTATTGGAAGGCGAAGCTTAATCGAGTAAATACGGTATGCATATCAAAGTATTCAACTGTTTAATAATTCATTTGTGTTTTACATATAGCCACAACAGAACTGTCCATTAAATATATTTTGTACTAGCATATTTTGTTTTCTGTGTAAAGCAAAACAAAGATTAACTCTCAAGGGAATGCATTTTAAAGCGAGCCAACCGTGCGGAAACTAATTGTTCTTCGAGCAACTTTTGTACAGTATATTCAAATGACTGAACAGTTCAAACTTCGATATGCTTATTTTTAATAATTCTTCCAGTCTCAGCTATATTTTATGATTCAACTGCACAGTCGAAACTCAATTCAGGTCTTGAATTCAAAATTCAAAACACAGTATACTGCATGTAGGTCTTGAATTCAAAATTCAAAACCTGAAAGAAAGGCGGAAAAAGTTAATATAGTACACTAAAATAAATATAACACAATTTTAAGTTTATCATCGTTATACTGTTAATCGTCTCATTATAGAATTCTAGGTGATCTATGATTTGTACACACAGCACATTTATCTCAACATGTCCGATTTAAGAATCAAGAAAAATAACCAGAGCAAACAAATAGGTCAATATCAAACGAGAAAGTAAAATTAATGATAGCCGTTGCTTAAATCTTACTCACCATATAAACTGATTTCTTGACATTCAAACGTGAGACTTGTCTACATTGCAATATTCCCGTACCGTTAGTAGATTTTTAGCAAAACGAAAGCTTAAAATTGCAGCATAATTCGACGGAGCAACTATTGGTCAGCAGGTAACAGCGTTTGTTGGAAGCTGTTGGAACCATAGCCACGTCACAGTATAAAGACGACCATAATTGAATTAAATCACTTGAAACTCTGCATGACTTGTGTGGTGTTCTGCGATAGGCAGAAACAAGTGACAGTTTAAAGGCGATTGGTTAAATAATCTCAGAGGCATTCGTGATTTTCCAACAATTCATTATGCAGTGTGATGTCAGTGATGTTATTTACATATCAAACACATCTTAATATCTCAAGAACGAAGTGGGATATGGAAAAGCTCCAAACGTCAATCTTCATAACTTCAAACGTTCTCTTTAATAAGAGAGTTTCACTCGAACCGAATTTTCGCTCAATAAGTCCTTTAAGAATCATAATAAAAGGATCAATACCGAAGTACGCCATACATGTCCAATACCTATGCATAATGTCAGATGGACAATGGGAAAAGTCAATTGGACATTTAACTTGTCCAATGGACCAATGGAAATTCAAAATGTCCAATGGACATTTTCGGACCCGCGATTATATAACGGACCCGCGATTATGTTTGCATATTATCAGATGCACTGCATGACTCTATAGTAATAGACTATATAGAAACTTGGATGTTTTATACTCCACTGCAGGGTTCGATAGTCGCCACTTGGTCAGCGTTTCCATTTTGCAAAATTGAAATTTCCTTGCGAAAATTTGCAAATCGACATTTCCTCTCTAATTCGAATTAACATCAACTGATATACGTATAGCTGACACTAAAGTCTGAATAGAGATAAATATTTCTGTTACAATCACGAGCGCTTTTAACCAGTTTGATATGAATAGTTTCATTCATATGTGTTGTTGTTGTCAACGCAACACGCCCTCTCATGTTTTAAACATGAGCTAATATTAATTTAAACTAGTGATATTTACCCATCGAGCATTAAAAGAAATTGTTCAGAGTGTTTAAGTTCACTGAAAAGGATCTAAGTTCACTGAAAAGGACCTACCTTCACGCATCAATATACAAATATATACAAAACATTTACACACACACGGTTCACGTCTTGCTGGCAATAACTTCCCTTATCTGTCTATCAAGTTCAGCAATGATTCTATCTTCAGTCGTATATACACCAGTCTGGAGTAATGTATCTCTTTCTTCTATAAGTTTGGCAATTTTGCTATCAAGTTCTTCTTTACGTTGTATTTCCTCTCTTTCTCGTGCAGCTAACATGGCTCTTTCTGCTTCTTGTTGTGACTCTAACCGTTCTTGTTGTGCCATGGCGCCTTGCTGTTTTGAGCGTTCCTGGTCTTTTAATCTGAGAATAAAGATAAATTATGGCTGTATAGCTGTTGTTGCTGTTTTAGATGAAGATGTTGTTGTTGTTGATGAAAATGTTGTGGTTATTATTGTTTTTTGTTGTTACTGTCATTTTTGTCGTGGATGATGAAAATGTTGTTGTTGTCCGTTTTGTTGTTGCTCTTGTCATTTTTGCTGCCGCTGTTGTTGTAGATGATGCTGTTGATGTGGTATATGTTCTCCTCATGGAAGCTGTTTTTATCGTTGCCGTTGCTTTTAATGCCGCATGGTATGGTGAAGACAATGGACAAACATTCCGATCACTGGATGGCACTACTGTTATGCTTACTCTTACACAATGGGCTCATTCCCTGGCTCATCCCATACCTATTTAGTTCATTCTTTATATCTTCTAACTCCTTTCTTTCAGTATTTGCGATCTAAAAAGATTAAAAGAAAAACCATGGGAAACTAGCATGCATGTTCTTTCAAAGAATATAAAACGCTTCATTGGATATACTCTCGTGGCAGATAGAAAGCATGGTGATACATTTTATGTGACACGCTTCCAGGCAAACGTCCCTGACCACAACGATTGTTGGTGCTACGTCATAGGAAGTGCGTGCTCAAAAGATTAGTATGGCCCAGGGAAAAATAACTATCTTCCTGTGAGTAAAACTGCACAACACGGAGTCAAAAATTTCCTGCAGACCATGCATCACAGTAAGACATGTTCTGTTAGGTTTCTCCTCAAATAAACGTTTTGAACCTAAAAAACTTCCTGCGGATGTTTGAAATATCCTCATTTTCCTGCGAGCTAGGCTCGTGTGTTCGACCTTTTTTCCAGCCCTGGTCAGGCCATTGGTAGGTCTCCATTAAGGGAGTTTTCACACGTCAGAGTGCAAATTGATAATTACACTTGACACACTACCTCTTTTTCTTGAGCTGCGAGGAACATCAGTCTCATGTCTTCTAATTCCTTTTCTTGTTCTTTCAATCTTGCTCTGGCTGCCGTCTGTTCACTTTGTTTTACTTTGCCAAGTTCTTTCAACGCTTTACCCCACTGTTGCTTGTAGTGAATCTTTGATTTATTTGCACTTTCTAATTTACGTTCTAACTCAACCTGTATTTAGAAAGAGGAAAATAGTAATCTGTATTTAGAAAAACAAAAAGTTATAACCTATATTAGGAAAAAAGGAATATATTGGCATAGTAAAACGTGTCGATAGCTACAGTGGAAACAGATAAATTACTGAAACTTCAAAATTGAGCAGGACGGAAAATTATACTGGTAGATCATGTGATACCAAGTCAACAGTGATTTTAAATGAATTAAACTGGCAGACGTTGAGGGAAGAACAAAAGGCTCTATTGACGTATGATATAAATAATAGGCCAATGCCCAACAGCAACTTTTCTAAAGAAAAGTATTAGTTATGCAGCGGCTGAAAAATGGAATAGAGTACCTAGAACTCTTAAAACGAAAGATTTATCAAGAAATGAATTCAATGGAATACCTCAATGTAAATTTCTATATTAAAATTGCGTTAGTTTTGTATTTAGTCATAGATGTAGATTTTATGTGTAATTGTTTTTATATGTGTGCAACGGCCGCTTGAAAAGCAGGGACGTAGCAGGTTTCCTATGTCTCGACAAATTGTCACAACATGCGCCTTTCACCTCTGAGTCTTGAGTTCGATTCTCGCTGAGGACTATACTCATCACACTCATGTGAAAAGAGTAAGTCAACGCTCTGCCGAAAGTCATGGGTTTTCTCCCGGCACTCCGGTTTCCTCCCACAGGGAAAGTTGACTGGGTGGGTTATGATATACAGATTAGGAAAGTAATATCACAATTGTTGTAAAAATAGATAATGTAGGCTAAGTACATAATATAGGTAAGCGAGATGCTTGATGTAATCGGTCACTGAAAAGCCCCAACGGGGAGTGAACTGAATAATGTATGTATGTATAATACAGAGCCTCTGTAGTACGGACTCTCACTATTATGGACAGTTTTCGATGTCCCGAAAAATTCTCAATTATATTTTCGGTAAGAAACTTCAATCACATCTCGGTCCCAGAGAGGAAATTCAACCTGTGTTAAGAAAAGGAGGAAGTGTGTTTTCCGATTGATTCTATTTCCATTCGTTAACGATAATTGATAATGCATGAGTTGTTTAATGTCGTTTATTACACAGGGTGTGTTTCCCCAGTTCACTCGAGCCAAAACGTAATGACACACTTTCTCGACATATTTTTTAAGGTCTAATCAGCCAGTTTCGTTTGCACAGTTATACTTGGTTTAGTTTGATCAATTTAGTATTGTTCAATATATCTCAAGCGTGGGGCTCCAGCGGACAATTTCTTTCTGATCTTTTCAAAAGATCTTTCACTTGGCTAATTTTGTGGAAAATCACTTCGAACTTTTCAGTCTCTTCTTTTCTGTCGCCATGCAAACGTACAAAGAACTTAAAAATATGTTAGCTAGCCCAAATCAATTTACGAAAATGATGCATAATCAGGATCGGAATAAGTATAAGCAACTATTAAATATCTTTAGATATTATACACTTGTTTTAACACTACAGTTTGATTAATCACTTTATACGACTATGCATGTACTTTGAAAATACATTTTCTATATGTTGGAAAAATTATGTTGATCCGGGGAACATGGAGATTGCTTGCGCAATTGGCACATTAGTTTAAGGAACTTTCACTGGGACACTGGTTTTCCTGACAATTGAACTATTCAGTTAACCTATTTAAAAGGACTTTGAAACAAATTAGTACTGAAAGATAATAATTTTTGTTACTTGTAGATAGCGGTTTCTATCAATAAATATAGTTTGTTGTTCGTTGAAAAAAATATAACTAACTAAAACTCTATGAGTGAAGTTCTGTTCCAAAGTATAGAATACAAACATTTTTACTAAAACCTAAATCTAAATTTCTTCGCCTATTATGTGGCATCTATCGCCCAATCTATGAGGCCATCTATCGCCCAATCTATTATTTATATGGTCGACCCATTGTAGGGAGTTGGGTATGGTAACACCTAATACTTTAGCACTGCTCACTAGCTCAAGTTCTTTGCAGTTCACGGTGATGGTATCGAACTGATGCTTCACTTTCTTGAAATCAATGACCATTTCCTTGCACTTGTCAGCATTCAGCTGGAGCTTGTTGATGTTAGTCCATTTTTCAACTTCAGTTACTGCGTTCTGAATATTGGTTTGACCATTCCGTGGGACAACATCAGCCAAAGTGGTGTCATCCACATATTTCCAAGAGTGTGCATCAGGTGGGTTGAGATCATTTATCATTAATAGGAACAGCCAGGGCCCTGTGGAACTGCACCCCATTCCAAGAAACAATCGTAGGACAGTTTGACACGTTGGAACCTACACCACGCGGCATTCGAAGATAAAGGATCTTGTCAACTAGAATCCGATGATCGATCAGATCAAAAGCTTTTCTGTAATCTAGTAACACGATCCTCACTGCTGCACCTGTTCCATCAGTGGCAGAAGCCCACGTGTGCATCATGGAATAAGAGCCTGGGTAGTAGATGATTTCGGTACGGTACCAAATTGGTTGGGATCGATGATCTCAAGAACGGCAGGGCCAACATAATTTCTCACAACAAAGTCCTCAGCTAACTTAGATACAGCCGGAGTTAGTGAGATGGGTCTAATATGCTTGGCGATTATGGTAACTGGTTTCGTTTTTGGCAGTGGTGTAACATTTGCGTATTTCCAGGATGCGGGAAGCGCTTGTTCGTCGAAAGAGCTGTTCAGGATATCACAAACGGGGTTTGCAAGGAAGCCCGTCCGGACCAGACGCTTTTCGAGGGTTCAACGTTAGTAATGCTGAATACACTGAATAAACATCAAGCTTTAGGCATCATTTGTTGTCTTTCCCATTGTTTCTTTCAAGAAACTTAAATTGTGACTATCCTTGCTGATATAATACAATTTACGTTCGGTTGTTCGCACGTGTAGTTCTTGCAGAACAGAACAAATGGCAAAAATAATTGACTTTAGTACAATAAGTACACGACGTTAACAGATGTATTCTGCCAATATAAAGTGAACATATAACGACATACGTCATGGCACTAGACAAAGTACCTCAGTCCAGAAACTGCCACTTGAATAACCGTGAATACCCTTTGTAAAGGTTTATATTGCACTTTTTTCATCAACAGTGCTTAAAGATCAAGGATCAACCAATCCCAGTTATTGTTCGAGATCAATTTTCTTAGCCAATATTGATATGCCTTCGAATATCTTGAAAACATATTGAGTTATTGAATATTGGGCATCGTTTATGTAGCAATGCGCATGGTCATTCTATCAAACGCGCCGAAAAGACCAGCACACAACGGGAAATTAGCAGAAAGATAACCGTTTCAAGTTAAAGTTTACGCCGATATATAGATGATATCATAACATACATAGTACTCTATATGTAAGTATAAATTCTGCAGGAGTCAATCTGAAGCAGCGTGGGGAGCCACTTAAAAAGGGCACTTACTCTTTATCATTAAATTTCGTGGGCGGCAAATTTTTGTTAAAATGTTGTTATATGCATGCGTACTGGATTAAGCTTCTTTGAGAGCATCCAGTGGTTCATAATAGATCCGTTGTAGACTTGTAGTTATTCTTTCTCGATTGGTGCAAATGGAGTACTACGTCATGTCGGGCTTGTAGGCAGGTTTAATTCTCATTCTCTTTGCCAAAATCGGCTCGTACGCGATCGCGTGTTCTTGAACACAGCTTCGTCATGCTGTACTTCAGACACAATCTAATTTTTCAGGTTATCTGAGTTCCTCTAGACAAATGCAATGCTTTTCATTGCTTGATGTAGTTTTTCCTGCCCTCAGATTTGTCGCTGCTTTGAGTCAGTTATTCTCAAGCATGTATGCTAGACTGTCAACCTCATTCACTGCAACAAACTTGAACATTTCAAGGGGAGATTTTAGTTTTCGCAGCAATCCTTTCGATTTTGTTCAACATTTTTGGACAACATCCGTGGACATTATTGAACAGGGTATCCCTGATTTAATGTTATAGGATAGCATATGATTTCTTCTTCATTAATTTCTATTTAACTATATCTATTGGAACATACAACAATGAACTCTAATACTCAGTTTAATAGAACGAAATAATGTTTAGAAATACAATAAATACCACGAAGAAGAAAGAAAACTTACAGGGGGTAAAGGGGAGTAAAACTATACCAATGATGCCTAAATGTATAATCTGAGTTTATAAAAAGCTTACTTCGGGGTGATCTGATTGAAATCCCTACTCTACGTCTATCTAATTTCTTCACGTTTAAGGACAAAATTCCCAAAGGCTGGAGATCTTGTGTAGTATATTGTTTCAAGTGTCGATGCTGTTCCGCGTATGTGGGCCAAACGGTCCGCCATTTACATACACGAGTCTCTGAACACCTAGGTATTTCTGCCTTAATTGGTAAGACGAGTAGCAGTCCCCAACTTACTAGAATTTTTTGCATCTAAGCAACTCTGGTCACACTGCTTCTCTTGATGATTTTGAAATTCTATCATCCTGCTCCTCTCCAGATGAACTTCTCGTCCGCGAAAGTCTTTCAATTTCTAAGCATAAACCTTTCTTAAATCAGCAAGGTAGCTCCATTCCGTTTTCACTCCTCTGATCTCCTGCCCCTTAACCTTTCTTACCTACTCCTCCCCACACCCCCGCATTTCCTAGACCTACTAATTTCTCCTGACGAAGGGCTTTAGCTCGAAACGTCGAGATTTTGTTTATATCTTTTAGGCACACGCGAAACAACCCTCATTTGTTCCCGCATTTCCTAACTACCTTGTAACTTGATATATTGTAAAGAGTAATATATTCATATTTGTAACATTGTCATACTATATCCATGTCATGTTATCTTTGTTCGCTGCTCCTTGTATGCTAATATATTTTGTGATGTGATTTCCATATTTTGTTTATAGTTTGTTTTGATTAAATCCATTCGATTGGTTTATTTTTTATCACGTGATCACTTTTCTATTCACTATAAAAGCACATGTTTCCCCCCCGACCCACTCTACTAACTTCCAGACGAAGGGCCTTCGCTCGAAACGTCGAAGTTCTCATTGTATTTTTCAGGTAGTTTTACACAACAGTCAACCGCCGTATATCCATTTACTCTGAAGGTGTCTTAAGTTAAAGACGAAACGTTAGTACTATAATAATATCTATATTCTTGTCTATGGCTCTTATGCGTACGTTATGATGGGCATCAACTTAACGGTTGCGATTCCCGCCTGGTTCATCACTTGCAAGTAAAAACTATGGACGTCAAGTTTACACGAATAGTGTTAAATAATATTAATATTAACAAAAGGACACTCAGAGAGTGCATACTTCCGCCAACAAACTAATAATGCATAACCATGCACCAATTACGCATTCAATTCTTTTCAGCCCGGGAAAATAAGACAAACTATTATAGATTTCTCAGCCAATTTTCATCCAAATTTAACAAAATTTAATCGGTTTGGCCCTGGCCTACGGCCGTTAGCTCCACAAATTTCGTACTAAAAATACTTTTGAGGCATCGTGCTAACAGACAAACACACACACAAACGGCGAGGTGAAAACATAAATCCTGGCGCAGGTAAAAATAGCATAACAATATATACTATTATTCAATCGAGTGAGATGCCAACAAAATTTGATATTTTACCCATAACCTAACATGGCAGTACCATCGTATATATACATGAACTTGTGGTTAGAGCTCGACAGCTGGACTCTGTAGCTCAGTTGGTTAGAGCGCTGCACCGGAATCGCAGGGCCGCAGATTCAATTCCTGTCAGGGACCTATAGTTTCGCAGCTGTTCCTGGTTAGGTCTAATAAATGTATATAATTCACACTCGATAATTTCCATCTACAAAAACCCTTCAACTATTATTCAATCGAGTGAGATGCCAACAAAATTTGATATTTAACAATATATAGGACTGACGAAGAAAACGTGGTGTTTCCACTAACAAGACAATTATATTATTTTCACTATGAAAAGATACAAGGAACTTTACTAGTGTCTGGCTTTTTTGTTCAACCGCGTCTTTATATGACAAGGATGGATAACTTTAATTATATACTATACAACCATAAACTACATGCCTATTACTTATATAGATCCTATTACATTGTAATGTTTACATTTCTAATGCTTTCATGTCAACGCAATGGGTCAAATTTCATTGCGTTGCCACATTTAATTAACCATGTAAACCTATAAATAGAAGCATGCATGCCTAGACAATATTTCTTTGTTTTATTTTGCTACATAGGTTTCATAAAGGTAGCGCTCAATTCTGCGAAAAATCTATGAATTGTTTTTCCAACTTGCCACAAGTTTTTTCATGTGTTCTTCGTTTCCTCTTGGAGCAATATTTCCAAAATGTCACCAATTTTTTATCCAATATTCCATATATTAAAGGATTTACCGAACATGATCCAAGATCTCGCAGAACACGAGCAAAATGTTTAATCCAAATATATTTCGTCACTAGATTATCTTCGCCAGCGATCTTCAAAATAAGGTGCACAGACATAGGAAGATTTCCAACTGCATAGCAAAGAACGGTAGTGAGACAAACAAGGAAAGTTCGTCGATTTCGAATATATTTCAGGATTTTGAAGGAGAAGCTAGAGTTACTTTGTGTCATCGGATTTGAACATAAGCTCTCCAGGTATTTGTTTTGTTTCACGAGTGCCCGATATACTTTATAATACAGTACAGCCATAACTATCGTTGGAGCGCAATAAAAAAACAGTGCGAATGAATAACGGAACATCCAATAAGCAACTTGATTCTCCTGTATATAACATTCAGGCGTACATGTTCCATAGCCTGCAATCAAGCCAATAATGCACCCCAAACCACAAACAACTTTCAATTTTCGTCGACTGATGGCATGCTTTAGGGGATGTACAGCAGCGTGATAACGAAGAACTGAAATGATCAACATCATGTATACTCCTGCGACTTGAAAGACGTACATTATACCACGAACAAGACAATAAATGATTGATTTAGGAGGGAAAAACGGTTTTTCGACAAAATAGAGGTTAATGACTTCCATGATGAAGGTTACAACCAGCCATCCCAGATCACAGATCGCAAGATGTAAAACAAGGAAGTAGTAGTTGTTCTTCAACAACCTTCTTTGTCTTAATATGGAGATGATAACCAAAATGTTACCGAGAATTCCAAATGCAAACACTGAAATCTTAGAATATCTGAAAGCGTCATATGCAGTTGTCTTCTCCATCGTTTCGTTCAGGTAATTTGTATTGTGGCTTTCGTTGCTGCTATAGAATTCACGACGAAACAGGTAGCTCGTTAGTGCATGCAGTTCTGTCGAAAAACAGAACAAATGACAGAAATAATTTACTTTAGTACAAGATATATGACGATACCAGATGTATTCTGCCAATATAAGAAGTGAACAAATAAGAAACATATGACAACATACGTCATGGACTAGACAAAGTGTTTCAGTCAAGAAAATGCCACTTAGAAACGTTTAAGCATGAAATGGAGTCAGTATTTCAAATGCTAGATTTTTTAAACCTTAAACTTATAAATTTTACAGATAACTGTTTCTATAACTGGTTAATATAAAGTAGATGCATGTATATGAAAATAACATTTATTGAAAAATGAATCATTATTATTATGTATAGTATTGTATTCTTTCTGCTATAGTTTCCATAATATATTTCATTACATGCACAGAATTAATAACGGAGAAATTTAAGTTTGTAAATGCCCTCAAGAAATGACAGCCTGTGTTCTAAAGTTTGTTCGCATCAGGTGCATCACATTAACCTATCTCATATCATCAGTTTAGCAGAGCATCAAACTTTGTGAAGGTCTACATTACACCTTTAACCTCTCCATCTAATTTATACCCGTGTTCTCCGTTTCTTTATGGAGCAAATTTCAAACTGAAAATATTTTTGTCGAATACCATGCATATTAATGGTTACTGAGTATATAACACGACACCTCAGTATGGTTTATTATAGTAATCAAGAGAATGAAATAGCAAACGAATCTTAATTGATATGAATTTCCAAATACAAAAAATCAATATGGCGAAAAGAATTCTGTCAAATCCCACGTGTAGATTCGTTGCGCTGTCGATAATTAGTAGTGAATTCATGCGTTCATATTTTAAATTGAGTCGGAAATGTTTCTGCAGGTGACATTTTAAATTAAACATTTACAATAATTATAGTTCATTACCTATGTTTATACACGTTCTTCATATTTTACATATACATATTAGTAAAATATGTATATATGAATACACTATATGTATTTTGTTTCATGTTTCTGTATATAATATTTTACAGACATAGTTCTGTCGTAAATATTATAGAATTATAATATTCCTTTCTATTTATGGCGCTTAGGAAGCACACGTAGGTATATACGAATTAAGAATTGAAACTTAATATCCACAGTATTTCAAGACTTCTTTGTATTATGGAATAACCTAAATTTTGGCTCCAAATTAAAAAAACCTAAATTACTTTGCAGGCAATATACTCTCATTATTTGACAGGCTGTAAAATAGTATATCAACAATCTACCTTTCGCTCAATTAACAAGTATAAATGAAGTTCACTGTGAAGTTAACTTAATATAAATTACCATATATAAGAGAAGGCTATTGCGGCGGCCTGCACCCCCAAAATCTGACAGGTCTGATTGAATATTTAATGAGCTCACCCCAAAAAATCCGGGTCAAACGGTCCCTACTATACTATACTTGCAAGTATAAATAGTCAAACAAAAATTATTTTTGCTAATTGTAGTATATATTACATACTATTGGCTAGCAACCGATATGGCTGGAGGTAATTGTTGTGTGATATATAGGATGCGATACGACTATCAACATGCAAAGAACTAAAAATATGAGACAGACATAAGGCAAACAAATATTCTGTTTCTTAAACCTTTAAAACCTATATATAAATCATAGAGTAACAGATTCTTGCAAGTATAAATAGTCAAACGAAAAATTATTTTTGCTAATTGTAGTATATATTACATACTATTGGCTAGCAACCGATATGGCTGGAGGTCATTGTTGTGTGATATATAGGATGCGATACGACTATCAACATGCAAATAACTAAAACTATGAGACTCAGAACCATTTAAGCATAAAAAGGAATCAATATTTTAATTGCAAGATTTCTTAAACCTTTAAAACCTACATAAATCATAGAGTAACAGATTCTTGCAAGTATAAATAGTCAAACAAAAAATTATTTTTGCTAATTGTAGTGTATATTACATACTATTGGCTAGCAACCGATATGGCTGGAGGTAATTGTTGTGTGATATATAGGATGCGATACGATTATCAACATGCAAAGAACTAAAAATATGAGACAGACATAAGGCAAACAAATATTCTGTTTCTGGTAAGAGGGTTTGTGCAGAATGGACGCGGCGACAGGGGTATTTTTTCTTCCTTATTATTCTAAAGTCTTAATAATTAATATGGAGGCGTCTTTTTGCAGAAATTAGTGAGTATTTTTGCTAGAGAAGGTTTAGGTGGATGGATATTTCGAGTGAAATATTATATACAATATTTTAGACCTGAACGGAAACGGCTGCGAAAAATGCAACTCTAAGTCCTCCGGCAGGAATTGAACCTGCGGCCCTGCGATTCCGGTGCAGCGCTATTACCACTGAGCTACAGAGTCCAGTTGCCAAGCGTCAACCAAAAGTTCCCTATACCCTGCTGTTTTTGTATAGTGTATAGTGTTTTGTATATAGTGTATAGTCTATAGTCTATAGTCTATAGTGTATAGTGTATAGTGTATAGTGTATAGTGTATAGTGTATAGTGTATAGTGTATAGTGCATGTATAGTGTATAGTGTATAGTGTATAGTGTATAGTGTATAGTGTATAGTGTATAGTGTATAGTGTATAGTGTATAGTGTATAGTGTATAGTGTATAGTGTATAGTGTATAGTGTATAGTGTATAGTGTATAGTGTATAGTGTATAATGATTTTTATGCTTTTAACTTTAAAGAATCACCAAATTTGCAGGTCTAAATAGAATAATATGAGAAGTACTATTATTGCAAAAATTATTATTTGATTATATTGAAAAAGAAACGTTGACGCACACGGTTAGAAATGACGCGCGCGCTGATCAGAAACACAAAAATATTTTTACGCCTAACTGATGGATAAATAAAAATATGACGTTGTCGCCCACAGCAAACTTCTGCCAAGCAACCTACCATACCTGCCGATCAACAATATAACAATATTACAGCGTCGATGAAGAAACGTGATGTTTCCATTGACAAAACAATTATAATATTTTCACCATGCCAAGATACAAGGAACTTACTACTGTATGAGATGTATAACTTTAACTATACTACAACTAAAGCTATACATGCCTATTACTTAGTCCTAGTTACATTGTGATGTTTAGATTTCTTGAGCTAATGTCAATATCCTTAAGCTACTAAGGAAATAATCAAGTATATCTATACATGCATAATCTATATTTTACAACCTTGCATCATGTGGAAACTGTTACTAAATTCTTACGGTTATTGCTTCTGTGCGCAGATAATTTGTAATTTTTAACAATGTTGATAATTGTTGGATTTCCAGGTGTGCACCACTGACTTCTTGCAGTAAAAGCATTCTTGTATAAAGCATTCCGGCATACATGTTCCATAGCCAAGAATCAAGCCAAGAATCAAGCCAAGAATGTAACATGATGGCATGTTTCAAGGGATGTACAGCAATGTGATAACGAAGAACTGAAATGATCAACATCATGTATATTCCTGTGACTTGAAAGACGTACTTTCTCGAGTTACATCGAAGCATTAAAACAGGCAAAGTTGGAAACATTATACGATCGAAGAGAAAAGTTGTGTGTAAAACTAGTTTCATCAATCGAAGCAAATAACGATCACAAGTTAAAGGAACTTTTGCCACCGAAAAATTCACCACCAAACAATCTCAGAACAAACAGAAAATATAATCTTCCCATGCATGATGCACACGAACAGATTTAGTAATTCCCTTATTCCATATTGCGCACGTAATGCAACTTTGTAGGTAATTTCAGATCAATTAATATTTCAAATAGTTATGAACTTTACATTTAGATTATAGACTTTTTTAGAGACAACAACTATTATAATTGTGATATGTAAACATATATAGGTACATACATATATATATATATTCATATATTTTAACTTTTGTAAATTCAATAGTAATTCAGTTCTCAAGACTGTAAATAGTATTGATTCAATTAAACGTTCTATCTATCTCTTCCATCTATATCAATGACAAGACAATAAATGATGGTATTACGAGGGAAAAACGGTTTTTCCGCAAATACGACGTTGATGACGTGCATCAAGTTTACAACCAACCATCCCAGATCACAGATCGCAAGTTGTAAAACAAGAAAGTAGTAATTGTTCTTCAACAACCGTTTTGGCCTTAATATGGAGATGATAACCAAGATGTTACCGAGAATCCCAAATATAACAACTGAAATGAAAGAATATCTGTAGGCATCATGTGATGTCTTGGCCATTGTTTCGTTCAGGTCATTTGAACTGCATGTGACTTTCGTTGCTGATATACAATTAAGAAATAGAAAACATTTTCCGTGTTTCTATACAGTTATAGAAACACGCGTGGGAGTTTGGGAGAACGAGAAATAATCAGTGGGAAAACGAGCCCGTAGGGCGAGTTTTTCCACGTTATTTCGAGTTCTCCCAAACTCCCACAAGTGTTTCTATAACTGTATAGAAACACAGGAAAAAATGTTTTCTATTTCTTTTATAATAACTCAAGACATATTTTTAAACTCGATTAATTTACATATTCTCATTACGTACGCATGCTGACTTTTGCTCGTCAATTTTACTTCAAAAAACAACTTTGTTTGAAAATTTACAGTCACAAATGAGTTAAAGTATTAAAATTATCTATAAATTGGGTTTAAAGTTTAAAGTTATATTTTACGATTTTAAGTTTTGGCGGGAAATTTCCGTGTTTCTATACAGTTATAGAAACACGCTTCTCAACCAATCAACGCTCGCGTACTATAAATGTTATATTATAATTCAATTTACGACCAAACTGGTAGTTCGTTTGTGCAGTTGTTGAAAACCGAACAAATGGCAAGAATAATTTGCTTTATTACAATATACACGACGACAACAGATGTATTCCGCCAATAAGAAGTGAACACATAAGAAACATATAACAACATACGTCATGGACTAGACAAAGTGCTTCAGGCCAGAAAATGCCACTTTGAACTGTCGAGGCATAAAAAGGAGTCAGTATTTCAAATGCAAAGAATTTTTAAACATTAATTAAACCTATAAATCAGAGAATAACTGTTTCTTCACTTTTTAACATAAAGTAGATGTATATGGAAATAAAAGTTACCGAAAAATGAAACATTATGTTGAAAACATATTGAGCTATTGAATATCCGTTTATCAATATTTCAAGAACGTACCTGAAGCATTATGTAGCCATATGGTCATTCTATTCAAACACGCCGAAAAAAACAACATATATAACGGCAAATTCTGATACTACATAAGTAGAAACAAAATTAGAACAAACGAAGATACGTTTTCGTGTTATACCTATAACGATAGATGATATCATAAAATTAATAGTACTATATATGCAAGTATAAACAGTCCAACAAAAATACTATTTCCGCTAATTAGTAGTGTATATACTGTTGCCTAGACACCGATCTAGATTGAGGTCTTTGTTGTGTGATATAGGATGCAATATGACCATCAACAAACCAAATAAAATATGAGACATTAGAATGAACGCGGCGACGCGGATGTTTTTTTTCCTCCTTCCTTTTCTTAAGAGTGAATATGGGGGCGCTTTTATGCAGAAATGGCTGCAGTATATTTGCTACCCTATAGTTTTTATAAAGTGTATAGTGATTTTTATGCCTTCAATATTGAAGAGTCGGCAAATTTGCAGGTGTAAATAGAATATAATGGGAATTATTACAATTCCAAAAATTATTATTTGATTATTGAAAAAAAAGAGTTGACGAGCACAGCTAAAATGACGCGAGCGCTGACCAGAATACATTTTTACCCTTATAACAGGCGGAAATATTGTTGTTCACATGTGATCGTCCATGACAGACCATACTGGCCTATCAACTCTAAAATCTGCGGACGCAGGAAGCGGAAGGGGTGCGCACTAATTTAGTAGTCAAGTCATTAATATGCAAGGACACTCATTTAGTATTCGGTAATTATTTAAAGAAATATTCCACATTTTATTCCACGGCATATTTCTATAGAATATTTCTTTACTCTACCCGAGTAAATTAAAAAGCAGAAAACTAGTTTCTCTTAGTCTAAAAGAGCAATATTTAGACTTGAAGTTTATATGTATAGTGTTAAATAATGTTATTAAAAATAATAACATTATTAGCACTGATGAAGATCCGGGGTTACGGATCGATAGCTTTGCAATAATAAATACACGCGGTGTTTCCACAAACAAAACAATTATAATTTTTTCACCATGTAAAGATACAAAGAACTTTATTACTGTATTTTTGTTCAACCGAGTCTTTATATATGACAAGGATGTAGAACTTTAACTATACTACAACTAAAGCTACACGCCTATTATACTTAGATGATGTTCCATTGTAATGTTTACATTTCTCGTGCTTCATGTCAACATCCTTAGACTACTGGCGTAAATAATTGAGTAGATATATGCATGCAAAAACTCTCGTGATACGCATTTTCATCTATAAAAAACTGTCGAATTTAAACAATACCCGCTGAATACTACTCCTGCATGCGTTAAGATTATAATTATTCTTAAAGTACACTTTTATTTCCGATAGTCATCGTTTGTCTTTTTTACAAGAGTCAATTTTTGCTGCAGGTATTTATTAAAAATGTCATTTTTACAAACACTCATCAAAAAGCTTGTCTCGCCATGCTTACCCAGCTAGTTTGTCATTTTAAATAGCAATAATAACTAAACCTGTGTTAACTTGACAACGCCAACATGTCGTTTTTACCTCACATCGTGTGGAAACCATTATTACATTGTTACGGTTAAAATGACATTTTTACACGATTATTCATTGGTTCTGTATGTAGAGCCTTCGTAAATTTTTAGCATTGGTGACAAGTGTGTGCACCCAGGTGTGTGCACCCCTGACTTCTTGCAGTATCCAGCCCAAACAGTCAGAAAAACCTTGCATCATTTATAAAAAAATTCACACCAGCTCTCACGCACCCAGTGGGGCAAGGGGAACTCCCTTTGTAAATATATACAACCATGCTTTGTTAGATAAAGGTAATATTTGTACCCATGATGCAGTTTTAGATTCTTCTGCAATCAAACTGCCCTAATACTATTTTGCCAACATTTCATTGATCATGTAAACCTAAAAGCAATGCCTAGCCAATGTTTCTTTGTCTATTTTGCTACAAGTTTCATAAAGATATCGTTTAATTCTGGAAAAATCTATGAATTACAATGCGAGTTGTTTTTCCAACTTGCTACAATAACTGTTCATTTTCATCCGCGCTTCGCTTTCTCTTGGGGCAAAGTTTCCAAAAGGTGAGCAATTTTTTGTCCAATATTCCATATATAAGAGGATTTACTGAACATGATCCAGCAACTCTTAAAACATCAGCCAAATACAACATCCAATCATATTTCATCAGTGGATTATCTTCGCCAGCGATCTTCAAAATAAGGTACAGAGACATAGGAAGATTTCCAACTCCATAGCAAAGAACGGTAGTGAGACAAACAAGAAAAGTTCGTCGCTTTCGAATATATCTCAGGATTTTGAGGGACGAGCTAGAGTTACTTTGTGTCGCTGGATTTAAACATAAGCTATTCAGGTATTTGTTTTGTTTCATGAGTGCCCAATATGCTTTATAATACAGTACAGCCATAAAAGATGTTGGAGCAAAATAAAAGAAGAATATCGCGTATAAATAATGAAACTTCGTATAGATCGTATTCTGCTGTATAAAGCATAACGGCATAGCTGCTCCATAGCCTGCGATCAAGCCTAGAATGTACCCCAAACCACAAACAACTTTCAATTTCCGTCGGATGATGACATGCTTTAAGGGATGTACGGCAGCGTGACAACGAAGCAATGAAATGATCAACATCATGTATACTCCTGCGACTTGAAAGAAGAAATTAATATCAGAAATAAAAAGACATTGCATGATGGGATTATTAAAGAAAGGCGGCTCTTCTGCAAAATGGCGGTTAATGAACTCCATTATGATTACAACCAGCCATCCCAGGTCACAGATCGCAAGTTGTAAAACAAGAAAGTAGTAGTTATTCTTCAACAAATTTCTTTGTCTCAAAATGGAGATGATAACCAAAATGTTACCGATAATCCCAAATGCAACAACAGAAATATAAGAATATCTGTAGGCATCATCATATGTTGTATTATCCATCGTTTCGTTCATAGAATTTGTGATTTCGTTGCTGATACACAATTCAAGATGAAACTGGTAGCTCGTTCGTGCATGCAATCCTCTCGAGAAACAGAACAAATGGCAAAAGTAATTTACTTTAGTACAATATATATGACGACACCAGGTGTATTCTACCAATAAGAAGTGAATAGATAAATAACATATAACAACATACGCCGTGGCGCTAGACAAAGTGCATGCATCAGTCCAGAAAATGACACTCAGAACCGTTTAAGCATAAAAAGGAATCGATATTTTAATTGATTTCTTAAACCTTTAAAGCCTATATAAATCATAGAGTAACAGATTCTATAACTCTTTAACATAAAGTTGATGTGTATATTAAAATAGCATTTACCGAGAAAAAAATTCATACGTAAATTATATAAAATATTAATTACGGAGAAACGTAAATTATGATTAATACTCTCAAGAAATGACAGCCCGTGCGCCAGAGTTTGTTCAAGGATATTAACGATTTTTAAGATGTAAACTATATAAGGTGCATTACTCATTGTAAAAAAAGTATATGCAAAGATAGATATATCATATTTTGTCAGTTTAGCAAGCTTTGTATTTAAAGTTTTAAACAATATTTATATGCTTTCCCTGAAGGCAAGTCATTCCTATTCGGGGTACATAATAATATAGGGCCTCGTTTAATTATACACCGTTCAATTTATTTCAATTTAATAACAGACGTTTTTTCGTCAGTTTAATTTAACCGCGCGTTCTCCGTTTCTTATGGAGGGACTTTCAAACTGCGGACATTTCTTGTCATATTATATTATTATATAAAGCTAGGTTTTATTGGACACATATATAGCCATACGCGATACATTAATGGTATCAACATAGTAAAACCACGATGAATGTGCAAAAAAGCACGTTTATATTCTAAATTGAGTCGGAAATGTTTCAGCATGGGACATTTGAAATTAATTATTCTACTAATTAAAATATTATTCTTTATATTTTACATGACAGATGCAGCACATGAATTAAGACACATTTCTATTAGTATATAGGCTAGGTAATAGCATGCTTTCGAGTGGATTTTGGATTTAACATGCATGAATGAGTTTTTCAAAGACCTCAAAATAATCCGAATTATTAACAATATACATATATACAATTGTTCGATACAGCTATTCGTTCAACTTACCAGCTTCGGCGAACCGTCCACTGTTAAAGTTTCGCTCCTTTTATATATCATTTGTATGAATTGCCAAAGATTTGAAAGTGAACTGATCCATGTGGATTTGTTAAATCTTAATTAAAAACTAAAATTATCCCTTTTAAATAACTTCGTCATTTTCGTCCAAATCTCAAGTTTCATTTTAGGGATAGTGGGCGCCATATTGTTTTGTTTTGAGCAATCTGCCCATGCAGAACCTAGCTCAAATTTGATTGGTTCATAGTGATTACAAATTTTTGAACTGCTATTTGAGGTCATAACTGCACAGGAATCGTACTTCTTTCTGATTATGGAATAACGAAAATTTTGTCTCCAAATTAAACAAGCTAAATTACATATCATACATGCATACTTTACAGGCAATATACCCTCCAGATAGAGCCAGAGAAAATCATGTAAAAATCATATTTCATTCTTAATTTATACCTCTTTAAAATTTAATTCAGAATAGCTTTATAATTGAAATAATCGCATATATATAGATGCAGTAAGCATGCACAGGTATTATAGTATGCAAGATGGCGACCGGTCATGGGTTTCTCCGCAACCTTTGCTCAATTATGTATCTTTATCTGTTTTTTTCAAGTCTACTGATCACTATTAAATCTTATAACGATCAACCTAGACTTGTTCAAATGTTTTATTCAAGTCACTTGGCTAATACAGTCAAAATCGAGGGCGTTGGTCCATCAATTTGTAAATCTCCGAAGTCTAAGTCAATTTCAACTATACAAAAAACCATGGCTACATTGCATATTGCGTATAATGTTTGTCTTGTTACGATGTTGATGGGTTTAGCTGGTGATGTTGAGATTCAACCTGGCCCAGTTATGAATGCCTGTGAATTTCCCAAGTTACCATCTTCAAGGGGTTTGAAGATTGGCCATCTGAATGTTCGCAACCTCCTTCCCAAGATTGATGACCTAAAAATGCTTGTGCAAGAAAATCCGTTTGACATTTTTTACTATTTCGGAAACTTGGTTAAATAACTCAATCGCTGACTCTGTAATTTCTCTGCCTGGTTATTCAGTTGTTAGAAGTGATCGGGGTTCTGATAAACGTGGCGGTGGTACAGCCATCTTTGTTAAGAATAATATCCCATATAAACATCTCAACGATTTAGCAACAGTCAATATTGAGTCCTGCACGATTGACATAATTAAACTTAAAGCGAAGAAGTTATTTGTCTGCTGTGTATATCGACCACCTGATCTGGCATCGGACGCTTCGATAGAGGAGACCTTAGTCCTATACTTTCAGGGATTCCTACAAATGCAGAGATTATTTTATTCGGGGATTTTAATGTGAATTTCTCCGCAAAATCTACGCAAGAAGTATCACAAAGGAGAAAACTACGCAGTCGCAGATATGCAAATAAGTTTAATCTTGATCGAATAAAATGTACACCCCCACCAGAGTCAATGAATTGTCCAAGTCAATAATTGATTTATTGTTCGTCGACAATTCCAATCGTATCGTCGTTAGCGGTGTTATTACCGCTTCATTAAGTGCTCATAACATTGTCTTTTGTATTGTCAAAGCTGGAGTCCCAAAGGCGCCTCCAAGAATAATTGAGGGCCGATCTTATAAAAATTACAACAAAGACGCGTTTATTGAGGATCTAAAACATGTTGACTGGAATTTGACTTTTGAAATTAATGATGTTGATTCTGCTGTGCTTACTCGGACTAATCTCTTCACTGATTTTCATGCTCCTGTAAATAAATTTCGTGTAAAAGGAATACAGATTCCGTGGATGAATCCCGAATTAAGTAAAGCAATGTCTAATCGTGACTACCATCATCGACTAGCTATGAAAACAAATTCTCATGAACACTGGAACAAATATAAACAACTTAAATCGTCGGTTAAAAAAGAAATTAAGAAGTGTTAATGAGATTACTTCAAGAAAATCGAACAGCCTCCAACTCACATTATTGTTGATCAACTTAGCTATACGAATTCCAAATCTATTTGTGAAGTACTTTATAATTCATACTTTTCAACTATTGGCAAGAAGTTATCTGATAAATTGCGATCTAAGATTGGAACTTCATCTTTCTCCTGTGTATCTGCTGAACGTGTTGTGAATAACCAGTTTTTATTTAATAAAACAACTTCTACATTTGTTCAAGACCAAATCAGAAAACTCAAGACCAATAAAGCTGTTGGCCTTGATCGAATTAGCTCCAGATTATTAAAAGATGCAGCTCACATTATATCACATTCTCTCACGCAACTTTATAATCTCTCTCTGGCGACTGGTAAATTTCCAGCAATCTGGAAATCAGGCAGAGTTACTGCTCTGTTTAAGAAGGGTGAGCGTTCGAACCCGAGTAATTACAGACCTATAACAATTCTCCCGACTCTTAGCAACATCCTTGAAAGAGCAGCTCGTGACCAATTGTATAAGTATTTATCTGATAAAAATCTCTTAACATCTAAGCAATATGGCTTTAGAGCAAAGTTATCAACTACAACCGCGATTCGATTAACAGGGGCAGTTTTCTTAGATCTAGCCAAGGCTTTCGATACGGTTGATCAGTAAATTATATTCATTTGGTCTGGAGAAAGGATCGATTACATGGTTTAAATCATATCTCACTAATCGTCAACAAATAATTGTTGTTGATAATAGCTACTCGTCACCTCAAACAGTCACTGTTGGAGTCTCCCAAGGGAGTATCCTTGGACCGTTACTGTTTCTGGTCTTTATCAACGACCTTCCTCGCTGCCTTCAATCGTGCGAAGCTACCCTTTGTGCCGATGATACGGTCCTACATCATTCATCTACATCAATCGACGATATTGAGAATACGATTAACAGAGATTTATTGAATGTGGCTACTTGGCTTGATAATAATCTTTTAACTCTCAATGTTGACAAGTCAGAATTCATTCTCATTGGAAGCCCTCACAAATTAAAAACGTGCGGAAACGTAAGCATTTCAATTCACAATTGTTTAATCGAGCATGCTAATTCAATCAAGTATCTCGGTATAACAATTAATCGGAATCTAGCATGGTCGGCACATATTGATGAAATTATTGGCAAGTGTAACCAACGTATTGGAATACTGAGACGCGTATATGATTTACTCCCATTGAATACCCGAATAACATTGTATACATCATTGGTTTTACCCGTATTAGATTATGCTGATATTGTTTGGGGAGATAAAGATAACGTAACCTTGATGGATGATATTCAAATCTTGCAGAATAAAGCAAAAGTGATCTTAGGTTTGCCAATGTACTCGTCCGTAACTACTGCACGTCCGTAACTAAAATTCCACCGTGCGCTGTTTACTTATAAATGCATTAACGGTTTAACAATGTTTGATCTAAATTTGAGATCAAACCAGACTGTTCATCGTTATAATACCCGGAGAAGAAATGACATGCATGCGTCTTCCCGCTGTTAGGACAAATTGGGGAAAGCAAAGGTTCTCCTATCAGGCAATTAAGAAATGGAACGCTTTAGACCTACATATAAGGAACTCGGACACGCTTTCTAATTTTATAAATAGCTTAAAATATAATTGATCGTAGTAATGGACATAGTTTTTATCTAGTATCTTAGTATAGAATATGCTAGCTTTTATTCTTGTACTGATACGTACTTAAATTGTATTTTTTATCAAACAGGGCCTCATTGAAAAACACCTTACGGTGAATGAGCATACCCTGTGTAAATATTAAATTCATTCATTCAGTTTCAGTATACAGGTTTTTGAAACGCTTTGCACGAAGACAAAATCAGGATTAGAGGATCAGTGGCAAAAAATTAATGTATCTTAGAATATGCTGAAAACATATTGAGTTATTGAATATTCGGCATCGTTTATCAATATTTTCAAGAACGTGCTTGGCAATTTTATCAAAAGCGCCAAAAAAGCAATATACAATGGTAAATTAAGCTATATTAATGACCCAAGCTGTTGATATAAAACCATATTTATCAAAACACAATTCAAACAAAACATATTTTGTGGGAGAAGGGGTTCTGGGGTGTCATCCCTACTCACGTCACACCTTAAGCTGACTGATGACTGAACTGACCATAAAGCAGAGCCTTGCCAGGGGTAGCTATTCCCTGACGACCCTGAACAAAGAAACACTTGGACAGTCCTTAACCTGGCCAAGGGGAATGAAACCCCTATGGACAGTCCTTAATAACCTGACCCAGGGCGCTAGACCCATATGGGCAGTCCTTAACCTGACCAAGGGGCAATAATGTATAAACCCCTATATGGACAGTCCTTAATTATATGGTATATGTGTGACGTATATTGAGTCTATGGACCTGACGTTGACATTTTGGAGACTTCAACCCGAACCACAAATTTATTAACCAAATCACAAAATAGTCTGCGACCGAAAACGTTGCTTTTTAACTATGTACATACTAAAGTAAAGGCATTATCTAGCAGCAACATTGTTTGTCTCTCTTTCCAAAATGTCCTTTCTCGAGTCCTTGATCCAGTATATGGTGTTGAAGACAGTTGATGATAGCTTCTTCCATTTGTATATAAATATAATAGCTATTATTTCCATAATATATTAACTACCAATATTATATCAATGAATTTGCAAATTTAAACATATTCAAGGTAACGCGAACTTAGAGCAAACGTCAGGCTGAATAGCCAAAGAGGTGGGTGGGTGGGAAATTCTTTCAATAACTTGAGTAAGCGAAGCACTCAGTATAAATGATATGATCTTGTTAGCATCCTGCAAGTTATGCGTTAATTAACTTGTATTATATTGCGCGTTATGATTGGTCAATTTGTTAGTAGGAAGCGTTACCATGAAATATCAAGGGCTGCTGCCCATGCACGTGAAAGCATGCCCAATGATGAAAATGATCTTTGAACTTATCTGCCAATAACAAGATTTTGGTGGCATCTCACTCGACTGAATAATAATTGAAAGGTTTTCCATCTACAAAACCTTTCGATTATTATTCAATCGAGTGAGATGCCACCAAAATCTTGATATTTACCCACAACTTAACTTGGCAGTACCCTAGTATATACATGAACTTGTGGTTAGAGCTCGACAACTGGACTCTGTAGCTCAGTTGGTTAGAGGCTGCACTGAACCGGCAGGGGCAGGCCGGTGATTCCCTACCAGGGACCTATAGTTGCATTTTTCGTAGCTGTTCCTGGTTAGGTCTAATAAATGTATATAATTTTCACTCAATAATTTTCCATCTACAAAACCTTTCAATTATCTGTCAATAAGTAAAACTAAACAATGCGTTCCTTGAGGCCTGGACGGAAGGAATCACCGCTTTTGAAACAGAAACGGAGGATCACCCGCTTTTGAAACAGAAACTTATCTAATATCTTGCTTAACATACTAGCTTCAACGCGTTGTCTCATTAACTTAAATTTATATTGTCTATAAATTTGCTCTATACAATCTACTGTAGATCGATAGCAGGATAACACAAAAACTAACAAAAATACAAAGGTTTGTGGAATTAATGCCATATATATAGGCCAAGGACAAATCGATTAAACTTTGGTTCACTTATGAAATTTACAAATATTCGTCTTTTTTCCGGGCTTAAAATAACTGAATGCGTAATTGCAATTGAAATTTATTAATTTACCACTTTTACATAATAATAAAAGAAAACAACAGACATAATTACAGTGAATTATTAGTGGCGAGGAAGTCCAAAATAGAAACTATACAGCCTATTTTGAATTTAGACTCCCTCATAATACATTAATTATTCATTTAAATTAATAAATTATTTGGCGACCTAAGCACATATAAAGTATTTGTAAGCATTCACTATTAGTTAGAGTTACAGATCAAGACACTTTCATCCATAACTAGAACTAAGAAATGTTTTAAGTCTATATATTAACTACTGACGGAGGGTGCAGACATAATTTCTTCCGGTAGAGAATTGAAAAAGTTTGGACCTTGAAATCGTAATGAAAATTGTCTTAGTCGCATCCTGCAAAATGGTATTCGAAGACCTCTAGCACTCCTCTGAAGGCCAAGCATTTGATTATTGGAAATAAACATATTTTTAAAGTAATCCGGAAGAGTACTATTTTTCCATGAAAAAATAAATTGACCCATTTGTAGTTTACAAATGTCATGGAATTTTAACAGTTGCAGTTCCTTAAACAAAGGAGCGGTATGAGAATCAGACTTACCTTTGCCTAATATTCTAACTATATACGTTTCTGCAAAATGACAAGTCGATTTAGGTTGGAGGGATAAGTAGATGCCCAAACAATATTACAATATTGAAGATATAGGGATAGACCAATGCATAATATAAAGTTCTTAGTGATGACTTAAGAAGATAGAAACTATACTTCTGAAGATTGCAACTGATTATAATGCATGTATATAATTTATGCAAGTGCGGGCGGATGTATTCAGTCTCTGAGTTCCTTCTAGTGTTATAAACATGTTTAAATGCATGGCAAATTACATATTTCAAACAATGGAAGGATAAAATAATTCTAAAAGACGTGGAACGCTCAACGTGCAGAAAAACCAACCCTGGAACCAGGGCCTTTTTTAACGGATAGGCTGGGGGGCAAGCTATTTTGGCCCCCCCAGTGAAGGTCCCTTTTGTCCAAAATATAAGCAAAAAGGGGGGGGGGAAACTGAGTTTAGAAGAAAGTTATGGTATTCTCACAACAAAACCTGGCTCCATTTAGATGGGATATATCAAAATTGTCTCTGAAAATGCAGGAAATCAAGCCACAGAGACTCAAGAATACAAAAATTTTCTGGGGGAGGACCCAGACCCCCCTTAAGCTTCCCACACCTGTAATACACCAACTACTTGTTACGTCCCCTTTCGATTATGGCCCCCCACTAACGATTTCTTAAAAAAGGCCCTGCCTGGAACTCATGGTGGAACGGTCCTTCCTATGAGCCTATTAAATTATCTAAAAAGATGTCACGTTTTCCAACGTGCTACAATATTTATCTAATTTTCTTGTGGTCTCCGTTTTCTCTTGAGGCAAATTTTCCAAAACGCGAGCAATTTTTTGTCCAATATTCCATAAATAAGAGGATTTACTGAGCATGATCCAGCAACTGGCAGCACATAAGTAAAGTATAAAATCCAATAATATTTCATCATGCAGTAGATTATAATCGCCAGCGATTTTCAAAATAAGGAACACAGACATAGGAAGATTCCCAACTCCATAGCAAAGAACGATACTGAGACAAACAAGGAAAGTTCGTCGATTTCAAATATATCTCAGGATTTTGAAGGAGGAACTAGAGTTACTTTGTGTCACTGGATTTGAACCTAAGCTCTTCAGGTATTCGTTTTGTTTCATGAGTGCCCGATATACTTTATAATACAGTACAGCCATAAATGATGTCGGAGAAAAATAAAGGAACAATATTACGTATGCATAAATGAAGCTCTGCATATAAGCATCGACATTCTGCTGTACAAAGTGTCGCGGAATACTGTTCCACAGCCTGCAATCAAGCCAATAATGTACCCTAAACCACAAACAACTTTCAATTTCCGTCGACTGATGGAATGTTTTAAGGGATGTACAGCAGCGGAATAACGAAGCATTGAAATGATCAACATCATGTATATTCCTATGAATTGAAAGACGTAACTTATACCAACGAAAAGACAATATGATGGAAGGCAAAAACGGGCTTTCGGCAAAATAGAAGTTAATGATGACAACCAGCATAATAACCAGCCATCACAGATAGCAAGTTGAAAAACAAGAAAGTAGTAGTTGTTCTTCAACAACCTTCTTTGTCTTAATATGGAAATGATAACCAAAATATTGACGACAATTCCAAATACAAACAGTGAAATCAAAGAATATCGGTAGGCATCATATGCTGTCTTCGCCATTGCTTCGTTCAGGTAATTTGAATTATGACTTTCGTTGCTGATATACAATTCAATATCAAACTGGCAGCTGGTTTGTGCAGCTCTCACGAAAAACAGAACAAATGGCAAATATAGTTTGCTTTAGTACAATGTATATGACGATACCAGATGTATTCTGCCAAGTGAACACATAACAAACATATAACAACATACGTCGTGGCATGACTAAACAAAGAGCTTTACTATAGTCCAGAAAAATGCCACTTAGAACTGTTTAAGCATAAAAAGTATAATCATGCAGTATTTCAAATGAAATATTTTTTTACAGCTTGAACCAATATAAATCATAGAGTAGTCTATTTAACACAAAGTATAGATGTATATATGAAAATAACATTTAACGAAAAATTAAACATTATACATATATATATTAGGCCTATACAAATAATTAATCACGGAGAAATGTAAGTTTATGATTAATATACCTTCAAGAAATGACAACCCGTGTTCTAAAGTTTGTTCATGGATATTAACAATTTCTAAACTATAGACAGGTGCATCACGTTCATTGTAAAAAGTTAACCTATCTCATATCATCAGTTTATATCATCAGAGCATCAAACATTACCAAGGTCTATATTGCACTTTTAACAACAACTGTATTTAAAAATATATATGCTTTCCCTGAAGGCAAGTCGTATACATTCGGGGTATAGCCAGAAATAGCATAATGATAATATAGAGTCTTTTTTAATTATACGTTGTGTTTGTTTATTTCACTTTAATAACAAATAACATGACGAATGAAGAATGTTCTACAGTACATTTGTAATAGCATGCAAGAAGAATTAAGAACTAACAAATATTGAAATGAATTTCAAAAAAATAAATATCGAAATGCATGCCGAATTCCATGGTGAATTCCACGTCTTCTAATTCATTACGCTGCCGAATTTTCGCATTTCGATAAGAGAAAATACAATATAAAACAAATTTGATAAGCTTGTTTCTTTCTTCATATATTTCACTTATAGTGCATACATGTTATTTGCAAATGCATCATGCTAATTGCGACATCATACTGCATAATGAGTTCTAGCAAAAAAATGAAATTTTCCTGTAGAGTATTTAATATGAAAAGATACCTAAAATTGTTCTAAGCCTCAATATTTGCATAGCTCGAGAAGGAGCCAAACCAAAAAAATGCTGCTCTTCGAAAATTTTTATTTGATCCTCTATATACCTTTTTAGAATTTTCTTTAGAAAATCTCTATATTTGAAATAGAAGCACACAACATGGAGTATAAGAAATATACATATCCATGGTAGTTTCAGTATATATACAGGTCAGTTTATATCGTTAGAACGTTTATAAGGATTGGAAAATATTGGAAATGTATATTAATTAAGAGAATTGTTCTAAAAACGTTTGCATGAAGACAAAATCAGAATTAGACCAAATTTGCGATGCAGTTATTGTTTCAGATCAATTTTCTTTGCCAACAATATGCCTTCAAATGTAGAAAAGACATTGTAAGCTATATATTGAATACATTTATAGGCGTCGTTTATTAATATTTTCAAGAACGTACTTGAAACACAATGTGCCAATATAGTAATTATATATATACAACGGTTTATATCCAATGTGCCAATATGGTCACTATATACAACGGTAAGCTTTAGTATAACACAATATGAAAATAAACAAAATTAGCAAATATGAAAATAACTAGTTCAATATAGAATTAAAGGAAAGAGATTATTTTCCTCAAGAAAAACATAAACAGTATAAGTCCAAAAACCTGATCCAGCCTATACAGTAACAATTTAGGAAATAAGATATACTGTAAGGCAAAAACGAAACATCTTGAAATTCAAGATATGGATTAATAAATGGATATATATATATATATATATATATTTCGATCCTATTACAGAATCATCCGACTAATCTATTTTTTAGTAAAACTTTGTCTCGCAATGCTTTCCAAGCATTTTGTCATTATCCAATGGCTAGCTGTGTTCATTGTGCTAGCCTAACATGACGTTTTTACCTCTCAACATTTGGAAACGGTTAGCAAATTGCTACGGTTAACCATTGGCAGTATATAGGAAAATTAACCGAAACACTATAAATTGTATACATAAACATGGATACACATAATTATGCAGAGTGGTAGTGGTAAATATATTTGATAAATTTCTTGAAAGAAAGTCAAACAAAATTTTTCTTTAGAGGCTGGGTGAACTGGGTAGTTTATAATCATGTGGAAGACAGTTCCATTATTTTGTACAATAACACCTAAAAAGTCAAATTATCCATAAATAGTTCTAAAAACTTTCTATGATTTATACAAAATTTCACAGCAGATCTCGCCCAGTGGGGCAAGGCTGAAACTTCTTTAAATATTTAGAACCGCCTCTGATGCTGTTTTTAATTCTCCTTCAATAATAGTGAGCTAATGTTATAGTCAACATTTCTTTGACCGTGTAAACCTATATATATAAGCATGCCTATATAGACAATGTTTAAAGTAATAACTTTCTAATTTTCTTGTGCTCTCCGTTTCCTCCTGGGGCAAATTTTCCAACATGTGAGCAATTTTTTGTCCAATAATCCATATATAATAGGATTTACTGAACATGATCCAGCAACTCGAAGAATGAATCCAAAATTGAAAAGCCAAATATATTTCAATACTAGATAATGTTCGCCAGCAAAGTACCATATGTACCACACAGAAATAGGAATATTTCCAACTCCATAGCAAAGCACGGTGCTGAGACAAACGAGAAAATTTCGCCTATTTCGAATATATCTGCGTCTCATTGGATTTGAATATACACGTTTCAGGAACTTGTTTTGTTTGACGAGTACTCGACATATCTTATAATACACTACTGCCATAAATAATGTTGGGGAAAAATAGAAACAGCATATTAGGTAACCAAAAAGGTATCTCTTGAAGGAGGCAGCTTTACGTTCCTCCATAAAACATAACGGTAGAAATGTTCCGTAACCTGCAATCAAGCCGACCACGTACATCACACCACAAATGACTTTCAATTTCCGTCGACTGATGGCAGGTTTTAAGGGATATGCTGCACGATAGCGAAGTATTGAAATGATCAACATCATACATATTCCTCCGACTTGAAAGACATAAAATGCACTACTGACAAGACAATAGATGGTGGACTTCAGGAAAAGCATTCCCTCGGTAAAATGGAGATGAATGAGTTCCCAGAGGCTCATAAGCAGAGATCCTAGATCACATATCGCAAGTTGTGAAACAAGAAAGTAGTAGTTATTCTTTAACAAACATCTTTGTCTTAATATGGAAAGGATTACCGAAATGTTGCCGAGGATCCCAAAAATAACAACTGCAGCGTCAGAAAATCTATACAAATCATATAATGTTGTATTCTGGGCTGTTTCTTTCAAGAACAATGAACGGAGACTTTCGTTTTCCATATTGCAATTGAAGATTTAACTGGTCGTTCGCTTGAAAGATACGACAAATGGCAGATAGAATAACACATTACCAGCTGTATATATTCAACCAATAAGAAATCTGCACCTCAGGAAAAGCTGCCTGGCATACTAGACATATGTCAAAGTAAATTGACATATGGCATATATTGGCTTCAGATGCGTCATGACTTGACTTAAACACTATAATGATTAAAGCAGAAGCTTGTGAGGTCGTGTATTTAGGACTATTTACATAAATTTAGAAAACAAAGCTTTTGAAGGTGTTTGTTTTTGTGGCCTTTTTTACAAAGGCCTTAATATTATGTCCTTCAATATCTATATCATTATGATTTCGGTTTATAGCATTCCACAAGACTGCAACCATGTATTTAATTGAATGTTTCATGGGTCGTGTGATGAAACCGGGCGCAGTCAGTTGATAATTGCCTCGCAAATTAGGTTGGATGTAACTGTCTTATAGTAATAAATAAAGTGTTCAAACTAGCTCGGGAAAGCACATCTTCTGATGGATTGTCTCTTGGTAGTTTAAAGGATTAGTGTCAAGGTCATGCATTGGGGGTTTTGTTATTGTCTTTATTTTACCCAACAGCAACAAATAACGATAAAATTGCCTTGTTTGGTAAATTTCCTATAAATATCAGCTAAAATGAGGAAGGAATATTAAAGGATGGTTTCATTATATGACGGATTGTAAATCTTTTCCAGATCTTCTCATCTAGTCGGCCCGAAAAATGGCCGCCAGCAAGAATTTGAGCCCGCGATCCCAGGTGTGACACTAATTCTTTAAATATAATTCTCGCAGCTCTACAGTGTAGACGTTCTAATGCTTCAAAATTGTCCTTGTTGTTACATCCGCCCCAGACAACCAGTGCATAAGTAACGCTAGTCGGCAAAAGTTTGGATGTCTAACGGAGACATGAGGTACAGAGTCCAGTTACCAAGAGCTAACGACAAGTTCATGACTTGTATACATAGTAGAAAACAGCGAAATATTCGCTTTGAAAGCGACAAAAACAGACAGAAAAGACTCCAAAAATCATTGACAGGGTAGGAAATACATTTAATATATAGAAATTAGTTTAAATAAAAGTTTCTACAGAATTAACAGCGAAAGAGCAGCGAAAAACACATGTTCATGAGAATATAAATTTTTCGAAAAGCCGCACGAAAAAACATATAAATTTGCAGTCAGTAAGCACTTACTTTGCTACACAAAAAATGATATAAAATATCTCAAACTTTTTAGATCAAGCAATACAGACTGTACTGATTAATACCGATTATTTCACTTGAAGTTATAAAAAAAACATAACAAAAACATTTAATGTCTATAAGATTATATTATAAAACAAATCGCTCTCATCGTATATGGCTGATAGCCGACTTGGTGCTACGCACCTCGTCGGCTATCAGCTCATATACGACTCGAGCTCATGGTATAATTGTTAAATATATGTTGCGTAATCCTAAATAGAGGCCGCAGTAATTGGCGCAAGCTGTTGCGGTTACCCTGCAAGGACAAGGACACCCATTTGTATTAATCACCAAGGACAAGGACACCCATTATAATTTGTATTAATTACCTTCGACTAGTACAAAAATAGTTCAAAAGAATGTGTCTCTTTTGTCTTCTCAACACTACCTTGCAACACATTTTCTCCAATTCTCGTGGTCTTCGCTTTCATTTCTGCCTCACCACCTCATCTTTGCCGCCATCTTGAAGCGTTCCCAAATTGGGACACCTTTCTCGTTTTTTTGTCCAGCGTTTTATAGCTGGTATACGCACACTTGTGCCCATTCCCCTGTCTGCTACAGCAGTCAGCGACAGCGTTAACCGAAGCTACCATTCGTGCTCCCAATTCAAATACAGTAAAAATGTGCATAAAAAAACAGTGGATTAAGAACCACCTGCCTAAGGTTTAGGCAAGTAATCACCTAAAATACAAGAACCACTTCGGCCTGGCAAATGGCTGGTATTTTGTATTTTAGCTGAAGTGCAAAACAAGTGGTGAGGATAGTTACAAGCATATTACCAAATTGAATGCTAGTACATGTCCAAGATGATGTTCTCTTGTTTAGTACTCAAAGAGGATCATCAAATTCAGAGGCTTTGAAAAAAGAATTATCAGTGAAACGCTACATCAGCATAACAATTGCTATTGTATAAATTAAAAACGGTTAAGAGCCGACTCTGTCTGATTACATACTGAGTATATGTTATATAAGAAGAACTTCAGCCGGTCACCAAGAATAGATGCACTGTAGCACGCGGGATCTCCCATAGGACGACAAGTTGTTCAAGCAGGGCTCATTCAAAAACCCTAAAGGATTAGTGTCAGGCGGCCATTTCGGGCTGACTAGATGAGAAGATCTGGCAAAGATTTTACAATCCGTCATATATTTGAACCATCCTTTGATAATCCTTCCTCGTTTTATCTGATTTTTATTGTAAATGTACCAAACAAGGTATTTTTATGGTTATTTGTTGCTGTTGGGTAAAATAAGAACAATAACAAAAGCCCGCAATGTATGACCCTGACACTAATCCTTTCAGAAAATGGTTATTTTCTAAAATCAAGATATAATTTTGAACATTTACCTTCTCAACACGTAGAAGACTAAGTTCAGCCTCAAGCTTCACTTCAGGTTTCGACATCTGTTGTTCTTTATAAGACAATAATTCATTTTCTTTGACTTGGTATCGCCTTTCTGCATCGCGGAACTGCAGTAAGAATATTTTTGTGTTGATAGACAATTTTGTCTTTCGCTTGTTTATGCAGAATTCACAACTTCGTATAACTCGTATGTCTATAGTTACTATTGTTCAGATTTGCGATAACATAGTATAGAACAAAGGTAACCAAGCATTAGAATAATCTTCTCAAACGAATGTTTTCGCAAACTAGAACAATAGTAACAAGGCATGTGAGCTTACTTCTCACCAAAAACTAAGCCTTAGTTGTCGCGAGCATGCAGTGTATCTTATGTGCCTGTGGCTATGGTAAATTGGGCAGCCACAAGTACCCAGTGTGATCGACATTATCATTATATAATTAAATAAGGGAGACGCCGCAAAGGACTGAGATGTCCAAATATCTAAATATTTTGGATACATTTTCAGTACCTAAGATGTTCATGTTTTTATCGATTTTTCTTGGGACAGAATGGGTTGCCAGAATGTATGTGGCTAACGAAAAAATATCTTCTCAATGAGATTATAACGATGCATACACGTGACTACCTATATTAATGAGGTTTTCAAAATTTGCTATATTTTTTAGCATAACCTTCAACTTTCAATGTGCCCATACCTGCTGTACTACTGTCTGTTTCTGTTCTTCTGCCTCGCGGACTTTAGCTCTACAGCGAAACAAAAAACCTATTTTATAAATTGTCTTGGAACAGGTATCTTTGAAACACATGAACCTATAAACATCAAAGAAAACCAGTATAATTACGAACTAGACATCTATGGGGTGATCCATTTAGTATGTAGGCCTATTAACAAATTGTAGAAAATGGTACCCCCTCTCCCCCTTATATGCATAGATTAATAGAAATAGTGACACTTAAACTACAGGCGTACCTAATAACTGCAAAAATTTTGACGCCCCCTACCCCCTTAGTTGCGTACGAACTAAATGGACGACCTATTATTACATAAACGCACAGTTGGCTAAGTACCTGTTATTAGTATTCTGTATCAACTGACACGGTTACCAATAATCCTTATAGTATCTGCACCAGCAGGGTGTGGTACCAGTTGATACAGAACACCAATAACGATCATTACCATGCTGTGTATTCGCGGATGAAGGAAACTAATTAAGTTCAGCTAAGGTTATGTTTACGAGGTTGTATTTTTTGGGTGGGTGTAAAAGTGTGCATGAAAAAGAATCAACCAGTGGACACTCTTTTTGGTGGCGCGGGTTGGGTTCACTCTCTCAGAAAAATACCCCCTGTATGAGATGAGCGTGGATATTCCGAAAAAACATACTCCGAATATCTTGGAAATTAACTAACAATACGACTTATTAAAAAACAAGACACAAAATTTGAGACGATATTTCGACTCCAGTTTGCCAGTGACCCTGAAACCACATTTTTGTGTCTTGTTTTTGAATAACTCATATCATATACCTGCTAAAAAGTATTATTATTCATCACTCAAATTTTTCATTCATAAAATATTCCTTGTGCAACAGTATTCAGAGAGTATTTTTCCTACGAACCTTTCTATTTCAATCTGATGTTCGCAATCTTCTTTCATTCGACGTGATGCTTCACGTAGTTCGACCATCTTTCTTTCATGTTCTCGTCTTTGTTCCTCTTTCATTCTCAACAACTGTTTAATTTGAAAAGTGAATGGAGAAACATGTACGGTAATTAACGCACTCCATTGGGTTCGAAATAGCGGGCTGCCACTGGCAAAAAGGCCGAATTTGAGGAAACGCGCGCGAATTAGTGATCCTGCAATGCAAAATAAAAAATATAATGGTAGGGTTGGATTTGTAAATATAGGCAAATAATAGACAAATTTAGTAGGGGAATTACAAAAATAATACACATGCAGGTGGAAGTAGTCATTCGCCTCGTGTATAGTCACGCGAGAATATTACGTCATGCAAAATATTCTGCTATTTTGGGTGGCATTATCGTGGATTTCGTGGAAGTGTCGTTCTCGCGTATATATATATATAGGGAAATACTAGTCTAGTATTTGCTAGCAACGAGGAGTATTTTGGTGTATAGTTTGTTGTTTTAGCGCGTCTAAAACTCGAGTTATTTTGGAGAGTTGGCGTACGTTTAATGTCAGCCATGTTGGATTTCATTTTAATGAATTTGAATTTTCCCAGTGGAATTTTCCACTCAAAGTGGCGGAAGCCAACTATTTTGTGACGTCAGAGTTGTGACGTCACTTGCACGAGCCGAATAGCAATATTTTTTCGCCAAGACACGGCATTCACCCAAGTAATATAATGTATACAAAATATAAGATATAACGCATGAAGGAATTCTACTAAACCGAAATGTGGGTGTTTGTCGTATTTCAGTAATTGGGGTTTTTCAGTTTTTGTCGCCGGGGATATTGTCGTTGGAGTTTTTGTCGGTGGGGGTTTTGTCGGCGGGGTTTTTGTCATGTGGGTTTTTTGTCATGGATCCACTACAGTCTACATTACAAGTTACGACACTGCCATTGTGGTTTGCTTAGTCAGTAACAGCTGTGCGACCGGAGTTCGTTCTTGCAATATGCAATTAACTGATTAGAATGTATATATATATATATATATATACAAAATTATAGGCAACAACATTACCTGAGGGAAATTTCACAAATATTGCCGAGGAAAAGGGGAAATTTGATTTTTTAATTATCCCCGAGGCGGCACGAAGTCCCGTGCGAGGGTACTAATTCCACTCGGATATTTACACCCGGGTATGTGAAAACATAGCGGAAAAAGTCGTCCACCGCGATGCCATGGACGGTTCAGGGTTTTCTACGTTATACGCATGCGCGGATTCAGGTCGAGAGAAACATATACGGATAAACATTTTTAAAAAGATTTAGGCTACGGATAAAGATTTTGTTATGCATCAAAAGAGAAGCAGTCGAATGGCTGAAAAAAGGACACTTTTGAAGTGTTTTAAACGGGTAAGTGTCTATTTTGCATATTTTAGTTTGTGGATTTGCAAGAGCGTCTGTCACTCCGTGAGGTTATTGTAATATCGATTAAACCTAAAAGGTATTTTAGCAAGTTTAAATTTGCATTTTGAAGAAACAACGGAATGTCAAAAACTTCATTTTAAATATAAGGTTAAATTTTACAGCAACCAAAGCTAAAAGAGTACGTAATAGCATATCTACTTTATATAGTTCATAATTTTATAGTTAAAAGTACAAATATTTATATTACTATTTTATCATTTTGTACCAAAAGTAAAAAATTATGTGTTGCTATGGTTACAATGATTGACTGAATACTTCATGTTACAATAAATATAATTCCCGAGTTCGAATAGGAGAGGGGATTCTGCATGAGTGTATTTCTAGTATTTTACCAGTAAGTTTGTAATGCTATGACCGGGGAGAATGGATGAAAGGACGTTTTTCAAGATGGAGGCCGGTTTTCAAGAACGTTAAAACGTGGAACAATAAAAACCAGGCACTTTACCATACCCTAACCCTCACCCTACACCTAATCCTAACCTCAACACTAACACTAACGCAAACTCTAAGTTTAATTTTGAAACTATCTTGTAAACTCCCTCTCGTCCATCTCTTTTAGTCATTACCGAATATATAAGTATTATGTTGTATTTTGCGCATGCGTGCAAAGGATCAATATTTCAGTATATATACACAATAAAAACACACGAACAAAACTCGATTGATTTTATTTATCGATATGTAACAGTTATAAATCAGTATCCGGATTAAATTACTAATACTACAAAGCAAGTCAAAATGTGTATTCCTTCAAGGACTTGTGGCTCTTCAGGGCCGTAGATAATACTAGTTATTTCTACATCGGCGTGTTTGGGTTTATCCAGATAATCTTTTTATTTTTCTCAAATTCCTGAAGTGTTTCTTGAAACACTGTCGGATAATATTTGTTTCCAACTGCAGTAGTGTAAAGGTAAAATAGTGCTCCCTTACAAATAGCGTTTAGCTTATTTTGTGCATTGAGTGTCATTCCAGCGCAACGTGGGCCGGGTGATTCCGGAGGATTGGGTGGATACTTGCAAGGTAGGAGGGTGGAATAAAGAATTACGTATTGTGGACAATCATGCTTCATTTTGAAAGTGGTCACCATTCTTCCAAATCCATCGTCTGTAAATAGTTGATACTCAGAATGCCCATAGTTGGTATTGTCCAAATCGTTAATGACAGGGACAGCCATTCTGAAATTGGTGTCGTCAGGTGAAAGAGGCCACACATTTGTGCCTTGGGCAGCCGGTGGGAGTTCCCTGTCCACAATTAGAGCCTTCTTCACAGCATCGTTATCAAACGTCACGTCGTCTGATTGAAAGGATTGTATGTAAATATATGCAAACTGTCGTCCTCGTGATAGATCTATCCAGGGTAAATAAGATTAATTTAGTTAAGCTTTCCTCCTCACTTGTAGTATAACTCTGGACCAAAAAAGATGGCTGTTACCATAGACTATCCTCTCGATTGTCTATGCTCTTACTTGAGCTCTAAGGAGAAAAGCTTAGACCTGGCCGAGGTATTGAGCCGGAACACTAAATGGCCGGCAGATTTTGTGCGTTGTACATTTATTCATTCATGTATAAATATTCGCGTTTCACAATCATTTACAAGAGATTGTGCTGTGGTCTGGTGGCGCTGCTCAAGGTCTCTAGGGCCCCGTTTACACGGCACTGGACAAATCTTTGCCCGGACAAATATTCGTGCGGATACGCTTTGCGTATACACGGGACAGCCCTATCCGGACAAGTTTTTGACCACTTATCCGTGCAAGTTTTTGTCCTCCTATGAAAGTGTACGTACTAGTTTCAAATTGTGCCGGACAAATATTTGTCAGGTATCGTGTAAACACCAAACCGGACAAATATTTGTACGGATTCGTTCCAGTTTTCTGTTTACTACGTTTACACGTCGTGTGACAGCGTACATTTGATATTGACATTATATTGTGAAACACAAGTTTAGCAAAACGTTCAAGGAGAAATGAATCCTTGAAATAGAAAAGTAAGTTCTATTTTTATTTCGATACTCTTGTTAAGTATTTCAGTTGTGGAGATGCTTAATGTGGCCTAATTCGTCCTAAAAACCAATTTCTATCGAAATAGAAACGGAAATTTTATGCTATAGTTCAAGATACTTCACTACCATATGTAAAAGTTGCCAGAGAAGTATATATATATGAGTGCCTTAGCCATGTCCGATCATCTTCGAAATTCTGCCGAAGAAACACCGAATCTAACTATAGGCTTGAACGAGGGCATGATAAGGAATTGATCCGGTACCGTGTAAACGGGAAGCCAATGTGGACAAATATTTGTCCGGTACCCTGTAAACGCAACAATCAGTACAAAATTTTATCAGGACAAAAATTTGTCTGCTGCCGTGTAAACGGGGCCTAAGACTACAAAATGATCTATTTTAGTTGTTTTTTTCTCTTTGCACTTGTTTTTACATGGAAAAAGTATTGACCTACGTATTGATTTTTATTACAGGTACCAGTCGCAGTCCACTCTAGGCTTGCATTTGCGCATGCGCAAAACGAACGATACCGTCGAAAGTCGAACGCCCACGACATAAGACAACATCGCGAAAAAACGTCTGCGCATGCGCGCGAACTAAAAAATGGCGAGAAATATATTTTCCAACATTGAAAACAAAAACATGCCCATTTACACATTCAAGATAAGTGAAACAAACAAGAAAATGAGGCAGACGGTAGACCAGACCTTAATCACTAAGTCCTCTAACATCTATCGTATAAAAGAAATAAAAATGAAATAAAAAATCGTTTGTTTGTACGGGGATGTATCGAGCACTTCGTGCAAAATTATCAATTACATAAGCTTAGACAAAAAATATAAGCAAATTCTCAGGAATATAAGGGTCTTAATGCCATTAATCTTTCGAGTAAATCATAAAGTTTAATTAATGTTTACGCAAAAAATTTTCATGCTACGCAAAAAAAGATATGGAAAAAAATGTGGATCAAATGAACCTACGAAAAATATCCTTGCATGGTTCCGTATGCGATTTTTTTACACGATAAATTTATCACCAGTCACCTTTCGTTCATTTTCTTGCATGATGCTATTTCTTGAACTATAATTATTTCTAAATGTTAATTATTTCACATTTATTATTTCGCTCGCAATTTTACAGCAAAGACACACAAGTATTAAGTCACTCCTGTTGATGGCCATTTTGAGTCTTCGCCCCACCGGAACGCTAGCTCGAACATCAAGTTTTCGCCAGGCAAATTGCAGTCAAGTTGACGCATGCGCAGACGTTTTTCCGCGGTGTTACATAAGACAAGATGAATTTTCACTTCAATTCGCCATTCCGAAGTTGCTGTAGAGGATTGGTAATAGTGAGGTTGACAATGCATCATGGGGCTGTTTTGGGGACGCAAACAAAAAGCTCGTCCCCCAAAACAGCCCCATGATGCATTGTCAACCTCGCTATTACCAGCCCTGTACTGCAACTTCTGAATGGCTAATATATGCATTCCTTGACCCAGCCGGGTATAAAAATTGCCGAGCGGAAGTACCCTCGCCGCGGGCTTAGGCCTGTCGGTAGTTTGGTTTAGTTTAGTTTAGTTTAGTTTATGGGTAAATACTAAGATTTTTCTCGGCATCTCGTTCGATGGGAATAGTAGTTGATGGTGTTTGTGGATGGAATATTCGAACGAAAATTTATATACATTTTTAGCCCTAACCAGGAACAGTTGCGAAAAGGTTCGATTCCTGCCAGAGGGCCTAAGGTTGCATTTTTCGCAACTGCTCCTGGTTAGGTCTAAAAATTTATATAATTTTCGTTCGAATATTCCATCTACAAACACCATCAACCGTTTAGTTTAGTTTAATTTAGGGTTGTTCCTGTATAGTAACACAGGAAAAAGAAGAACAGTTTAGAACTGATATAGCTATATCCAGTATAACTGAAGTTAGTTTAGTTTAGTTTTAAAATTCTATATTAGTTCTTCTATTTATAACTTAGAATTTTCTGTACGAAAATCTCCATTTCTATATGAAGCGAAATATAATAATTTATTCACTATGGAGCGTACCTCCCGCTTGGCGAGCCAACATCTCAACTTCTTCTGCAATTATTTTCGGCGATTTCGGTTTAGGAGTCGGTTTGATTTTTGTCTCCACTCTCTTTATCGAGTTTGAATTGTTTTCCAGGGTTCCACTTTCCCCGAAACTTGCTGAGTACAAAAGTAAAACTACACATAATGCTTTCGAGAACTCCATTTTCTCGGTTAATTTAGTCTTGTCAAATCAAGCAGTCGGAGGTTGTTCTTCGTCCAACGAGAATAAGCATCGACTAATTTCCTTCTATGATTTAATGCTCCTGAGCCTCAGATTGTTTAATCTTTGCTGGTTTTCTCAGGTTAACTATTGATGCTACCAGTGTAATTTGTGACAAGCGTAAAACAGAGTTTACTGAGGCAGTGAAAGGCAGTGAATTTACGGTCAATTTCAATATTAACGACCCCAATTTAAATACAGCTCTGATTTCTTTGTCCTTGAACTTGTTACCTTTCCAAATCCTAGAAGTAACTATCGAAAGTAAAATGCTGCCTCACACAGCTGATTGTAAGCTGTAGCAACGCTTGCTTCACGTACTTTTCTATACCTATTGACATGCTTATGACTCTGAACTGATGTTTGAACTTCTTTAACATATACTTGCTCGTGCCGTGTCTTATTTGGAGCGGTGCTTATTCGAGGGTGGCGCACTATTATTATTATTATTATTATTATTATTATTATTATTATTATTATAACATCTTTTTACACGGTAACTAATCAAACCATATAAATATTTACAAAATTAAAAAGCTTGCTTTTCATTAGGCCGTGTTACTAAATCTCTACTAAACTAATTTACATGCACACTATTGTCACTAATTCAAAATATTCTACACACTATATAAGAACATTTAGAAGAGGATATACTCATACTCTCTAAAATTAATCAAATTGATTTTACATTTCTATTGTGGTTCCAACTTTAGCAGCAGTATATCCGAAAGTCCTCTTCATTGAGTTTGTTTTACGCTTCGACAACATCATATTTACATCTGCCTTCACAACAGAATTGGGCTGCAGAGTGAGTTAAACGACAGAGCACGGAAAAATACTCACGAAAATACGCACTCACCAACCATTCAGTAATTTGTCTATTATATAAGTATAGAGCTAAATATATGACATGCATTGTCAGACATACAAGCGAAAAACACCCAAGCGAAGTGTATCTAGCCTCAAAAACAGATTTCTTACCGTTTATTTCTTCATTTTCTTGTTGGAATTCCAATCAAAGAGGTTTATCTTAAGTATATATATAAATCCTTGAGTGTTTTCCTTGATGGAAAAAACGCAATAAAACTCTCACTTCGGTGATTTCGCTAAAACTGGGCGCCATGTTTACAATTTTGAGCGGGAAAACAATAGCCAATCAAAACGCTGATACGATAATTTACCTCAGGTGAGAAAAATCGTCCGACCAATCAAAACCCTGAAACGATAATTTTCACATGTGAAAAATATCGTCCGCATGCAGTGAGGATACGATTTTTATTTCACCTTTCTACTGCACGGAAATCTCTATACTTATATATTTATTTAATCATTTGTCACAACACAATCATTGCGCATACATCTACAATAAACAGAGGACACAAGTGTGACTGGGGAAAGGAACAGGACTTGCGTCCAAATATAGATACTAAGGCCTAAGCCCGGGTATTAATTTCGCTGGGCTATTTATATACCCGGGTTAAGAAAAGCAGTCCTGCTTTCCGTCATCGACGTTCGACGTTTTACGGTAGCGTTTGTTATGCGCATGTGCGAATGCAGGCCGAGAGTACCCGCAAGAAAGAAATTAATAGGTCGGTCCACACGTATTTGACTCAAGACCTGATATCAATAATTCCAGGTCTTGAATTCAAAACTCAAAACCGGTATAGGTCTTCAATTTCAATAAAAGATCATCCACTTGGTTTTTCCTATATTTATAAGCTATATGTGTATATTAGTAAAATTACATAGGTGATTATTGAAAATTCTCAACGCTGATTGGTTGCGCTACCTCGGATTAATACGCGATAATCACCTAAAGCGTTTTTAAGCCGCTTTTATCGTAAATATTCAATTAAAATATTTTTGAAATGTGCATTTTTTATTTTTTTCCAAATAATCACCTATGTAATTTTACTAAAACAATTATTCGCCTCAGGCTCGGTGAATATCGGTGAATAAAAACCTCGACTTCGTCTCGGTTTTTATTCACCGATATTCACCTCGCCTTCGGCGAATAATTGTTAATTAACACTCAGAGATCCCAAGGATAGTGCAAAGTTCATGGGGGTAAACTACTGAGTACTGATCATATAGGCAAATGAATACGGTATGGATTTTGTAATATGCACGTTTAGCACAGAAGATCTGATCAGAGTCATTTTCACACTAAACTATTTTTTTCGAATTCAAATGCAAATTATTTATAGTTATAGAGCTTAATCCCCTCAGAGATTTACACCCGGGTATGTAAAAACATTGTGGAATGCAAAGTCGTCCACCATTTGTTTTTGTCATGGACAGGACTGGACTGGACCTTTTCGTAAGTTATGCGCATGCGCAAGTTCAAGCCGAGAGAAGACTTCCATTTTGCAAACTTTTTTCAAAAATAGTTTTGCACTCATTTATAAGTAAGCCTCTATGTAAGTAAGTTTATATGTTGAGTCTCCAAAACAAGATAAATGAAAATTATTTAGAGGACAAATTAACAAGAGGAAAAACAGTCGAAAGACCGTTTAAAGACAGTATAGTTTGTGAATTTGAAAATGTGTAGATCATTCTGTGTGGTCAATACCACATTGATTGATCTTTAAGAGTATTTTAGTATTGATTCAAATATGTTATAGAAAAATAAAAAAACATTAAATCTCAAAAACTTCATTGCAAAAGCAAGTGCGAAGTATAAAAATACTCCTCGAAAAGCAGTTGACGTTTTGTGAATGTCTAAGGTTGAATGTTACAGTAAATCAAAGCTAAAAGAGTACACAATAGCATACTCACTTTATATAGTTGGGCAATTTATAATTTTATAGTTAAAAACAAAATAACATCTTGTACAAATTAAAATATAAAAAATATACAATGTTACGTGTTACCATGGTTACATTCGTCGACTCAGTACTTCATGTTACAATAACTTTTGGGGTGTAAATTGTTTGGTTCAAATGGGCGAGGGGATTCTGCATGCATGTATTTCTAGTAGAGGTAACACAGCTGTAACTTCTTGCAACTCTTAAATATATTTCAATGACTGAATTATTCGCGCTTGTAATTCATTGTTCAGTGTGTGACTGTACCAGATAGACTGTCTTCCAAAAATTCAAATCGATGTTTTCGATCCTTGATTTTTTCAAAATTTCATTCGAAAGGATATTTCCTTTAAAGCGGAAGCATTTGCATGAGTCTATCGCTTTCTACAAATAGCACTGTAAACAGTGTTTACCTTTATTGTTTTATTCCAACATTTTCCATCCGGATAAACTTGCGTATGAAGCGACAAGACCGCAAGACTACACTTCAACCTCAGGACACATTTAAAAGAATGTATCAAAAAAGTTTTTATAAACAAAGAAGTGTTTAAATCTTCAAGAATAAAGATACCATTATTTTATAACATTTCTATCGCATTCGCATGAACAGATGTGTCAGAGTTTCATAAACTGCCAGTAGTAATACAACAAACAACCTATGTACTCTGTAGCGAACCAAATGATGGCAATGTAGCTTGATCTGTGCATGCAAAATATCCAATATATTCCATACAGATTTATAGAGTAGTCTCTATAAATGTACGCCAGGAACACGTCAATATTAGGACATGTTATGGCGAAACTCGTGTCTCAGATTAATTGAGTATAGCCACAGACCATAGTCGTACACTGAAATCGTTACAACAACTGCAACCCAAATAATATATGCCAATTCTAAATCTTTTGTCCAGAAATTGTTCTCAATTTTCGGCACACACTCGTACGTCGCCATGTTTATTTTATATGCGCATTGATTTGCAGTTCTCGCAAAAATTCGTGTTACGGGGGGGGGTTGCCGTAGCCTGAATCCTTATTGGATAAAGGAAAATTCATTACGATATGAAATATATTATAGGGCCAATTATGCGGGCAATTTATCAACCTTTCCCAACGTTTCCATTAAACAGACAGAAAAACAATATGAAACGCGCAACTTTGTTTGAAATGTTTGAAAAAGTAATAAGCCCTTGAATTATATATAACCTAACAGAGAACATCAAGTGTACGCTCCCCCCGGATAGCCAACACTATCCATTTATACATTTATGATTCGCTCGTTTGAATTTTTCCCGTCATAACAAAATTGCAAAGTTCGAAAACTTTGCACTAAAAAATGAATTTGTATAATAATTATTTGTAAGAATCATGAATGGTGTATTCATTTCGGGTGAGGAGTTTTGCATTTAATTAATGTATTTCAAATACTAGATATAGGGTCATTCCACGCCAAAGCGACTAAACTTCTTGCACAAGCAATACAGATTTAATTGATTTTTGGACACTTTTAGATCATTATATAATTAGAATTTGTGTGAATTTTCAGTAGATGACATTAAGTATTTCAGGAAATATAAGCAAGGCACTGCGTGATTGTCAGCGGCGGAAGTCGCCATTTTGACAGAATTTGTAATTTCGGCACAATTCGCACACCAATATCTCGTTTATCACTCCACTTATTAACACGAAAATTTGTACAGTAATAAATCTGAGACTGCTCTTCTAAACCAATACATCGTTTAATGTATGTGGTAAAGGATGTCGTAAATAACGGGGGATCAACATACTGGCAGAATGGAAAAAATACAAATTCGTCGTAGATTTGAACTATAATATCTTGGTAGATATCTGTCTAAAGAATTCTTGTTAGCAATAATAGCCCGTTATAATTAGTCAGACATTAAAAATACCGATTTAAATTGCGGCAATATTTAGAAGTGTCTTCTTTTCGACGAGGGAAATAAGCATGTGGAACTAATCGGACAAACTCAAGATTTCGCTGTATTAAAGTAGATGTTATGCTAAGACCCAGCTTTTCTACTACGAGTATATACCCTGGGAACCGCTCAGCACCTAGCTCTTCGCAGACAAACCAAAATATAGAGCAGCTGTCCCAGACTTCCATAACCCCACAAAATATTGTTTCATTTACTGCGCGTTATTTGTTTAATATTTCAGCATATATACAGACATATGTTGAGGACATTAACGAGATATTGATGTGCGAATTATGCCGAAATTACACATTCTGTCAAAATGGCGACTTCCACCGCTGACAATCACGCAGTGCTTTGCTTATACTCCCTGAAATACTTAATGTCATCTACTGAAAATTCACACAAATTCTAATTATATAATGATCTAAAAAGTACCAAAAATCAACTAAATCTGTAATGCTTGTGCAGGAAGTTTAGTCGATTTGGCGAGGAATGACCCTATAGTTCTTTTAGTTTCAAACTCTTCTCCCTATATAGAGTGATTAAGTTAGCGCCATCCCTTTTTGGTCCATTGTACTAGTGGAGGAAACCTAAACTAAACTTTATTTTATTTACACAGCTATATCAAAAGGAAAACAGCTTGCATATATCTATATACAGCCCTTCGAATCAAACGACCTGACTTTCGATGACAATGCTGTTACCCTGGCTCTAATTATGGGCAAGGGCTTTTATACACCCGGATATGTTTGGCCACTTTCACCTGACAACACCAATTTCAGATTGGCTATCCCTGACTATTCCAAAGGCAAAGAGACCAACTACGGACATTCGGAGTATCAACTATTTATAAACGATGGATTTGGAAAAATGATGACCGACTTCAATAAGAAACATGATTGTCCACAATACGTGATTCTCTAATATTCCACTCTCAAACCTTGCATGTATACTTGCGCTGGAATGACAGTCAACGCAAGAAAAGAGCTAGGAAAAGTTTGTCCCGGGACAGGCTTTTATCTTTACACTACTCAAGTTCAAAACAAAAAATATAAGAAAGTGTTTAAATACACAATTAAATTTTTGACAGCCAATGGAATCATCTGGATTAACCTAAATTCTCCACGGCCTAAAAAGCCACAAGTCCTTGAAAGAATACACATTGTGACTTGCTTTGTATAGTACTATATTCGTCATTCAGACAAGTACTATTTACAACATGAGCGGCAGTGTTGTATCGGATATACAAACTCGAGCCGAAGGCGAGCGTTGTATATCCGATACAACACGGATGCGAATGTTGTAAATAGCTTGTGAAACGTCTTGATGAGAACATTCGTATTCTTCAACAATTTAAAATAAATGAATGATATTAAATTAATGATATTTGAAACTTAAAGTTTATGTAAATCAGCATGATTCTGTATCAGACATACAAACTCCTTCACGCTAATGATTTCTCTTATGTTTTCTTCATGAATTATTAATGAGTTTTACAAGTATAGTTAAAAACTCGGTAAATAGAATAAAGTTTAATTATCAAGATTTGTTCGTGTATTTCTGTTATATCCAATGTCTGCGTGTCTGTCATGTGGAGGAAGTGGAGATAGTTATCTAAACCTAGAGTTACTGGCTGCACCGGCGTAGCCTAGCTCCATTTGAACACTGGCTACCTCCACAGAAATAGAATCTACAGGCATGTTTTATCTTTATACTGAAATATTGCAATTCTTGATCCTTTAATATAGGCTTAAGCCCAAATCTTGCATGATGCACATAATTGCTAAATAGATATTCGTGGTGTTATAAATATACCCGCGCGGTGCCCAAAAAATAGTAACTATATGCAAATCATTCAAGCTGTATCCAATCTATAAAATTGTTCTGAAAATTTGCTTCATAACACATTTTCGTCCTGAAACAAAGTTTTTTGGTGGAAAAATAAACTAAATCGTAGGAAAAATAAAGGAAAATTGGCTTAGGAAAAGTAGATCCCAGACTCCGGCGCGCTTAAATTCAATATGGCGGCCAATGTGCAAGTTCGGGATTTAGGGTTACAATTCCATGACACGCACGAAATAGGGTTAGGGTTAGGGATTGGGTCGGGATTGGGGTCAAGATCAAAGAGAAATATTCGTGATTGCGTGTCATGGAATTATAACCGGATTTAGACGCTAGTTTCCTGGTTCAAAACCGCCATCTTGACTAAGTTGACTTTAGATTAAAATTTCTCTAAATGCAGTTAATCTTCTAATCTGTGATATAAAATCAAAATTTATATTCATAGATAGACAAAGCTGCACAAGCAGGTACAAAAATACCTTCTATTAACATTTCGTTAAAAATGGATTGGTTAGTATTTTAAGTATTTGCCAATGAAACGGAAAACCTAGTTTTGCGGCAGGCGGTATTATTAGTCCTTTTCCCGCGCCTAAACTACTTTTTCTACTGACTGGCCTCGAACCCCCCCCCCCCCCCTCTAAAATCACCACACGCAGGCTAGTCAACTCCCTATATGAAATAATATGTCAACCTAGCTACATGCGTATAGCAAAAATGGCTGCAGTGCAAATATACATACCTCAATTTCACTTGCTGACAGCTGTCTTTCTCTTTTCTCTATATCACTGATTGTTTTCTTCAGTTTTTCTTCCAGTTGAGAATATTCTTCAAGCTTAAAAGGAAAATTCGGTTACCCACTTTGTAAAACGCAATCAAGATTTTACTGTTTTAGCAAAGCAAAAAGTGTGGTGTTAAACAAACTTTCCCAAGTTAAGCGACAACTTTACTGTATATATATATTTTTATTATTCTGTAATACTAGACGTGATGGTAATGTAAACGTTAGTTAATAGTCTAGTAAGTTTGTAAGCTTGGTATATAGCGAGTAAAAGTTGTTTTCAAGCTTTTATTATTACTCAGAAAATACTTCTGAGTCCTTGAGGTCGCGGATTCGATCCCCGCTCGGGGACTCAGAAGTAATTTCTGAGTAATAAAGCTTGAGAACGACTTTTACTCATATATATATATATATATATATATATGAGTAAAATATATATATATATATACAGAATTTTCGATATTCCTCTCCGCCTTGATGCATGATCGCAACCTTGATGACAGGGCTCTATCGGGGTTTTTACCCCTAGGGCATTTAGTCTCTCCTAGCGGGTCTCATGTATACACCCGCGGGATGAAAACATAAGGCTAGAATGAGTCTTTGGGTTGACCAGAGTATAAATATTGGTTCACTTCACCCCGAACCCGTTCTCCCACAAATTTGGCGTGTGTTTAATTTAATTACCGGTGAATTTTAGTATATAATGTGCTTGGATCATTAAAGCCAATTTATAGATCACAATGTATAAATTTAAGTTAATGAGACAACACATTAACTTGAGGTTTGTTTTGCTATACAACAAGTGGGAAAAGCCTGTCTGCCCTGTCAACACCCACTAAATTCACAACAAAATATCTCTGATCAAAGTTCAAAGTTGTCCGGACACGTGCAATACGAATGCAATTTGCTCAGCCAATCGAATGACTCTATTGCCAATCATATTTCAATGACCATATGTAAAGCGCGCTATATAACGTCAAGCGTGTCACTTTGCCGAATGTTTCAACTGAATAAACACGAAATTCTGCAAGAATAAAAATTTCCACCCACCCACCCTTCTATTTTACATGTTGGAGGAACTAATCTAATGGACGATATATTTATCTATCTCATTATATAGTTATTTTCATGCAGGGTAATCCAAGAGGAACAAACGATCAATTCTATCGTATCGCTGGAAATGCTCTTGCTGTATCGTTATGCTGGATGTGGTCTTGCTTTAGTTATGATGGATAATTAACCCAAGAGGAAAACACGAACAATTTTATTGCTGTGAATGATCATGTTGTATATATCTAAACTTGTTGATGTTAAATAAAGCTTTGGTTCAGGGTTGAAGTGTTCCAAATGGTCAACTTCATTGCCCATAGACTCAGATTATTTCATGGAAATATAATCAGTCGAATCGTAAGGACTGTCCAAGGGGATTATCACCCATTGGTTCAGGTAATGTCGGAGAGGGTCGCAACCTTGATGACAGGGCTCTATCGGGGTTTTTACCCCTAGGGCATTTAGTCTCTCCTAGCGGGTCTCATGTATACACCCGCGGGATGAAAACATAAGGCTAGAATGAGTCTTTGGGTTGACCAGAGTATAAATATTGGTTCACTTCACCCCGAACCCGTTCTCCCACAAATTTGGCGTGTGTTTAATTTAATTACCGGTGAATTTTAGTATATAATGTGCTTGGATCATTAATGGCCACAAAATTTTAAACACACATGCAATACATAAGCAAAATACAAAGGAAACTCGTGACCCGTAGCGGATCTATATATTTGTCAATCTTCAAAATTCTAACACCAGTGAGCGTACAAAACGAGTCATTTTAGAAGACATATACAAACCTTGCAGTTCGGCCTTTATCAGATCTAAAACACTTGGCTGCGCCTCGATGTTTTAAATCAGATAAAGACCTCTCGCGCGGTTTGTATATATTACTTCTAGTACAATATGCAGACAATTGGCGTCCAATGCCTCGTCAGTGCAACTTGGCACGTCGTGATGACAACCGTATTTATACAAATGAGCTTATAAACTCTCGCCAAGCGCATGTGGTACAACACGGTGACATCAACGCATCCAGACATGCGCAAAGTGTCATGGGGCCAGAGCCGCTCAAACGACCACAGGGGAAGTGAGCTTTGCATTATCGCTAAGCGACTTCTTGGCAGAGTGTATCTTGTAACAAAATATGATCAAAATTATACATATAAATGCCATCCGTGTGTTGAAGAAGGCATTTTGTCCACCTGCCTGATGAAAGTTAAAAATCTGGTCAAGTCCTGTATAGAACTATAAATAAGACCGTATCCAGTTTTGAGACTGAATAAAGTTCTGATCAAATGCAAAGACTAGCAACCTTTCCAACAGAAAGCATGGGAACTTTCAAAATTGATGTACACAAATCGTCACTGGATCGACTGAAATTACATTTTCTGATCTTTGGAAATAAACAGGTATGTAGACACACGTAAACAAAAACAGTGGGTTAGATTTTTAACTCTCGGATCCCGCATCTTTGGAAACCGGTCCCAGCGTCGACGTTGAGGTTCGTTCCAAATTCTCGTTTTTTAAACAGGATATATTACGCAGAAGCAGAATACAAACCTTTTTCTTTGTTAAAATCTCCCTTTGTTTATCTCGTTTTCTCCATTCCTCTGTCAAAGTTTTAATTTTTTCCACCTCTTTCGCTTTCAACTAAATAAAAATATAATATAATTAATTAAATAAAATCGTTAACGAACTTTCGGCTGTCAGACTACAGCCTTCAACGGGTTGAGAATAAATTACCAAGCTATACTATATGTATACAAACACATGATGTAACGATGTAAAAGTTTCATTTGAAACTTAACTATTTTAACTTATTATGGGTATAACTCATAGGTATGCTATTAATTATAATACAGTATTTTACTGATTGTGACTCCGGTATAAATAAAGCTTCTATTCTATTCTATAAGCAGGATATGACGTAATATATGAATAATTACGTCATATCCTGCTTATGTGTTTGTATATATATAGGTATAGCTTGGTAATTTATTCTCAACCCGTTGAAGGCTGTAGTCTGACAGCCGAAAGCTCGTTAATAAAAATATATATATCAGTGAACGTCTTTATTTAATTATGTTTATAGTCCTGATATCGGATCTCGTATATTTTCTAAAAATATAATAGTTTGTGATAATTTAATAACTCCATTTTGGACCGATATATGTAGCGACCAGAACACGAAGTACAATAACCGAGATATTTGACATAAGTTGGGTGTTTTAAAATCACTATAATAAATGACTTTGAGTGTATGACATACTGTAATTTCGCAATATTGAAAGGGAAATTTAAGATTTCGAAAATTATTATCGAGGTATATCGAAGACAACGATACGGCGCCTGACTTCTTTTTGGGTTTTGCTCATGAATTAAAATTGAATTATTGATGATTTCGCAAATGTAGTCACAACCATAGATATCTTAAATACACTAGATAGTGCATCTAATTATTCCGCAAGTCAAAAATTGAAGCCGTGACTGCAGTCTCAGGTCGTTCCCATGAAATGACAAGATTCGTATATTTTTTTATTTCTTAAACAGCGAACTTAAACATTCGGTTAAACCTATCCCAAATACAGTTTTAAACTATTAAAATCATGAAAGTTATTGGTGTCTTTTAAGTGTTTGCGAGTGGGAACGAGCAATATGGCCGCCATCCATTCAAATGGGGAAAACCGCTGAAATATTCCTGGCTTCAATTTTACTAAAAGAGATGCGCTATCTAGTGTATATAAGATATCTATGGTCACAACATAGTTTAAATAGAATACATGGATTGAAGAAAGACTCGACGGAAGTATAATGTAACTAATTATATATGATTTTGTCTAGGTTTATGCAAAAATGTGGTCCTTGTTCATCACGTGTGTATTGTATTTTAGCCCAACAAACCAATTGAATAGCAATGTTTCGGGTTAGTTATCCATCCTTGACTAGAACAATTGGTTGGTTTAGAGATTGCTATTGGTTGATTGGGCGAAAATAGAATACGCGCGTGACGAAAAAGGACCACATTTTTGCATAAACCTAGACTAACATAGATGAAATGAGTGGTCTCCAAACCATGTATTCTATAACTATGATTACACGTACTTGTGCTGTGAACATCTCTTCTTGCTGCTGTTTCCACATTTCAAGCTCGAGAGCTGTTTGATATTCTGCCATCATCCTGGGATCATTATTTCCGGGATCATTGTTCGTAGGTTCTTTATTCCTGGAGTCTTCTTTCCGAGATTTGACAGGTGATTTACGCTTCGGGCTTTCCATATGGGAAAACGACTGAAACAAGAATATACACAGTATATAGTCTAAAAGCCTGTATATCTCGTATTTACTATCAACGAAACTGTTTGGCCATGAACCATGCATGCTATAATGCTCCGTGGATATTTTGCACAAAACGGTTTGGTCCATTGCAATGGCCTACGGATTGCGTTTAATCTTGTTTGTTGGAGTTTAAGTATGTATTTACTTTAGAACTAACTCGATAAATCAATAAACAGATTCCGGCTTCCTCGTTCCTTATTCCATTCCTCGTTCTGTTCCTCGATCCCCCGTTTCTTGTTTTATAGATAGCCGAAAGTTATCAAAGCAATAGAATACATCATTTCCGGTTGGATGCATAAGGTCACGCAATGTCGCAACCAGTGTACCGGTAATATTATATTAAAAAATTTAAGCTGTATTTCAGATTAGCTCAAAATGAAACTATAAAAACACAAACGCTTTGTCTTGGAAGATTTTGTGTGTTCTTTCAAACGGTTCCTTTCCTGTTCGTTCACTCGATTGAATCGAAGACAATAAGAGAGATTCCAATTTTTGTAGCAGAACATGGTATTGGTCTTTACTGAGCGGAATTTCTTTTGCAATTTTACGCCACATTTTAAATATTCAAGAATTCAAGAGTTCATTTAGTACTTTAGTACAAGCTCACAAATTTTGATCACAAGCAATTCATGTCGCAATTTCAATATTCGGAAAATAGATATATTCTGAAAATATGCTTAAATTTGAAATGTTACGAAAAATATGCATTTTTTAGAACAGTGAACTGATTAAGTTTACTTGCAACATTGTCATTACGAGTAACTTCCTGTAGGCTGTAGCATTTGATAATTGTGCAATAAGGCAATTTCAATGAAATTTAATATTCAGATATTCAAGCCGTATTAATTACTCAACATTTCAACTCAACGCAAATTATATAAATAAACTAAACACAATATTCTAACAAGGACGCTTTGATTGTTTTCTTGGAGGACTCATTTGGTCGCTCAAGTCGATGACAATTTACCATATCCTGGACAATTTACCATATCCTGGTCAAATTAACTAAAGTAAGTGCAGGACTTACTTCAGTAACTCAAAGTTACAAACGTACAAACCAAAAGAGGTTATAGACTGACGTGGCAATGATTATTGATGCAGAACTGCTGTTGAATAACGATGTAGGAATTTAAATCATAAGCTGTCGTTTGATCCATGAAATAAGTTTTAACGATTGATTTATTGGCTTGCAGGTTTATATTCTGAGAATCTACTGGTTCAAAGCATAACGCATTACGAGAAATTAAAGGAAAAATCCGAGAACGCTATCGACTGGAATCATAATTAAATAAATGCTTTTGGATGGATATGGCCTCAAAATTGGCGGTATACAACATTGGTTATGAAGATGAACGATTCGAACAGATTGTCAGCCAGATTGTCAGCCAGGCATTGTATTATTTGTACGAAAGTTATCAAAGATCCGGTCATGTGTCGGCAAAATGAACATATGTTCTGTCGAGCTTGTATCACCAGATATCTTATGAACTCTCAGACATGTCCGACATGTATGGAGCCACTCACTGTCGACACATTAATCCAAGCACCTCGGGGTATACGAAACTTACTGTCTGAATTAAAAATTCGGTGTGAATTCTTTGATCGTGGTTGTGCAAACTTTATTGAGTTACGAGATCTCGAAAGGCATGTCACAGACTGTGGATTCGCCCCAGCAGTCTGCTCTAACGAAGGATGTCATCTTGAATTCAATAAACAAGATTTACACCATCATGAAACTGTAGCTTGTGACCTACGCAAAGTTAAGTGTCATACTTGTAATGACGTTAGAATAGAAATTGATCTGGCAGAAATAAATGAAAAGTTGGACAGGAATGAGGTGAAATTATCAGAAAAAGTGGAAAGAGTCGAGGAGAATGTCAAAGCAGTGGTGGAAAATGTGGTTGTAAAAGTCGAACTGGTTCAAGAACAGCTTAACAAACAGGAAGAGAGCAATCGTCAGCTTAAAGCGGACAATGTGGAAATGAAGAAAAGTTTAAATCAAATCACAAAACAACTGGAAAGATTGACAGAGCGAACATCGCATGAAGTCCAGGCTGAACAAGAACATAAAAAGAAAGGAATTGCAGAAGCTGATGTAATGGACAGAGAGCCAAAAGTCGTTATTGCTGGGGGTGAGAATAGAAGTAGTTTAAAGTCCGTGGAAATGTTCAGTTTATCAAATAGAACCTGGACACCACTAAAGCCTATGAAAGAATGTCGCTGTGCAGCATCTTCAGTTGTTTACAACAATCAAATTTTTGTCTTTGGAGGTTTTTGCAATGGTCGTTGGATGAAGTCCATGGAAAGATTATCGCTGAATGCTGTTCATGTTGACCAGTCCCTAACTTGGGAAAACGTTCCTGCTGAGTTACTTACGCGGTTGTGTGGTCACCGCAGCGTTGTCTACAATGGACGGTTGATTGTTTGTGGAGGTTATGATAATGATAAACAAGCATATTCTGATACTATCACTGAGATTTCCCTTGTTCCATCTTATACCAAGAGACTGTTGGCTACCATGCCACAGAGAAGATGTCGTCATGGTGTCGCGATCTTTGGTGACAAGATCCTGATTGTGGGAGGAAGAGAAAGCGGCGAAAGAAACTCAGGTCTCAGAAATGTCGTTATGTATGACATCACTAAGAATGAATGTCAGGAGTTAGAACTCCTCCCTTACGCCGTGTATGAAATGGCCACAGTCAAGTGGGGTGATGACAATGTCATCATAATGGGAGGTGTTGACAGTAACGGTAAACCAGTTAACAAAGTTTTGATATACAACATCAAGACCCAGAAGAGTCACATGTTACCAGACATGAAGTATAAGAGGAGAGGATGTGTGGCTGCAGTTGTCAGGGACACTGTGATTGTCATGGGAGGCGGAGATGAAAGAGGAAATTACTTAAAGTCTGTAGAATGTTTTAAATTTGATAATTACACTTGGCAGGAACTTCCAGAAATGCACGAAGGGAGAAACTGGGCTACTGTTGTAGTATGTTAATTATGTATTGTATATATTAATAAAGCTATCTTCATTTATAAAATCATATCTCAATTAGATATTTGTACTAGTTATTTAATGTCGATTAGACAGAGTGTGGTTGCCGAATACACCCGAGCTAGAGGCTCATCATACATGACAACTAAAGCCTAAAGGTAAGTTTTTGGCGAGGTAGGAAAACTGGAGTACCCCTAGAAAAACCCTCGTAACACAGGAAAGAGCCCACCAAACTCTAATTACGATTTCAAGTACAGGAAATTACCCAACCAAAGTAAATCCCCTACCCTTCACCCTTGACCTACATTAGCAGGCTTAACTCGGCAATCAGGGACAGCGCGCTAACCGCTTCTGCCACCCTTGTTCCCCTAATATATTTTGATTACTTCATGGTTGGTGAGTGCGTACAATTTTTATTTACGAGTTGTGAAGATCGCTAAACAAGAAGAGCGCAGCGAACGAGTGCGTTTAGCGATCCTTCACAACGAGTAAATAATAAAAATCGTACAAACGAACCAACCATGAAGTAATTTGTTTATTATATAAGTATAGAGATAAATATGTGACACTGACAGACTCACAGCGAACAACACGCAAGCGAAATATGTCTAGCCTCAAAAACAGATTTCTTACCGTTTATTTCTTCATTTTCTTGCTGGAATTCCAATCAACGAGGTTTATCTTAAGTATTTTAATGGTAATATAGTGGCTTTATTAGCGAAAAACGCAATCAAACTCTCACTTCGGTGATTTCTCCAAAACTGGACGCCATGTTTACAATTTTGAGCGGGAAAACACTAACCAATCAAAACGCTGATACGATAATTCACCACATGTGAGAAAAATCGTCCGACCAATCAAAACGCTGAGACGATCATTTTCACATGTGAAAAATATCGTGCGCCGTGAGGATACGATTTTTATTTCACCTTTTTACTGCACGGAAATCTCTATATTTATATAATAAGCATATATACACATACAGTATGCTGCCTAAACACAGAAGAGTGCATGATTTACAGTAGATTTGATCATTTCACGTGAAACGAACTGTCATGAATAGATATATCTATAGGTACAGCACTTGCGTCCCAGGGAACTAAGAGCGAAACACAAAATAAAAAAGTCAATTCCTAATACACGAATCGCGAAATTCGGGCAAAAATCACAGTTAAAGAAAAACATGTAGCTGTGACTGGATGATTTAAAATATGCGTATTAAAGTACTCAAATGTTCAGTCATGCATTCGTGATTATATATCACAACAATAAAAACACGAATGCATGACTGAACATTTGAATACTTTAATACGCATATTTTAAATCATCCAGTCACAGCTACATGTTTTTCTTTAACTGTGATTTTTGCCCGACTCAGAACGCGTCATTTGGACGCGCGATTCGTGTATAGAGAAGCGTATAGAGAAGTTTGTTTATATATGAAGCAATTTCAGCGGGTAGAGCGAAGTAAATAACAAAATTTAGCGTTTCAAAACTGACAACTGTGAAAAGCTACACGAAAATATCCGTGTGTATGTGTGAGGTTGGTATGACACGCGCATTCGAAGAACGGACATGACTGCAATTTGAATAGCGTATTTTATGTCTACTTTACCTCTGATCCATTCATATGAGCCTGCAAGTGTTCACGGGATACCGGCCCAAGATCTTCCAGTCCCAACACAACATTCAGCTCTCCGATTGGTTTCCTTAAGAAACAATACTGATAATAAAGATTTTCAATAACTATATAGCAAGAAGCTGTGATCCAGGCTGACGTTTTACCAATTGAACTATCGAGTCAATTGGGAGTGGGCATACAACAATAAGGCACTGGTGCCATATCGCTCGGATGATGGCTCTAAATAGATTTGAAACATCGCGCTATCACACGAAAATAGGAGCCAGGATGTCAAAAACTGGCTGTCCAAAAAATACTGTGGGTCTGGCCACCTATTTTCCTGGGCGAGGTCACAAAACATGCCGCTTAAAATCAGTTGCCATACAATCATATACTGTAATTCAGCGTGTTTTCGACAAAAAAGTATGTGTCTCGCCGGGAAACAAGTGAAAAATTGCATGTAAAAAAGACTATCAGCCTGCCAGCAGGATTCGAACAGGCGACTCTGCTATATTGCAGTATATAAGATATACATGTAGAAGGCATTAGGCAAGGGCCAGCTGCGTGTTCTTGAATGTATATAAAGAGTGATGGGTAAAACTTTTATGTGATATAGGTTAGAGTAAAAGAACTGGACCAGGTATTTAAGAACTCTCTTTTCGTAACAAGAAAATACATAAAATAACGATTAAAGCTTACCTATCATCACCAATTATATGAACCCTTTCACTTAAAATTTGCCCGTAAGTACTTGGTTTTCCTCTCTACAAAAGTGAGATATACAAATTATTTGAAAAAGAAGCCAGAAAAAAGACATTTGAAATGATTATGCACCGATTCCGATATTCCACCTCGTTGCTTATGTTCAGGGGCCGCTTGTATAAAACCCTTAACTACACACGTAAAAATCTCACATTGAACATTAACATATGAGGCGCAATGCAACATCATTAACATAATATATCATTAGCATACAGGGGGCCGCATTATGTAATTAACATAAACATCATTAATTATACAACTCGGTCCTACTCCTTTGGGATTTCTCAACCTTCATACAATGACGTCACGGAACAAAGCCAGACAATTTTTGCTGAGTTCAGCATGTCACGCGGGCAAGCTTGGGCAAGACTTGCTGACTCTACAATTTTTAGCATCCCATTAAAGGCTTAAGTCAAAAGGCTTGTTTGGGCGAAACAACCATCACAATAGCTAAGGTCTTATAGAGAAATACAAATACATGTTTGCCAAGGGAATGTTAAAGGATTTAAACCTACCAAGTTTCAAGCGTTTAGATGTAGCAGAGGAGCAGAGATTTTTAAGCGAGATTTACGAGCATATACAAACATTGTATGTAAACACAATTCTAGGGGGTGTTTTAAGTAATTTGTAAATCGTTAACGACGATTTGAATAAGTTGAGAATATATGTAATTATAGGACGGGAAAATATTGTACAATGTACACACACAGAATTCATTTTAAAACACATTTATTGCTTAAAATTTCTTTTACAACGTAAAACCCGGGTTGTAAGTGACAACCTTGTAGCAACTTGATAAAATGACAACATTGTTACAACTTGTTGACAAGCTTGCCACAAGTCTGTTACGAATACATCTTGTTGACAAGATGTGAGTAGTCCCGAAAACCACATACACTACTACTCACATCTTGTCAACAAGATGTATTCGTAACAGACTTGTGGCAAGCTTGTCAACAAGTTGTAACAATGTTGTCATTTTATCAAGTTGCTACAAGGTTGTCACTTACAACTTGTGAACAAGTTGTTGAACTGCAGGACGATAACAAGTTGTTGGAACAACTAGTAACAAGTCTGTTGAGTCAACAACCTTGTAACAAATTGTCAACAAGCCGATGACAACTTGTCAACAAGCTGGGAACAAGCAGTGCGAACACATCCTGATAACAAGTTGTTGAAACAGGATAGGTTTTAGTCTGCTGCAGGTTCGTTACAACTTGTGCGTTAAATAGTAGTTAAGTCTAAAATACGCGATTCTGACTTACTGCAGCTTTAAGTTTCTTAGCAGCAAACACGTGACCCAGCGTTACCCTGGCAACGCCAAGTAGGACATCTTTCGTCACAGGATCGCGATGCCAAACTTCAATCACTAGAGGAACACTGTGAAACAAGTAGCATTAAATATATTAAAAGGCACATACTGTATACGATGCTATACTCTGAGTGGCTCCACATTCGGCAAGGGCAAAATTGCTTGACAGCCATGGGAATTGAACGCGCGACCATTGAACGCGCGACCATTGAACGCGCGACCATGTCACATTGACTGACAATGATGCCATGTATAAGAAGAGTTTAGAAATTACCAGCAGGAGGATAATTGAAGATGAAACCCATCCATTAAATAGGGAATATGAATTATTACCAAGTGGACGACGTTACAGAGTCCTAAAAACCGCTTCAAGAATAGATTTGCCCCACGATCGATTCAAGTTTTAAGTAACTAAAATAAGTAATATTGTATGTAATTGTGCCCTTTGTGCATGATTGTATGTATAGTGTCAGTGTAAAATAAGTTCACTTTTGTGACAAATAAATCTTATCTCATCTCACATCTCATCTCACATCTCATCCCACATCTCATCTCATCTCACATCTCATCTCACATCTCATCTCACATCTCATCTCACATCTCATCTCATCTCACATCTCATCTCACATCACATCTCATCTCTCATCTCATCTCACATCCCATCTCATCTCACATCTCATCTCACATCTCATCTCACATCTCATCTCACATCTCATCTCATCCCACATCTCATCTCATCTCATCTCACATCTCATCTCACATCTCATCTCACATCTCATCTCATCTCACATCTCATCTCACATCTCATCTCACATCTCATCTCACATCTCATCTCACATCACATCTCATCTCACATCTCGTCACATCTCGTCACATCTAACAACTCGTCACATCTCGTCAGTGTCACATCTCACATCTCGTCACATCTCGTCACATCTCGTCACATCTCGTCACATCTCGTCACATCTCGTCACATCTCGTCACATCTCGTCACATCTCGTCACATCTCGTCACATCTCGTCACATCTCGTCACATCTCGTCACATCTCGTCACATCTCGTCACATCTCGTCACATCTCGTCACATCTCGTCACATCTCGTCACATCTCATCTAGTCACATCTCGTCACATCTCGTCACATCTCGTCACATCTCGTCACATCTCGTCACATCTCGTCACATCTCGTCACATCTCGTCACATCTCGTCACATCTCGTCACATCTCGTCACATCTCGTCACATCTCGTCACATCTCATCTCATCTCTCTCATCTCATCTCATCTCATCTCATCTCATCTCATCTTATCTTATCTTATCTTATCTTATACTGTACTATTAGGGAGCTTTAGCAATGACTACGAGTACGAATACGACATTCATCATTTTCGCGCCAAACGCCGTGTTGTTTGTATACGCCATCTCTCAAAAGTCGTAGTCGTTGGGCTTGACTACGAGAATTTTGATAAATCTCGTCCTCAAAAGCCCGACGACTACGACTTTTGAGAGATGGCGTATACAAACAACACGCGAAAATGACGAATCTCGTACTCGTAGTCGTACTCGTAGTCACTGCTAAAGCTCCCTATTACTGTGCCAACAACACCCCAAAGGCGCAACATACCGTAGTTGGACAACACAAAAAAGATACAGAAAAGAGAGACTTGGAGTAAGTCTATACAGAACCTCACCCTGACATTACCTTGATAACGTTTCCTTCAAGACATCTGGATTGGTGGCAAAGTCAAATGCGCAAAATGATTTCGGTAACAGGACTTCCATATGGCGGCGCACTTCTATCGGAGGACTGGTGATCACCGGAGTGGCGCTGCCGAAGAATGGGTACGAATACCTGTGGATAAATGTTAAAAAGTAGTGTTGAATCTTGTTTCAATTTGGTGGTGATAGTCGTGACCAATTCACGCTTGTCGATGTGGATTAGTCTGAATCTATCTTGTCTTTTAGGACTCCATGCTCTGCCAGAAAAGTTTGAAATCTAGAGTCTTGACAGGGTGGGTTAGGATAAACACAGTTAAGAAAGTAATATCACAATCATTGTAAAGATAAAATAGTCTGGGCTAAGTATGTAATTAGGTAAGCGTAACACTTGATGTAAAGCGCATTTGATCATATTCACATGTAAATTTGCGCTGTAGAAATGTTAATCGTTCGTTCGTTCGTCCCTGCGTTATGGGGAATATACAAGCTAATTAATGACCGAGGTTTAATATTTTACCGTAAAGACCGAACGTTTGAGGTTAATAAGTAGTTTATTATATGGCACAACCATAAGTAGTAAAATAAGTAGTTTATTATATGGTTTGTTTTTGTTGTAGGGCATTAAAAATGTCGTAATGTTGATAACAGTAATTTTTCAGGACACATGTTGATAACAGTAATTTTTACTGAAATGTTTTATCCTATGTAAAGATTTGATAATAAATAAAATAAATAAATAAACCGCTGATTAGCTAATCATATCGCGTAAACTACAGGAACTAGCGCTTGCCATGCATATAATAATATATTAATATTCAGTATAACTTTGAGGCTAAAACAAATATGCAGGTTTCTTATTTCTTCTTTAAGAACATAGGTAGGGTAAGTCGGTCTAATCTTTCTTCTTCTAAACTTTTTTTAATGTTCACAGGATCCGCCGCCATGTTTTTAGTGCGTGTTTCCACAGGCTAGAGAAATTTCCCGTCAGATTGTTTCAAATTTCCTTCTTCAGTCAACTACGTTTTCTTCAAACACTTATCAACATATCGATGATAAATTATTAAATAACAGTTCAATAGGGTCGGGAATTTCGGAGGCCACAGGATAGGTATAAGGTTGGGAAACCGCGGAAACCATTTTTGGCCTGATAACTTTTAGGGTCAATTTCAGGTTTTGCTGACTGTTAAGTGTTAATGGGAAATAGTAATGGTCGATGACGCCGTTACACGAGTTTTACTACGCATCTCTCAATTACGGCCAAAGTAGCTCAGAAATCGGCCCAACAAATCGAAGTGTGTAAACGGACAATCCTTTTCAAATGTGTTGGTACAGATGCCCCAAATACCTATAATTTTAGCAAACTTCGATCTCCCCGCCCCCTATTCAATGTTGTGCCCCACTTAACCGCTTGACAACACAGCATTTCTTTGGAATGGGGGGAGGGAGATCAATGTGTGTTACAAAATGTATAGATCAACTTACGACCTAAAACTACAGGTGTCCCAACAACTTTTGAAAGTGATTGTAGATTGAGTGTAACAAAATATCACTCCAGTCATATTAAGAGATCTCCAAGTCCTGTACCTTCTCAATAATAATCTATAAAAGGTCACTTACTTTAAATAACAATTGACGGAGGAAGTCACTTGTAGATCACAAATACTGCGCAGATCAACAGAATAACAGAAATGATGAAATGAAAGTCTGTTGTCTTCTCGTGGTTCTTCAGATGGATCTGCTCTTGGAGAAGTCTGCGATGGAGAAATGTAAGACATAAAATATTAACAAAGTTGGGTGATCCTTTTCACGAACCAAAAAAGTACTCTTTAAAGTTGGGATGAGTGTGTGTGTTGGCAAACCCTCGATATCGAGTAAGATGTCTACTTGACAGTTTAAAAGTTGGTGAGTTCGTTTATGACTGTGGAGACCAATTCTCGAGAGGCAGGATCGTTGGCAAACTGGACATATATATTCTGTAGAAGTTGTTGGAGCTGCGCTAGCAACTTCCCGACGGCTCTTTCTCGCAGTTCGTAGTCTTATAAGGTGATGAAAAACATAAAGGCCAATTGAGACCTCATCAAATTTTGGACCTCTCACTCGATATACTTAATGTTGAAGGTGTTTGTGGATGGAAATTTTCGATATATAATTTACCCTTATCCTACTCCTATTATGACATCACCATCGCATACACTGTATATAACTTGTCGCTTGCTCTCGGCAACTGGACTCTGTAGCTCATTGGTCAGAGCAGTTCACCGGAAGGGTCTATAGTTGCGTAATTTTTCGCAACTGCTCCAGCTTGAGGCTTAAGATGTATATATTTCCACAAATTATACTTTCAGCGACATGTGTTGCGCGAAGTTTCGCTATAGAGATATCAAGGAGCGCGCGCGCTCAAACACATGTCATGCATTCAACGCAAACTCACAAGAATCGCCACCATGCAAACAGCGCGGAATTACAGATAAACTACATCAAGTACACGCGTAAAAACGCACAAGTTGTGACAAACCTGCAGCAGACCTGTGCTTGCTCGGACCAGCTTGTTGACATGTTGTCAACAGCTTGTTGTCAACTTACTACAAGGTTGACGACTCTACAGACGCAGACTGTTACAAGCTGTTGCAACAATTTGTTATCGTCCTGCAATTCTAGAGTGACACCATTGATAAAACGACAACGTTGTTACAACTTTGTTGACAAGCTTGCTACAAGCCTGTTGCGAACGCATCTTGTTGCCAAGATGTGATATTTTTACATGTGTACCAATATTTAGTGATACTAGTAAATGATCTAATCGTATTACACGACATTTCGATACGGTGTCTGCGAACTTTAAAATTTTGAGAGGTACGCCACAGCGACAGCAAAATTCTACCGCATTTACGTTAGTGTAATCCAGTGACTTTTCGCGCGACACATGTCGCTGAAAGTATAGTTTAGGCTCAAGACGAGTTTAGTTATACAATTGGAGTAGATAGAATTTCCAAGCTCCCAAATAACCCGCCTTACACACATATTTATATATTATAATTTTACCTTCGAATTCTCTGTCCTGTTCTCTACGCGTTGTTCATCAGTTTTATGTTGTGTATTGTTGAGGGCAATTTCTGGTCTCGGCTGGTTCCTGGCATCGTCTTCGTCTTGCCCCTGTGCTTTCTGGAGAAAAATAAGCAAGTCTCGTAAACACAAGCAATTTATGCAATACTCCAGATATATATATGGAGCTCACTGCCTGAACCATACCTGATGACTATAAATAGTAGAAGGTGTTTGTAGATGGAATACTCGAACGAAAATTTATATACATTTTTTTGGACCTAGCCAGGAGCAGTTACAAAAAATGCAACTTAGGCCCTCTGGCAGGAATTGAATCTGCGGCCCTGCGATTCCCGTGCAGCGCTCTAACCTAACTGAGCTACAGAGTCCAGTTGCTGAGCATTAACCGCAAGTTCGGTATATATAGTGGGAGTGATGCCAGTATGAGGTATGGGTAAATATCAAGATTTTTCTCGGCATCTCGTTCGATAGGACTAATAGTAGAAGGTGTTTGTAGATGGAATACTCGAACGAAAATTTATATACATTTTTTTGGACCTAGCCAGGAGCAGTTGCAAAAAATGCAACTTAGGCCCTCTGGCAGGAATTGAATCTGCGGCCCTGCGATTCCCGTGCAGCGCTCTAACCAACTGAGCTACAGAGTCCAGTTGCTGAGCATTAACCGCAAGTTCGGTATATATGATGGGAGTGATGCCAGTATTAGGTATGGGTAAATATCAAGATTTTTTCTCGGCATCTCGTTCGATAGGACTAATAGTAGAAGGTGTTTGTAGATGGAATACTCGAACGAAAATTTATATACATTTTTTTCAGACCTAGCCAGAAGCAGTTGCGAAAAATGCAACTTGGCAGGAATTGAACCTGCGGTCCTGCGATTCCCGTGCAGCGCTCTAACCAACTGAGCTACAGAGTCCAGTTGTTGAGCAAGTTCGGTATATATGATGGGAGTGATGCCAGTATTAAACCATACCTGATGACTGCCTGTTGCCCGTATATTCCCAGCCATATGCGTTCCTTGAGCGGCCGGTACATTCGTCTCATCATTCTTCAACAATATAGAAATCCCAACAGCTGGGCCTTCATTAGACCCGGAGCGAGGCTCCTCGGTAGAAGACGCGAGAGGAAATAACGCTTCAAGTACTGCATGTGATGAAAGTGGTTCATCCGTAGGAAGCAAAGATTGTAGAGAGATGTTGGTTTCACCCAATGGACGGCCACCACAATATAGTGCAATCTGTAATAAAATAAAATAGAAATAGAATATAATGATAACTTAAATCCTCTATGAAGCCCCCTCCTCAAATACGCGTCCCCCCTCCCCTTTCATAAGTGAACTTTTCTAAGAAAAGAAATGTACTAAGCCTCCTCTCTACAGGTGACGTCACAAAATTCTAAAAATATAGCTACAATGCTGGCTGTTTTATAGGTTGCGTATATCGTCACTACGAGTGTTTACCAAAGATTTTGAGTCGATACAATTTTTCCCCTTCACTAACGGAGTTTGTTTTGAAAAATACTATTGCTGACGTCAGCATTATTTTCAAAGGCTGTTAAAACTATGTTAAGGCCGGCCTCCACTTGCAAGTGCGTACGCACAATTGCACGCACGTATGTGTTTATACTCTCGTGAAATTTGATTGGTTAAAAACTTGACGGCCGCACAAAAAGTAGAATACAGTTCTACTGTCATACGTACAAAAAGTTAGCCGCGACGGTCAAGATTAGCGATCATTTTCGAGTCACAGAGCACTTGCACGTACGGCCAGCGCGGCCGATTTTGCGCATGCTCTGTGACTCGAAAATGATCGCCGCGGATTCAATGATTCAATCTTGACCGTCGCGGCTAACTTTTTGTACGTATGACAGTATAACTGTATTCTACTTTCTGTGCGGCCGTCAAGTTTTTAACCAATCAAATTTCACGAAAGTATAAACACATACGTGCGTGCAATTGTGCGTACGTACGTGCAAGTGGAGCCCGGCCTTGATACACATAATTTGGTTTTAAAATAATTTGTTAAGGTTAAGGTTAAGATCGAGTGATGCCTAATCCAATCTTAAAAAGAATCTAAACATTTTGGCGAAAAATCTCCTTTATATTAGCATTTGATTTTTGCCCGCCATGTTGGTATACAAATTCGGCGTAATTTTGTACACCAACATGGCCGCCAAAAAGCAAGTGCTCAAATGAAGCGCAATTTTAACCCAAATGTTTTCAATTTTACAAATGTTGGATTTGACATTACTTCTTAACCTTAACAAGCATTTAAAAAATAAATTGTATGCATATCATCGTTTTACCACTACGTTTCTTGTTGTCACCAGACTGGAGTGTATTTTAGAATTTTAGTACGAAACAAAATAATGTTTTCAGTGCTGTACTCACCGTAATTCCAGGAAAATTTTGCAGAAAAACACGAAGTAGATTTAGCTGGGAGTTTATTCTCACAGAAGCTCGCTCAGGAGAGAAATTTGGTTGCAGTAGGTCCGAGAAGATATCACTCGATACATTGTTGCCAAATAAGTTGTATTGAAAGTAAAACCCCTGAGCATCTGGCACGACAAAGGACGATGGAATAAGCTAGAAAAAATACAATTAAAATGTAAGTTTGACAAAATGCTATTGAAATATAGTTGTCTCTCCTTGGTCAGTTAGATGGATATACTTTTGTATATCATGAATAACTGCTGTAGTGTGCATGTAACAAATAACCATATCATTTGAAATTATATAATATAAATCTCCTTACTGAATTTGCGCATTTTGGTTAGTTATTTCAATATTTTGAATGAAAACAATGAGCTGTCCGCCATCTTGGATTATTTTTTATCTCATTAACGGTAGTTTTATTGATGTCACAAGCAGGGTAAGCCATATAAAATGACTCCTAGGAGACCAAATGACAATTAGTAGATGTTTAAAAAGTTGTCGGTCAATTTGTTGTTTGAAATAGTGACTGCGAAGTATAAATTTTGGGCTTATAATGACCATCGGCTTTCTGGATAAAATAGTTGCGTGACCCTGCTTGTGACGTAACATGCATATCCACAAAAATTCAAGATGGCGGACAGCTCGCTGATTTATGATTATTTCTGTCAAAATATCTCAAGAACTAAGAAAGATACGAAAAATCGGTAAGGGAGATTTATAAATAATTTTAACAGTTCTTTCAAATGAGACAAACTAAATTTTTATTGCCATATCCCTTTGAGGAAAAGGGGAGGGGGCTTTAGACTGCCATCCACCATCCTGTCCCGATTAAACAAAAAAAAATTTGATATCAAAGGGTTTAATTGATGGGCGATAAAATAAATTTCCCCGTACGCCATTTCAGTGAGCGTGTGTTAATCGCGAGGGGTAAATTCAATTCATCACGCAACTCGCGAGATAAAACATAGCCGCTGCTTCCAGGTCGCCATACATTGTTGTGGTTCATTTTTCACATAATTGAGATGGACAAGCCAGAAATAGCTTTGGGCAACCAAATATTTGGTGTGACCTGCCCAAGGGCAATCATTTTTCTACAATTTTGCGAGCCCTGGGAGCTTTAATACATATGAATGATCCCTAACATCATTAAAATAGTTTAGTTGTTTCTTCGATTCTCACCTTAGCTAAGTTCACGGCGTAACTGATTGTAACAGAAAGAACGAAAATCTCAGCTGACTCTGTGATTGGACCAAGTTGGTAAAAGCCTTTCTCATCGTTCAAAACTGGTTGTAGAGCAAGTGGATCAATGTCATCTATTGAAAAAAGAAAGTATAGAAGTTTTCATAAAGAAAGCGAGGAAAAGATGTTTTCTTACAACACACGTACAACACAAGTACTCTTTTTTCGACCCCATCCCAGAGCGTATTCTTAAACGTTGAGCCTCAGGAATGATGATGATGATGATGATGATGATGGTGGGTCTAAAGTCAGAGCTTTCAGAATGATTTGAAGTAGGCGGCTGCCCCCAAAAAGCAGCCGTCTGTGACTAATAGTGATTGAGAGTCAAAAAAAGTTTAAAATTTAGACGGGTCTGGGTCACTGACCTATACTAAAGACCTTTAGTATAGGTCAGTGGTCTGCGCGTATGCTCTCGCATGGAAGTTTAATTATAAAATAACATGTATATAACGCGTGCTCTGATTGGTCGAAACCCGTGTTTGGATCAGGCCATCCAAACACGGAAGACTATCGTGTTGTTGTTATTTTATAAAACAATTACTTTATGGTTTCCGTGTTTGGATGGCCAGATCCAAACACTTGGGAATGTTGCTCGAGTTAAGAAAAGCTCGCAAAATCACTCGCCTTCGGCTCGAGATTTCGCGCGCTTTTCTTAACTCTCGCAACATTCCCGCGTGTTTGGATCAGGCCATCCAAACACGGAAACCATAAAGTAATTGTATAATAACGCGCGGAGATATAAAAAACAAAGGACAAGTCCGCAGCAAATTCAATATTATCGCTTTTTCGACAGCAAACAAACGAGATTATGGTAGCTGAAAGCTAACTCCTTTATTTGTTACTTTAAATTTGAATTAATCTTCCAAATTTAAGGGTAAAACTTAAAGTAGCCGGCGGAACTCCGGCGACTGCCGGCTTATTTTGAAAGCCCTGGGTCTATAGTTTTACATTTTAAAAAGCGCACACACTAATCCCCTCCTTTCCAGCGTACGGTTAGTACGCTTGTGAAGGTGTTGATAATTATGGATGACCCTTTAATGAACGGATTTTCAGTTCTATTTCCGTTTTTATATGGCCATAGTTGCACTGAAAAAATTGCCAGGATTTAAGCTTATCTGGTAGAAAATAGATTTTAAAACTGCACTGTATGTTACTTTAGAACTTAGTTTTCAATATATCTAATGATTATATTAAAATTTGGGCAAATTAGATTAGATGATGCAACTTCAAGTGGCTCATCGGGCAGAGCACCTCTGCACATCGGGCAAGCTAAAATATTGCTTGTGGTGGGAAACGAACACGGCGCGTGACCATTGGTTTGCTTGTTCAATGCTCTACCAACTGAGCTACGAGGTCAAGTCGATTCAACATTGCAAAAAATTATGTGTAACTTTTACACAAAAGTTGAGTAAAATTCGCGCCCACAGCAAGACATTTAGATGTGTAAATGTTACTAAAAAATATCGGTAAATTTACACGTAAAGAAAAGTTAAAAAATTCGTCCACAACACAAAATTTTATGTAAAATTTTACTTTACACATCCGTTGTGTAAACGTTACACAAAAAAATCGATGGTAAATTTACACAAGTAAAATATTTGATTTACGCATCATTTTTTGCAACGTAGTTGATATTTCGGAACTGAGTTCCTTCTATATCTGTGATACAGGACGCACAGATGGCAGATGTGGTTAGCGCGAGCTGCCCCTTACCTCTGAGTTAAGCCTGCTATACAGCAGGTTGAGGGCAGGTGTTTACTTCGGTTGGGTAACGTCCCTGTGCTTGATTAACTCATGTAAGTTGAGATTGGTTGGTTCTCTCCTGTGTTTCGAGGGTTTTTCTCCGGGGACTCCGGTTTTCCTCCATCGCTAACTAACCCTTAGGCATTAACCTTAACTAACTAACCCTCGAAACTTTTGTCAATTGGATTGCAAAACCTGTTAAGGTTTTCCGTCCACCTCAGAGTGGTAAACATAATATACTAATAAACTAAACTAAACGTCGAAGTTCTTATTGTATTTTTCAGGTAGTTTTACACAACAGTCAACCGCCTAAACTAAACTAAACTAAACTAAACTAAACTAAACTAAACTAAACTATTAAACTAAACTAAACTAAACTAAACTAAACTATATATATATATATATCTTATGATCTTAGGTCTACTGATTGTGGTGTTAGACCTCGGGTAAACTATTTTAGATGACGATCCACACCTGGCAAGCTGAGACCGTAAGAACTGGGCTTAGGAATATCACCCTACTTGAACCGACTTGACCTCGTACAGGTAGCTCAGATGGTAGCGCACTGGACTAACAAATGTACCCTTTCTTTCTTATCAAGATTTTTTGGGCATCTCGTTCGATAGAACTATAATTATTTATAGTAGAATGTGCTTTGTAGATGGAATATTCGAACGAAAATTTATAAATACATTTTTAGATCTTGTTTCTTATTCTATCATATTAAATTTATTGCCGATGTCATTTTGGGTGATTTTGTTCAAAAGAGAACCCCATGATGTAACTTATAGTGAAACTTATACAAGGCTTATAGTGACAACTGACCTTTCCTACTGGGTGTGGAATGCTGAGGTGGCGAACTTTGTTCAGGTTTTTTCACTGAATCATCTTCTAAATTTAACTTGACTTGTATTTCTGGCTTCAGACGCTGGTATTTACTGTTCAGTAGTGGAAACCACTGAGGACGCTACAAAATAACATTTTACACAATCATGTTTTAGCAGGGCAGCTGGGCACGAGCATGTTTACACCTTGCGATTCGTCGGATGGATTTTAGGTTTAGGGAATGCTGAATGTTAATGACAAGTATAAATTCAGTGGTGGACACTTCGCGAAATATTGGGGGTGCGAACTTAGGTTGCCAGCATCTTTTGTTGCTGCAAATCTCAATTCTTAAAACCTTCTTGACTTAAATTTCATGCAAGTTTACTTAAATTATAACCTATTAAGGCTTTCGTGGCGCCCGTCCCCCCCCCCCCCCCCCCCCCCTTGTGTCCGCCACTGAGTATAATATCAGAGATTAAAGTTTGTAATATATCTTTATAGTAAAAATCCTCATCTTGATCAACTTTTTCACTGTCAAAGTTACCGGATATGATGTCATTAGGTGAATTGTAAATTAGTTTTCCTTTGTTTTTCGATGCCTAAAATTGATTTTTCCTATAAAGATATATTATTTTTGTTCTCAGAATGATACAAATATTACACATATACAAAAATAATTTTGGGGTAAGTGCCACTTTAATCTGTGATAATATTGTCAGTTGGTGATGAGGTCAAATGACGTTTGACATAGATTTTTCAACGTAATATACCATTAAAGTACATAATGGTACTGTAAAAGTTATATAAGCTTCCCAGGTGTTGGTGATGAGGTCAAATGACGTTTGACATAGATTTTTCAACGTAATATACCATTAAAGTACATAATGGTACTGTAAAAGTTATATAAGCTTCCCAGGTGCCTTGTTTATTTCAGGCATGTTTGAAGGGGGGATTTATACTGGAGGAGGATTAATATAGGGAGGAGGGCTTGTTGATTTGGCCGAAACACAGCCATCAGTGGCATGAACTTTGAGACCAATTATTACATGTTATTGTATCGCTACAAACATGTTTTCTGTTGTGAAGTGGGTGGGGGATTTAATTGAGAGGAGGGGCTTAAGAAATTTCTTTCCCTATATAGAGAGGAGGCTATTCGAGAGGGGTGCTTTGCTTAACCCATTAAAACCCAACACTTTCCCCTTGACGAGTAATATCGTCTGGTGTTAGACAGAGAAAATGACAAAATGGGCACATTACTGCATCTATAGGGGATTTACGATAGATCGAAAATTGTGTCAATGTGACAACTCATCGTGTAAACTTACATAGCTTTATCCAACTGTTTGATGGCATGCTATCAGGGCATGTTATCATGCTCGTTGCTTGCCCAAAAGACCTGAACTCAACCTAACTTTATTTATAATGGATACATGTAGCTCCATCAATTTCCTAAAGGTCGAGAAAGGGTTGTCCCTCAATACAGAATCAGTCCACTAAAACATTACCAAATTAGCACATATCACCTACCTGTAATTTTGCTTGGGCAGACCGCAAATCTAGAATAATATAACCAACCATTTCTTTTTGTGATAGAATTGTATCAATTGCAAAACACTACACAAAAGTGAACATACAGAAAGACATCATTTTAAAGTTTTTAGACTTAGTATATATACACTCTGACAATCAATAAATACAGACAGCCAATAGTATATTTGAAAACTTTAATTACTAGTCTCTCCACTATAACCACAACTATAACCGCAGAAACTCATTGTTCTTTCCCTTATATTTACTCAAAATCGATCTAAATCCAATCAGATTTGGATGGGATTAATCAGATGCAAACAATGCATAATTTGCACTTCAGCTACTTTGAAACCTATCCAAGGCAAAGCTATCAAACCTGCAGTTTTATAGGTGTTCGTTGTAGCTTGTGTTGATGTAACGTTTTCTTATCCAACTCCCATGCCAACTCTGTTGTAAAGTTTGGAGTCTCTGTATGATCAATTGGATCTGTGCACAATGTCTCGCCGTCGAATTTTGCTTCTACGATAACTTGATGTTTTGGTCTGCGAGGAAACCTACGACCTGTGACGAGATGAATGCTTTGGTGATTATCTTAATAATAGTGCTCCAACCAGGGGTGGAAAAAATTGTATAGCATCCGCACTGCAGAGTATGTCATTATGTCAACAGCGTCCCCAGGGTGCATTCGGTGTAAATGCTACGCCGAAGATACGCCAAAGCAGTCGCAACGCTACGCCAACATCCCACCCTGGCCCATTCTTCCGACTCTCACCCATGCCAGGGCGCATGACTGTATGAGTCAGTTCTGCAAAAATTCCACACGCTTTAGGCCCATTTTTGAGAAGTTTAAAGTCATTCGCCGTTTAGTGACATTATTTTGGAGCGTGAACCTGTTACCGTGTTACGCCATTTGACGTATTTATTATTTTATTGGTATTTATGCGCCGCCAAGTTAAAAACAGCGTACGCCACTACGCCAGGATAGATGATTGTGCGCCAGTACGCCAAGGCTTACTGTAACTCTACGCCGAAGATCTTACGATTAGACTACACCGAATGCACCCTGGCAGCGTCCCCGACATTTTTTGAGACAGAAATACCTAGGGTGTACTTTACTTACGGCAATTTTTGCAGTGTAATCTGCCCCCAAAAGTCTAAATTTCATTGTTTTTAACACGTATTTGGCTACTTTTGTGCCCTAGACTACTTTTTGTGGCACTTGGCACTTATAGTCTTGCTACAGCACAAGTTTGCTTCGAACTCAAGTTCGAAGTGTGCTGGGGTCCGAGTGTCCGACTCGCACAATCTGTACACTAAACCTGCAAATATGTACTACACGTACATTATACTTTTTTCAACTTCAAATAAGATGCTATATAAACGTTACCTTCAAGAATGGACACGACCAGCAATATTTGATTAGACACAACCATGATTAAACTATGTTTTGTTTTGGACACTTGTAAAAACCGCCATTTTGCTTTATCATGCTATGTACTTCATCTTATAAGGGAATATGATGGATCCATAGAAGCCGAGGAGTGAAGCCGACATTATTACCGAGCGCTTAGTGACGAGGTGGATCGTAAGCTTAAAGTGACTAACCAAATTTGATTAACCTGACTAACTCAACTAAACTCAAATAGCTTTGTTTGTGGTGGATAAATCTATCTGTTCTCAGTTATTCTCCCAAAAGGTCCAGCAAGTATCATCCCTTATTCGGAGATTTCAATATCAATTAATCGATTGATATTGAAAATCGATGAACAATCGATGGTGAAGGTTTTTGTGACCTTATTGATTGGTATCGATTATCAATAGCAATCAATAGACTAATTGCGTTCGATTGGTATTGATTATCAGTAACAATCGATGAACTAACAGTGTTCGATTGGTATCGATTCACTCTCATAAAATTCAATAATGCAATATTTAATGTTAATTTAGTGGGAAATGAATTGGCAATCAAACCGCTTCTAATCACAAGAAATTCGGCTGCTCAATTCATTGTACGATCAAGACTTAATTGAACCGTGTAGAGAACGAAGGAATCAAAATACAAATGCATTACTATTATCGCATTTATGTGCTACCCCTCATGCCGCGGGTGATAAGCTAGAGGAGATCTAACACTGTGAGCAAAGGCCGAAGGTTTGTCTGTTTAACACCGTTAGACAAACACGGTTAGACCACATCAATATTCAAACATCGTTTCGGCTGCCAGACAACCTTCTGTATACCACCTTATTCAACTTTCTGTTAAATCTATTTCTGTTAATATTTTTTCGCATGAATTAATACAGCTAGCCTGTATACAATCGTTGGACGACATCAATGTCCAGAAGAAAATATTCCCAGTAAAAAGTTATTTTATTTTCATGATATTTCCACAATGTTATTTGAACCAATGAACATATATTTTAAGTTTAAGAAGCCAAAGTGGATGTAAAACGATATCCATACTTATATTGATGTAAGTGCTATACACATTCTCGCTATTAATTTGGTGAGGTGTCAGGTGCCAGATTTACACGATTTTCACCAACTTTAACTGCAAAGGTACATTCATGATATCCTTTCACAACAATGTTGCGAATAACTAATTGTACGTCTTGACTTTCTGACATGGTCATGGTTGTTGTATGTACGCTATCTGGTTAAGTTGTCAGTTGTGTATCTCCAAGTTTAAGATTGCAAACTGTGTGATATTGACCGCGATAAATATAATAACAGGATATTAGCTGTCACCACTGTTGTCTCGCCGTCTTTGGTGAAGCTTATATATAAACCTGTATCTTTTTGTTGTCAGTTCTTCTATAAATTCTTAAGTTCTCTAAGTCGTTTGTTAATTTCATGTTGGTTTTTCCTTTTCAATTGACATAAAGATAGATACAAACGGAACATTTTAATAGTGCACACTGTTTGCGTGGGCGAGATTGACATTACCAAATTTGCCTTATCAGCCACAGGCAGATTTGTCATTTACACAATATCAGCTAGACCGGGAATTTAAAACATCGATGAAATCGATACCAATCGATGAATATCGATTGACAAACGGGCTGAATTTTGTGACTATCGATTGGTCATCGATTGGCAAATACCAATCGATATCAATTAATTAATTGGTATTGATTGATCGATTGGCTTTCCGACCATCGATTTTCATCGATTGCACACGCCGGGGAAAAAGGTTTAGTGCTTTGGGTGAGAGTGTCAGACCAAAAATGACGGTTTTCAACACATGACCAATTGGTGGGTTTAAACGTTAACGTTGGAGGTTAACATCAGCACTATATTGGCATATGTTTAGGTCATTTTATACTAATCATTTTTTACTTGTATGCCTTTAAACGACTAGTACTAATTTCGCTAATCAATAGTATAGAAAATATGTCTACGCTTGTAAAGAGCATACAGGACAGTCACATACAAGTGAGTGAATAATGTGAATTTCATCTTTAATATGGGCTCAATGTAAATAATGATGTGAAATAAAAAAATGGAAAATTATATGTCCATTTACGTGGTACTAAAATATGTACCGATATATTACCACATCATTTCATTGCCATAGTAACAAAACGATAACTTGTAACTCGAACCAATTCAATCAGTTGATATTCTAGCACTAAAGTTATTTGGCCTAATAAACATAATGAAATGTCACTTCTCACAGTTCTAATATGTCAGCCGGAATTTCTTAGGTCAACACTAGCTAAGCGACGAGAGATGAGAGGAAACAATAGCAAATCGTGCAGGCCGTAAACAACACTGAAATACTGAAATAATATAACTTGTAACTGTGAATCGATGGTGTTTGTTGGCTGTTTACGATCGAGTGATGTCGGTTTCTGAACGGTATGGTAAATGGAATGCGTGTTTTATTTATGGAGTCTACAAATATAGGTATAAAAGCGAGGATTTGATCTGCTTATAATCCGTCAATTCAGACAAGCTTTCGGGAATTTTAAATCACACAGTTTATACTAGAAATGTCTAGAGTCTAGACCTCACAAAAAGCACTATATATATTCTACGACCAGCGAATCCTCGTTAAAGCCTATAATTGTTACATTGCTATGTCTCGCAAAGCCGACCCTGACGTCTTGAAAGCAAAGTTGTCGAAAAAGATTGTCGAATTAAGTACGATTGTACAATTACTGTTTACACGCAACCATGAGAAAGAGCTTGAGCTTTCGGCCACCAAGAAGGCCTGCGAAGACGAAATTCGCCGAGTTACCGAAGAAGGGAAAAGTAAATTGAATTGGCTTGAAAAACAACTAGACGACTTGGAGCGATTTCGAACCTTACTCGAGATGAAAACGGACGAATGCGAACGAACGAAAGCCACCGTTGAAACGCTACACGAGAAGCAGTTACAAGCCGAACGAAAAGTGATCGAACGTGGTACGATGCTGGGCGAAGCGTTGGCCGAAATTGAGAACTTAAAAAAGGCAATTGCTAGCCGTTCGCCTGAAGAGGTTGAAGCGCTAAAACGTGAGAAGTTTGAGCTGTCAAACGAGCTATCAAGCGAGCGAGAAAATTTGACCCAACAAAAGGATTTAGTAACCGATTTACAGAATAAAGTCGAACTAATTGAGGCAAACCTCAATTACATGCTTAGCGAAAATCAAACTTTAAAACAAGAATGTACGAAGCTAAAAGACGACCTATCTTTCGCGCAAGACGAAGTTCGCACGCTAACACATTCCTTGCACGAAGCGAAACGACATGGTGAGCGAGCACTTCAAAGGACTCGAAAGTTAGAAGATAAAAGTAAACAAATCGCAGCTGAAAAATCAGCGTTGGAGAGGAATAATGAACAGTTAAATGAACAAATGAACAAGTTGCTTTTAGCACAACAATTTTCAGATAAACCGATGCAGAAGATTAGGCCTTCATCCCCTAAGAAAGTATTTGCATTGGATAAAGTAAGTAACATACTGTTAGCGTGAAGTTACCGTTGAAGATACCAAAGCAGCATTACTTTCAACTAAACTTCCGTCGTCAAATCTAAAGTTCCCTATATCATTGGGACCAGCAGCTGAATGAAGTTTAGTTGAAAGTAATGCTGCTTTGGTTCAACGGTATCTTCAGGCTAACAGTAAGTTCAAAGCCGGCACGGGTAATTAACAGAGGGATTATCTAAAGTCATAATAATTTTCTTAACTCTTTGTATAAAGCTAATTAAGTATGGCGTCTGTTAAAAATTGGACTATTACAAGATCTGACGATTTCGGACCGTGCGCGAATTCATCCGGTTCCATTTTTTTTACACGGGAATTCGTCCGGTTTCACGCGTCCCGCAGCCTCGTACCCAGGCGCTTTTAAGGAAAATAAAGAAAATCGCATTCAGCTTATTTATAGAGATCAGTGGCTAAGCTGAGCGAGCGCGCGGGGGCGCTTCGCGACCTCCCCAAGCACCCCCGCGCGTTCGCTCAGTTTAGCCACTGATCTCTATAAATTAGCTAAATGCGATTTATATTCTTTTCCTCAAAAGCGCCTGGGTACGAGGCCGCGTCCCATGTGAACCTATAGATGAGAGCACGGATGGGTGAGAATCGTGCAAATTAGGGTACGCGGTTCCGGATTCATTCGTTAAGGCTGTTTCCACTTCAACCGTATCGTCCCGAAATGTAGCGTATTTCATTGTTTCCTGAGCACTCGGGTACGTTACCATACGTTTGAAGTGGAAAACGGCCTTTAGAGTACGTTTATATGAGACTGGACCACTCAGGAAACAGGATGAATCGAAACCGTACGCAATTCACGCTGTTCCATTAGTTCACACGGGAATTCGTATGGTTTCATACGTCTCGTGTGAACGAAAGGGGGAAATACATCCTTCCGGAAAGTACTTTGCATTGGCTATAGAACCTCGCTTTCGTGTTTGAGACGTCGGCTTTAGAGCCATTTATCTTGTTACTGGTAACGTAATTATATAAAGTAATTATACCATCTACTGTATGATTTCGTAATTATGTCGCCATGCACTAACAAGATAAAGGGCTCTAAAGCCAATGTCTCAATCACGAAAACGATCGGAGGCTCTATAGTCAAGGCTAAGTACTTTCCGGAAGAGTGTATTTGAGTATTGTCCGGCTCGTGTGATGTTCGTCGATCTTGCTGAATGCTGCTAAGACAAATCAGTCTCCAAGATCAGGAGCGTAAAGGAAAGAGCCTGGGAACGACGTTACCTGAGATCCCACTTATTCCAGGTCACTCCGTACCTTCCCAAAGGATCGCAGGCTCGGGGTACGATTGGATCATTGGATTGGATCACTCCGAATCGAAAAAATCCTTTTAGGTCTTTTAAGACTCACTTTTGATTGTGAAACAATTTGTCCTTACTATGCACGTAAAAACGCACAAGTTGTAACACTATGAAACCTGCTGCATACTTGTACCAATGCTGTTTCAGCAACTTTTGATCAAGATATGTTCGCACTGCTTGTTGACAAGTTGTCAACGGCTTTTTGACAACTTGCTACCAGGCTGTTGACTCGACAAACTTGTTACAAGTTGTTCCAACAACTTGTTATCGTCCTGTAATTCAACAACTTGAGTGACACAACCTTGTAGCAACGTACTTGATAAAATTACAGCATTGTTATAACTTCTTGGCAAGCTTGCCAGAAGCCTGTTGCGAACACATCTTGTTGACAAGATGCCAGATTTTTACGTGTGTATATCTGTAGAGAAACAGTCTGGTAAAGATTCATTCAGGATCATATAGAACTGATTGAACGTTAGTAAAGTTTAAAGTTGAGCTTAGCGTGTTGAAAGACAATCACAAAACTACAATTTTTACTAGTTATTCTTGAGAATGTACACATGCTATAATTTAATTCTTCTCATTTTAGAAAGACGACGAGGTGCAGTTCTTAAAGAAAGAAATCGAGAAATATCGTCTTGAACTGAAGAATAGAGAAGTGAATTTCAACCGAGTGTTTGCAGAGAAAACTCCGCTCATTATAAAGAAACCTGCAGAGATCACGGCAGAAGAAATGGTGAGTGATTTTCACTTATATTACAAACTTCGTAGCAGGGCCTTTTTTAACTAATGTACTGGAGGGGCCAAAGCCCCCCCAGCCCCCATGTTGGCCCCCCCAGTAAGCTATTTTGGCCCCCCCAGTGAAGGTCCCTTTTGTCCAAAATATAAGCAAAAAAGGGGGGAAAACGTAGAATTTAGAGGAAAGTTATGATATTCTCACAACAAAACCTGGCTCCGTTTAGATGGGATATATCAAAATTGTCTCTGAAAATGCAGGAAATCAAGCCACAGAGACTTAGGAATACAAAAATGTTCTGGGGGAGGACCCAGACCCCCCTTCCCCTTCACATACCTGTAATACACCACCTACTTGTTACGTCCCCTTTCGATGATGCCCCCCCCCCCCACTAACGATTTCTTAAAAAGAGGCCCTGCTTCGTAGGCACATTTCTCTAGCTAATATGAACACCTCTCTGATACGGACACCTCTCTCTACAGACTACATCTCTTTGTAAAGATTCGGCGGTTGACTGTTGTGTAAAACTACCTGAAAAATACAATAAGAACTTAAACGTTTCGAGCGAAGGGCCCTTAGTGCTCAGCAACTGGACTCTGTAGCTCAGTTGGTTCAGTATAGAGCGCTGCACCGGAATCGCAGTGCCCCCGGTTCGATTCCTGCCAGAGGGCCTAAAGTTGCATGCTTCCCAACTGCTCCTGGCTAGGTCTAAAAATGTATATAAATTTTCGTTCGAGTATTCCATCTACAAACACCCTATACATCTCTTTGTCTATATATACTGACAGCTTTCAATGACCCAACAAAATTCTCATATATTACACAAGGCCTGAGAATGCTTGCCACCATGGCAGCATCGTGCTGCATCCCAGGAAATCTTTTTGACCTCACTGTTAGTCGTAATGCCAAAGTGATCGTCATGTGGCGTAATGCCAAAGTGATACAAGAGGCATGTTAAAATAGTAAAATACAATAAAATACAAAATACAGTAAAATACAATTGCGAAATTTTTTTAAATGCATTTGCGAGAGTACAAAGTATAAACAGGTATACGCGCTGTATGGCTGCACTATAGTTAGCTTTTTTCTTTAACAGGAATAGTATGCAAAGCTACAGATTATAAAAATATGATATAAATCCATGCACTTGAAAGGAAATGCGTATATGGGAGCGTCAGATTAGCTTGTTGCGCAAACGTTCTAGTGGCTATATAATAGCACAAATAATATCTAGTGTTCAGAAATTCAGAATTGCTAACTGTAAGTGTATCTTAAACGTCCGCATCCCCAAGTGTTGTAGATACCTCTGCACAATCTGTTTTGCCTAAAGTCGAACGACGTTTTTTTGGTTGTAAAGTCGGTCTATTTGGACATACTTAGAAGAGAAAGAAAAGTCATTTGCTTTTAGTACAAAATTGTTTAAGCCTAGAATATGACATCATAACTGTAAATTCGCGCACATCAGTAAATTCGCGCACTAAATATTTTCACAATTCTAGACTGATCACTGCAGATATAGGATCCGGGTGTTCCTTTGTAGGTCCGTTTTCACCAACAAAATGCAAACTGCATATATAGCTATCCCGCTTAGTACAGTTAAAGCCATCATCTCTATGGCAAGCTTTAATCCACCGCTCTCGTTTCTCTCCGTGCTGTCGTGCTCCAGCCGCCTCCAGGGAAGTGGATAAAAAAATATCATCGTCCTTCGCGTTTCGTTTCCACAAATGAGGCAGCAGAATCATTTTTACATATTCCCCAAGCGCATCTACGGGTGACTACCATAATTTCTAAAATATACACTCACGATGTTTACAGTAGCTTTTGTCGATAGAAACTATACGGTTTTCGTTATAACTTGATAACAGCCAGTAGAACGTTTGCGCAACAAGCTAATCTGACGCTCCCATATACGCATTTCCTTTCTTGATTAACCACGCAATGACAAGAGGTTTGTTCCTTGGACATAAGTGCATGGATTTATATCATATTTTTATATTCTGTAGCTTTGCATACTATTCCGACCTATTCCTGTTAAAGAAAAAAGCTAACCGTATAGTTGATATAGTGCAGCCATACAGCGCGTATACCCGTTTATACTTTGTACTCTCGCAAATGCATTTTAAAAAATGTCGCAAACTTAACACAAAAATTTGTAAGTTTGTGTTATCATTCATGGGGTGAGACAAAAAAATTTGGGGAAAAACGCATACTCCGGCGAAAAATGCCGTTTACTTTTACCTATTTTACTATATTTTTATTAAGGATCGCGGTTTGTTTGTCCGAGTACGCCCACGCATACCCCCATTGATTTCCACGCCGAAGCTATGGATTGAACACTTGATTCTTGAAGATTTAAAGTGTTTTTGAATGTTTTTGAGCCTGGCCGCCTGACATTTTCTAGGGTTGGCTGACTTTGGTCACGATCATGCATATAATTGCATTAATTTTGCTGAAAGCACACACTGTTGAAAGTTGAAATTTGGGAGGAAATGTTTTGGTCTGGATGCTTGCCGCCACGCGAAGAAAAATATTTTATTACGATTTGTTATTATACGTACTGACCCTTTCTAACACGGATAACCGACTGCAGTAACGTTACTAACGTACATCAACAACTTATATACTTTACTGTAATATACGATATATTTTTGTGTTCTCTTTTCCTTGCAGCGTTTGAGGAATTTAACAGGTTTGACGAGCTACAAGAAGACGTACACGACATTGCCTGCTGTAGTCAGTGCGGAATCTAAACCTGTCAATGGCTTCCATTCAACACGGACAAAGAAAATGAAGCATTTATAAAGATATTAAATCAATTGTATAACTTGTATAATATTGTAATATAGTCGAAAGGACTAAAAGTCTTTAATAAATATATTATATATTTATTGCAGGACATGGTCATTGGAAGTTAAAAATTACTTTGTCCCATTCGAAAACTCATCAAATCGTATAGTACACAAATAATGAATGTTTATACAATATTCCTACCATTGCACGAATAAGAACATTCATTATTTGTTTTGTATTTTGCATTGTTTTAATTAAGTTTTTCGATATAATTCGAGCAACATTAGCTGTTCACTGGATCGTTCTCGCAAAGCTTCTGCAATGCGCAAGTTAGTGCAGATGAATAGATGATGCTAAATCGCGCTCTTAGAATTTCTGTTTTAAACATTTCTGGGAATGTCAAAACCATTTGAATTGAATTGGCACTTAACAAAATTTGGGCGAGGAGGCGGACACCTGTGTGAAACATGGTCAAATATTTACTTTCAACCAGTTCTATGCATGTGAAGCAAAACATTTAAGCACAAAGAACCTGTCATTTTAATTCTTGATTTTCATTTAAATATAGCAGTATATAACGTAATAAATATTCTCATATTAGTCATATAAGACAGTATTGGATACAAATAATTGTATCAGTTTACAAGGCCACTAGTTTTATAAGAACCTTTTAAGATGAACCCATTAAGGCTCAATATGCTCTACCCTGTTACTTTACTCTCTCCAAGGTTATTTTACTCATTGGGGGAAAGTTTAAGGTTTATAACTAGAGTACCAGATTATCTGCCAATGTCTCTTTTAAGCCACAATTTACTGTCAGTACCATGCCCATATATGGTCTTTAAGCCAGCCTGCCAGCCTGCCATCCACCTGTTTTATGGACGGCCATCTTAGAATTTGGACGGCCACTAGGAAGATGGCTTTTGCATGGCAGATTATCGTATTGACGCCTTTCGGACGGCTTCTAAATATAGATAGCCATTAGCCATCATGCACTTGATGGCTAGTGCAGCTAGCAATCATACACAATAGATCCTTATATCTTATCATTGTCGAAATTCCATTAAGATTGTATTTGGCTAAACACTGGAATGTGAATCACTCAAGTTTGTAAACGAATTTTATCCATGAACTTATTGCTCTTAATAAGCCATCAAAATACTATAATAATATGCAAAATTGCCAGAGAGTATATGCATTAACACGATCCAAAGAGATTCACCACCTCGTACTGTACGTGTTAAGTTGTAAGCCAAATCCCAAATTTGGACCCCCAAATTCCAGATCCTGGCCAACACCCTAGTCAGTACCACAATGTACTGTACCACAATGTATATTTCACTCTGTCTTAGGCCAAACAATCAGTGGCAGACACTTGGAGAAAGATTAGGGAAGATGACAGCTTTGTTACATAGTTATTCAGCTATCATTCAAAGGCTTTCAGAAATTATTGAGGGGATGGCAGTAGCCACCCCCCCCCCCCCCAAAGTTGGGTGTTAATTAATGGTTTAATTGGTTACTACATTGTAATTCCTTGATACCTGTATATTATATAACATGTTTATAACACCTTAATCAGCACCTTTGCTCAATTCCTGCTCTATCAAATCCCTCACTATATCGACAGTCAGGCCATCTTTATTCACCAACACCGACTTAATCCGAGATCTTAATCCCTTCTCAACAATAACGTTAGTTTTCCTCAGTTGCAATATTGTTGCAAGATAGTTCACCAGTTCAATATTTGCCTGGCATTCTCGAGCCGGAGCACCAATCTGAACTCCAATACAATCTTCTGCTATATCTAAATCAGAGAATATGTAGGGTTAATGATTTAGAGTATCCTCATATCCTGACCATGTACCAGTTTTCAATTTTAGATGTTTCTGTTCGTCAAAATTTTTACATGCAAGCAAATTTTTAAAAGCTTCTTTTCAAACTGAATCACTTTTCTTCCATTTCTGGAAATAGTGAGAGATTATGAGAAATGGGATGGTCTGTACCATATTGAAATTGGTGCTAGTCATCCGCCACATATTTTCTGCCAACGAAATGAGTCACAAATGTTGCACGCCAGCATTAATGAAGCTCGCAAAGATTCTCACCATACCATAGTTGAAATTAGAGTCAATATGGAGTAACATTAGATAATTGTAATATCACACTCTTTAATATAATAGTTGCAACTGTATTCACTAGTTTAATGAGTTTTCTATAGAGTCATCTACCAACATTTTATGTCTTTGATATTAGTAATACACGCCAGTGGATTTAACTGAGCCACATATCTGTGGCAGAACATGCATCGATTCCAGTCAGGGGTCTGTAGTAGTTTTTAGTATACACTCACATTTTCTCACATACAATTGACCAATCAAAAGTCCTTAATAGGGTCACATACCTGTCTGACATTTTACGATGTAGGACAGGTCCATACTGCAGAGTATGGCAAGTGCACACACGAGAATTTTTTTGTTGAATGATTTTGCACACTTGATCTATATTTATGCCCACACAGCTTGTATTTGTTGCGTATTATTGGCAGTTTTAAACATTAACACCAACTTAAGTGCACACTTGGCTACAGTTTATGCAGGTTTGCACACTTGCACACCTAAATTTATGTCTTGCACACCCGAGATCTCGTCGAAAACTGCCATACTCTGCAGTCTGGGGACAGGTACCTATTGGATAGCAGCTTTTTGCTGCATTTTTCCTTGTTTTTCCCACCTTTTTACATATTTTGTTGATTTTAAACACAAAACAAAGTAACAAACAGTATGGCAAAGTAAATTAGAGTAAAGATATATGTTTTCCTTGTAGTTTTATCACATTGTTGTCATATTATTCTTGCTTACAGTGTTTTTTGTTTTAAATGTTTTATTAAATATACAGAGATCAGTGGCGCCGGCAAGGGGGGGCGAGGGGGGGGCGGCCACCCAACCAATATTTTACAGAATGGGTTTCTAGATTCGTCCAAATCTGGTGACAAAGGGGGGGAGGGGTGACGGGGTGTATAGAGAATGAACTGTGCTGCGTAAGTTGCGCGTATCTACTGAACTTTAACTAAAAGCTCTACAATTGAAAAAAAACGAACTCCTGACTCGCTACCTGCGACATTTGTTTGACACTTCAACTGCTTACTGGGTGAAAAAATATCCCGAGCGAGTGTCATAAGGCGAGAGTGGCGTCACAATATCACGCCAAGTCGCCAACTATATGCTTGAGACGTCCATCAACATATTGACCTCCATATTGACATTTTGCCATTTCGTACCAGCACTTTTTCCGACTCGACTCCTTAATGCTTATGTCCGTGGAATCTGACATTTGTCAGGACCTCGACATCGAAGGACTCGTTGAACGATTTAACGACGCAGCTCCCCGAAGATGGAACTTGTACTAATTTGAATATAACATTGAATTATTCGTTCCTTTCTTGATTTTATAAAAAATACACTAGATTCATAGATTGTTTGGAGATCATTTATGTTCCGGATGCTCCTAAAAAGTGATTTATTAAAACCTAAAATTCAAAATTTTCCTAGGGGATCATTCCCCTAGAACCCCCCTACAATTTGTTTGCCCCCCAAAAAATAAATCCTGGCGGCGCCACTGACAGAGATATACTTTAATTATCCACCTGCCAGCCATTTGTCCACCATGAATAATAGAACGTTTTCGAATATATAATTACTTAATATGTAACATACGGTATTATATTGACACAAATTATATTGACACAGTTCGTGACAATATTATTAATAACAATTCCCAAACCAAAATTCCATTTCACAAACCAAAATCATATATGTTATTCCACCTGTTATTCCACTTTGCTTTGCTCCTGGTTTAGCCAATATCCTGAGAATGATGCTGCCATTTTGACTTTGTGAAATTGCTGGCGAAGAACTGTCAATATTTGAAAAACATTTGTCGCCATTCGACTGTCGATTGACAGTTTTTTTGGCCGTTGAAGGCTGAGTTTGCTGGGCTATTCGCGGACTCCTTCGCTTAGTCTCAGGCGATTTTGTGGCGACACGCTTTCTGCAAAGCGAAAGCATGTCCATTTTGAGTTTACTGTTATTTCGAAGCAAGAAAGTTCGAATTATAATTAGCCTGTTCTGTAACATCTGTCGACCGCCATATAATCACTGATCTGAATATAGGCTGGATAACGCATCTCTTAATAATTTGATGGAAAAAAGTGAAGCCGGAAGTCAAGCGGCGATCAGTGCCGCCACCCGATTCTGAGGCCCTACTTTATTATAGATTGTATTGCAGAATCCTAGTTTTTTCGCTTTTTTTGCCTTTTAAACGTTTCTGGCCGGGCCAGTTTTACTATCACAAAGATAGAAGCACATGAGAAGAAATTTTAGCAAAAAATTTCTTGCATTATGGCTTTATAACGCCGTGAAACTGGATTTACAAGTTCGAAGGAGTGAACAGCCACATGTTAGCGATGTTTTGTTTATGATATTTCAATTCAAAATCCACTCAAAATATTAGAATTACTGCTACTGGACGAAGGCACTCTAGGAATTTGATGAAATGAACCAGCTCAGCTGCAGTATGAACAAAAGCGTGAATGTGGTAAGCTTTTAAAACAGGAATTAGGAACAGTGCTACACTGGTTCAATATTCACGTACTGAAATGAACACATATTAAGTTAATAACCTATTTAATTCCTGTTTTAAAAACTTACCACATTCACGCTTTTGTTCATACTGCAGCTGAGCTGGTTCATTTCATCAAATTCCTTGAGTGCCTTCGTCCAGTAGCAGTAATTCTATTGAAATATCATAAACAAAACATCGCGAACATGTGGCTGTTCACTCCTTCGAACTTGTAAATCCAGTTTCACGGCGTTATAAAGCCATAATACTCCAAATTTTTTGCTCAAATTTCTTCTCGTGTGCTTCTATCTTTGTGATAGTAAAACTGGCCCGGCCAGAAACGTTTAAAAGGCAAAAAAAGCAAAAAAACTAGGATTCCGTAATACTATCTATAATAAAGTAGGGCCTCAGAATCGGGTGGCGGCACTGATCGGCCGCTTGACTTCCGGCTTCACTTTTGACAAGAGATGCGTTATCCAGCCTATATTCAGATCAGTGCATATAATTGATAATTAACCTACGTTCAGGTGACTTTTTAGGGGGGCCCGCCACCCGCCGAGGTCATAGTGAGCTAAATTTAGTCACACTTCACAAATTAAATATTAATCTTTAGATTAAAGATTAATCTTTAATCTGTGATTTAGCCAGTCTGACCAGATTTTTGGGTGACTTTCCATATTACTATCACGAAATACGTCACAAGGATTAGGGTGAGGATTAAGGGTTAGGATTAGGGTCGAGGTAAGGATTAGGGTTAGGATTAGAGTTAGGATTAAGATTTTAATCTGAATAATTAAAATAAAATAAAAAATTAGTAATTAATAATTAAGATTAATCTTAATAATTAAGATTTTAAGTTTGTATCAGAATTCAGGTCGTTAATATGAAAATTGAGCCAGATTTTTTGAGAGGTGATTACCGGCCAAACCAAGCCACCAAGGGGCAAAAATACTAAAGCTGATTAAAAATTACTAAACCGCAATAATTGCGGTTATTGCAATTTCCCCATGAATATGTAATATGCTATCTTAGTAATATCTAATTTTATATTAAATTATATACTTTAATTCTATCTCAAGATGCTGAAATTGTATCTCAAGATTTTCTGCATGTGGCAAGCGTACTCAAAGACGATTTGTACTTATTGCTCGTTTGCAATCGACGCCATCTTGGTTGATTTTCGTGGCAACTAAAAATCTATATTCTTCATTCTTTGTCGTATTGTGCCAGAAATCGTATACTATTCATAATACAGTAAGATATTTTCAAAACAAACCAAACTCAACTATTTCGATGTAAACGGCTGGACAAAACTTTAAAATCAACCAAGATGGCGCCTAATGACACGTAGTGACGTCATGTGCAAGCAAAGAATAGCCGGTAATTAGAAACTTTTGGTAATTATTTTAGTAGTTATTTTTGAAAATTAGATTGGAATATTTACTCTGGTTTTTGCAAGAATTTTCAATTCATGTGCAGATATTTCAATTTATTTATTACCAAATTGTCTCCACATTTTAGGTTTTGCACAATTTGTGAGAAGAGTGCTATTTCGAAAGCTATAACGTGACCCTCAAACCACCCTTCCTGCGCTCCTTTGAAAATGTTTAGGGAGAGTGGAGAATTTATGATCAATATTTTTGGAAAACAATTGCAATTTTCCCATGTTGGTCGGGCAAAAATATGTTCAAGTCATGTTGAGTAAGAACAAAAAACAGCTGAAGGCCAGTTTGGTAATCAAAAATAAAAATTTGCTAATCGAATATACAACATCAGAATTCTATATAATCTTCCCCCAAAGTGCATGAAATGGCGTTTCAGAGACTCTACAGGCCAACATTTTCGGGGGGAGCATGCCCCCATATCTCCCTAGTGGCCTCGTGCCTTCGACACTCGATACCCGAGTGGTCCACTTAGTGGCATTGGGGCGTCATTTCGGCCACACGTTGTGTCCTGACCACGCCCTTTCGTCGGGCAAAACAAACAAACCGCCGTAATGTTTAGACCAAAGTTACGTCCCTGAGTCTAATGTCTGTAGTCCGCACGCCCAGGAAAACGTTAAAGACGACAGTTAAATTGAAATGATAATGAAAAGACTAGAGAATTTAAAATCAGACTCATTGTTACTGCATGGTTGAGTTTCAAAATTCAACTAAAGATTTACAAATCGTGCGTTGAAAAAATTACAAAAATGTTATAAACACTTGCTTTATTTATCTTAGATATTTGTTATTTTTCTAATGCATATAAAAGAGAAAAATATCGAAAGTAAAAGGAATAAAAATTATTTGTCTCATTGATCTATGAAGTTATTTTTACTGAGAAAAACTGTTAAAGAAAACCCAAACGGTAAAAACCATGAACAAGAGGCCAGTTGTGAACAATCTTGATGCTTTGCAACAAGCCACCGGGATTTCTTTGGTAGTGTTATTGGGTGCAGGTGTTGTTGTTGGGTTTGCAATATTGGAAATTGGGATTTTCTTGACAGTGTCTTCGTCAGGTTTTTGATTGCACAAATTTTCTGCGGTCGTTGTTAATGTTCTATTGTTTGTAGCATTCAAGCTGAAAGAAATCGAGAAAGCATTTTTAATTAGCTATGCAGTATTTAGCATTTTCTTCGTCAGGTACGTCATTGCACAACTCTTCAGCTTCAATTTTTAATTTAGTATTGTTTGTAGTATTCAAGCTAAAAGGAATCGAGAAAGCAACTTTTTAAATAGGTATATGTATATAGAGCTATTGAAGCGCAGTTGGAGCAAGCTCAAAAAGGCGGAGACAGCTACTTAAGGCCATGTTACACGAGGCAATTTTCGCTGCAACTTGTCTCGCAACGGCGTTGCATTGCAGGTCGCAAGGGAAATTTCCGCGTGTAACACCCCTATTTTGCAACTTGTGTCGCAACGAAAAATTGCGTTGCAAGTTGCAGAGAAAGTTGAAGCAGCTTCTACTTTTCGCAACGCTGCGAGACAAGTTGCAGCGTGTGACACCCCCACTGCAACTTGTCTCGCAATGTTTGGGAAAAGAACCAATCACAAAACAGAGCGACCCGCGAGCAGGAGAACAAATCACTCTTTAAGACGGGAAATTCAAATTAAAGATGGCGGCGTTGTTGTCATTTAGCGAAGAGAAAGAAAACAAGTTTCGTACGTCTGACATGTCACTGCAACCTGCAATGTTTTTTTCCAGAAAACATTGCGAGACAAGTTGCAGCGAAAATTGCCTCGTGTAACATGGCCTTTAGGGTCATAAAGTCATAGTTTTCGACATTTTATTGTTTGCAAAAACAGTGGAAAACTATTTAAAACCCTAAAGTTTTCGAGAAAGTTCCGTTAAGATAAGATAAGATGACCTTGGTAATAGCCAAAACCGGTACCGAAAATAACCCCAACTGCCCAACGACGATATCGACAAGCAACCCCAAAATTTCTCAAGTACGACAAAAACCCCACATTTATGTTTATCAATTTAAAAACTTTTTACTACAATTTTACTACAACATATTTTGCAAAGAAAAAGGTGGAAGTAGCTACTATTCAAATAAGTAAAGAAAAGTAAAGAAGAGTAAAGAAATGTATTGTTAAAAGTTACTGCCCATGGGACTAACAAATTCGAATGTTTAACTAACGAATTCGACCAACGCCACGAACTCCACGAAGCATTTGCCGCAAATCATCTCAGAAGTCCACACGTATGTTTCTTAAGGCATTTCTCAGTTATATAACGTGGTGGTTTTGTCGTATTTCAGTGGGGTTTTTGTCGCCGGGAATATTGTTGTGGGGGTTTTTGTCGATGGAGTTTTGTTCGGAGGGGTTTTTGTCATGTGAGGGTTTTGTCGCTAATCCCGAATTATAGTTGTGCTTACCATGCGATGATTTCATGACATTTCTGTCTACCAAGCAGGGACACCACGTATTTTTCATCTCTGGTACAAGCTGGAGTATCAAGGTCACAAAATGCTGCGAAAACTCTATCCGTGCAATTTTTCCCGACATTGTTTTCCGTCAATAACCTTTGCACAGTTTTTTGACCTTGAACGAACAATTTGAAATTGACATACGAAGGGACCTAAAATTAATCAAAAGGCAAGATTTCTACGTAAAAGTCCTGTATGGTACATTTATGACATCACTAGCTGATCAGGAAGCATGGATGGCAGATATTGTTAACGCTGTCTCATACCATTTAATTAAGCCTGGTATACTGTAGATCAAGGTAGATCAAGGTAGATCAAGGGTAGATCAAAGGTAGATTAGGGTAGATCACTATTATGGTAGATCAAGGGTAGATTAGGGTAGATCACTATACCCTGCTCCGACGTGATGTACTTGAAAATCCATGTAAGATAATCTGCATGACGGTTGGTATTTTCCTGTGCGTCGAGGGTTTTTCTCTGGGTATCCCGGTTTTCCTCCCTCGCCCAAGACTAACCCCTTATCTGGAGTACTCGTTGATCAGGCACGGATCGTATGATAAATATGGCACCCTTGGTAACCCTGCGACTAGCTCGGTCACGTTTGATTTGCGTCCTTCGCAATTAATTCGGCACCCCTTCCTTTACCTTAACATATCAACCGTGGTCTATTCGCAAGCTTGTTTTGAATAAAATGGAGTGAACAAAATCACAAGTAATTCTGTCACAGTAAAGGTAATAGCAGTGCCCCAAATTCATGTTTTCGGTGCGGGGGCAAAGCATCCTAAATTTCCGACACACCTCCATTTACACTCAAAATTGTCCTTTTTTCCGTAAAGGTGAGGGGGGAAGGCAGTTGCCCGCCCCACCCCACGAAATTTCCGCCATTTGGTAACAGTATTTATATGAACTATAAACTAGATTTTGATTTCCCTGTCACGAGTTAGAGTTTATCATTTGGGGCTGCAGCAATGATAGCCGGAACCTGGCCCTCCCCACCCATAATCTTACAATTAGCTTTAATCTGCCCATACCCGGACATCAGCAGATATTGATAGTATTTCCTCACACTATCTTAGGTCATATTTTTCCATATAAATACTTCCTATGCTTCGATCTTGATTATAATAATGTGATGAATGTGCTATTATAATTCATTGCTTTGGGTTTGTTTCGGTTCAATTCATCTGATTAGCGTATTTTGTATCATGTGTATTATTACACCATGTAAAGAACATGTGTTTTTCCTATATTCCATAATTCTGCAAATTTACTTCTGCCGTTTGCCATGCCATAAGTTATATAAATTGCTCAAAAACAATCGAGATACTAAGTAGTTGTAAAATCAAGGACAAAATTCATTTTATTTTATTAGGTTACAATTATCTTAATACTTGCATGTTGAAACATTGAATTTAGTAAGGGTGGGTGAAAGAAATTGGTGGCCCAAAAATGATTGAGTAGACCAAAAAATTAGCATTTCTCATTTGTTTTCAAAGAGATAGAGAGAGAGACAAATTGATATTTGATTTACTAATAAAAGAGAGCGCTATCGGTTATAAATACTGTTATCAATGGCAACCATTTGCAAATATTTCACCATAATGCTGTAACACTTCAATCCATAATGTCATCAAGCCAACCTAAGACCCTGTTTACAAGAGCCCTTCACGCAGTAGGGCTGGTTTTCACGTCTTGTCTACAGCATTAAATAGCTTCCCTAATAACTCTTTTATTTTCTTTCGAAGTCAAAAACCATATTTTGCCTAGCAAATTTTCAAATAATAACCAGCAGACAAGTGAATATTGTTCTAAAATTCAATATTCAAATCTAAAATGAGTTAGAAAAGTGCGGGAGTTTGACACAGATCGATACTGCAAGTTTTCTACTCAGCCCAACCAGGAGGGTTAGCCCTCCCTGTTGCATTTAAATGGGATATTTACAGCCCAGTATACAAGGCAAGATGTCGGGTCAACAATAGCGAGATCTCGGCTAGTAGGGCTGGCCCTCCTCTCATATAAACGAAAACAATTTTTAATAAGGATTGCTATTAGCACGCGGGATCTCGCCATAGAAAGACCAGCCCTTTATGTAGTGCTCATATAAACAGGGGCTAATTATAAGCCATAACTAGTAGCACTAGTGAACTATTCCTCATGCAAGAACCGACAAAAAGTTGTCAGTTATTTCATGTGATAAAATTGCAATGCTTACCTTATAATTCCGCATTGGACATGTATCATTCTCCCACTTTGGATGTTCCTCACACGTGATATTCCGTCTGTTGTACCTCTTCAAACTTGCATTTTGAAATGAGTTGCAATCTAGCGATTTATCCAGTGTGTCTTCATCCACTCCTGCACACGCTTGCCTAGCAGTCATGCATAATCTATACACTTTGACAGAATCGAAATAGTAGTAGCTTAAGTTTTCCTTACACGTGTAGAACTCCTTTGAACATTCGAACAGTTTGAATGCTTTGAAGCAGATTTCGTTTCCACCAGCCGAACGAACCACGTCTAAGGTATTATTTAGTTTCCTAATTAGCACTCTCATTAAACTAGATAGACGATATGTGTTGGGTACTTTATGATCTAGTGGACAAACGTTATTGAGCGGATTTAAGATGCACTGCGTTTCTATCAGCTCTCGTTCGACAAACCCATACCGACCATGTTCACAACGAATCCAAGTTACCATCAGGCAGACAAGTACCAAGGATGTCGCCCAATACATCTCTTTATAATTCCACCAAATATTCAACACCTTTTCAGTCTGCTCAGCTCAGCTCAGCTCTGTACTCAATGAGTTTGACTTCTGAACTGAGGCCTGAGGGAATATCGCGTGATCTAGCATCCTTAAATTATAACTATAATCGGGGTGTATTGTAACTTGACAATAATGTCTTCAGGAATTGCTGACATGTGACTTAAACTTAGTCGCAATAAAGGTGTTTTTGTCATTTCAATGCAGATCTTTGATCAACCCCATACCAGGGACGTAGCCAGAACTTTCAAAGGGGGGGAGCCCTGGGGGGATTAAAGCAAGCCCGTAGCTGGCCCTCCATACTTAGGCGGACACTTTTCGATTTCACTAAGTATTGTTCTATTTTTCTTGTCGACGGGGTTTAAAAAATTTTTCCCGGAAAGTGTTAACTATAAAGTATGTTTTAACGTCCAAAACCTGAAAATTTTACGTATAAAGCAAAAGTTTGTGTCCAAAAAAATAACCTAGTCCACACCAAAAGGTGTGGTCGTGACTATAAAGGTAGTCGTGACTATATGTTGGCCATAATTCCTGGTTTTGCAGTAAGTATTAGCACTAGATATAACCAAAGGGGGGGAGCCGCGGCTCCCAAGGCTCCCCCCCTGGCTACGTCCCTGCCCCATACTACGTTGTTATTGCATATTATATCCTCCTCGGACATCCTAAACATAATTCTCATCATCAAAACAAAAAACTTAACCCTAACGGAAAGTATTTCGGAAAGAACCACCATTTATGGGGTCGCATCAGCGCTCATTATAATTATGCGTGCACGTCCAATGGCGTAGGAACCGGGGGGGGGAGAGCACGTGACTTCAAAGTTACCTTTTCTCCAGCTAAAACAATAGGAAAAGTGCCCTTTTCTAATGGAAGGGGTACTTTTAAGACGAAGTGCACGTCACCTGAATTATTGTAAACTTATCATGAAAGTAATAGATACAGATCGAGCGGCCATGTTTTAATATTCTTCTAAAATTCATTAATTATTATTCATAAGCAAAATACAAAGGAAACTCATGACCCGTAGCGGATCTATATATTTGATATAGACTTGCTCAAATTACAGAACAAATACAAGGCCGTATTGAGAAACTCGTAAAATACCCGGCCATATTATATGCCAAACCATTCAATAAGATATATGTATTCAATTGCAAACAAATAATGGCTAGATATATAGCCTGCGTGGCAGGCGGTATTAGCGGGCTCGGAAGGCGGGAGAGGAAAATATAGAAATTGGATAACAAGTGAGAGAGAATATTAAGACAGGTTAAAGAATTTGAAATTAACGCGTTAAAACAATTTAATAAAGAGGAATTTCTAAGCTCACGTGGTGGGCTATTCCAAAGATTGTTTCTTAAATAAACAATACTTTTTTCATACACTCAGTTTTGGTTTTTTTTCAAAATAATATAATTTAAAATCTGAGTCGCGTAAATTGTAGTTATGCTGAGGAGTATAGTCTATAGATGGATTTTCAAAGATTTCGGTTAAAATAGCTGGTCCTTGCATGAGCTTGACTCAAATAACAACGTTTTCGGTCTCAGACTATTTTATTATTTTCAGTTGGAATAATAAATTTGTGGTTCGGGTTGAAGTCTCCAAAATGTCAACTTCAGGTTCATAGACTCACTATACGTCACACATATACCATGCCTACAGTAAATCTAAGGACTGTCCACAGGGGTTTATCGCCCCTTGATCAGGTTAAGGACTGGACATATGGGTCTACTGCCCTTGGTCAGGTTATTAAGGACTGTCCATAGATGTTTAGTGCTTCTTGGTCAGGTTAAGGACTGTCCAAGTGTTTCTTGGTTCAGGTTCGTCAGGAACTGCATGGCTACCCCTGGCATGGCTCTGGAATATGGCACAGAGCATTCAGTTCAGAATCAGATCAGTGCAGCTTAGGGTGTGACTTGAGTAGGGATGATCCCCAGAACCCCTTCTCCCACAAAATATGTTGTGTTTGAATTGTGTTTTTATATCAACAGCTTGGGTCATTAGCTATGTAACTATACCGCTAAACACCAGGTACTTGGTTGTAAATGTCATAAAGGCAAAGAAAATTAATACAGGATGCTTTAGGATTTTAATAATTAGTTAATGCTTTTCAGTGAGAGAGTGCTTGGAATTCCATTGAACATTCCTTATCATTTCCTACATGGACCTGTTATTCATTATTCATGATTTCGCTTCAACCCCCGAACAATGTTTTTACAAATATTTCGGTTGTTGAAAGCTTTTTCAAATCTAAAATTACAGATTTATTATATAGGCGGAGACGCCCCGTAGCCTTTCAACCGTATAAGCCTCCCAGTTATGTTCTGTCCACCCCAGTGTTACATATATTCTTAAAGGCTGGATCAAACCGTAGAACATGAAAGTCGATGGGAATTTGCCTTCAGCGAGAGGTTGAGTTTCTAGGCCACTCTCATATCTCCGTAAAACGAGAACAAAAGTCGCCGATGGCCATGGGATCCCGACAGAGAATTTTTAAATTTTCATAAACAATGTCTTCATGAGTTTCTTTTTATGAACACAGACGTAACGTGATATTTTGTAAAGCAAAACACTCACTAGTTGTTTAAAATTTTATCCAACTCTCCGGACCAGTCAAACGAGCAAAAACTCTCATGCTATAAAGACTTTCATTAAAGAGTGAGTATCATGCAAGTGATGCTTTGCGCGCTTGTGTTTGCGCGCTTGTGTAGACATTTGATGCCGTTTCCCTTAAAAATGTCGGACTCCGAGAATGATTCCGACTTGACTCGAGAGGTTTACAATGCCGAAGGTGATATTAATATGTATGGTTCGCCAACATATTCATAGTGACTCTGTTATGCGTGCTCTGCAGGCCCTTCAACATCGACTGCGTAGTCTTGCCACCGTAAATAGAAACTAAATTATACACGACATTTAGACATTATAAACGTTTTTGCCACGTAAAGAACACAAAATTTCACAAGATATAATTAATTATGGCTTAGAACTGAAAGTAAAGTTGTTTTCAATACAACTGCGATAAGTATGAACCGATACATAAATGTTTTAAAAGGCAGCCATTTTGTGGGACCTGCCAAGCACGCAAAGGATCACTTGCATGATACTCACTCTTTAAAATTTGAACCAGCTCAAAATTTGGATGAGAGTTGATGAGAATTGGCGGTCAAACCCGCTTGGAAAGTGGATGTTTCGTGTGTCAACTCTCATTGTAAACTCATTTTCCTAAGAGGGTTTTGTATTTTGTAAATGGCTCTTAGTATGCAATTGCCGGACGTGTTTCCAAGGTAGTTAAAAGCATAAAATGTACATTGTAATATCCTTTGTATGATTCTCATCAGAAATTCGTGAATAAAACATTAAACGAAATCATGACCTTTTTAAGGAGCTTAATAATATACTTATGATATAATAATATACACAGAAATTTTTCTCGAATTTGATTGGCTAATTCCAGTGCAGTTAATCCAAACAGTAGTGCAAAAATTTGTAATCACAGTGCAATTTCCTCTAATCACAGTGCAAAACCTGCAATCACAGAGCAAAAACCTGTAGTCACAGTGCAAAAACCTGTAATCACTATGAACCAATCAAATTTGAGCTAGGTCCTATGCAGATTGCTCAAAAACAACACAGTGTCCACTATAGTCTAATCTGAAACTTGGATTTTCGGGACGAAAATGTGGACTTTTAAGACCTCACTCGTGCATATTATATCCAAATTACATTAATTTATTACGTTATGTTATATACAAAACTAGCATTCATTTCTTTATTAAAGAGTACTAACATTTTCATCAAGACATACAAGATATACAATCATGCATGTGCTTTAATAGTTCAGCTCGTGTTTGTATAACACTTTCGGTACCACACTTTCGAATAGCCGAGTCCAGGCACTCCAAAGATACTTCTACACAAAAACGAACCCAAATAATTGTAACTGACCTTCCTGCATGGTAGGAAGGGGTCAGTTAAAAGCTGCAGACATGACCTTTCAAGGATTTTTATTTTACTAATCATCTTTAATTTGAGAATGCAACCCCATAAAAGGTGGTTCTTTCTTGATATTTCAACCGAGATAGCTTCTATACGATTATTATAGAGTTAGGTTTTGTTTAGGTCGTTATAGTTAGGTTTGAGGATATCCGAGGAGGACATAATTATAGGAATTAGTTTGGGATTTGGGATTGATCAAAGTCTGTTTGTATACTGAGAGAGTGCAAATAGTGAGAGAGTGCTCATTGAACGATAAAAACATCTTTCAGGCACTGTCCCTGAATTCATTACTGTAAAATTGCAGCACGCCCTTGTGATTAAAAAAACACTACATCACGCGATATTCCCTCAGTCTATAGAAGTCAACACGTTGAGAACAGAACCGGGCTGAGCGAAGCCTGAAAAGGTGGTAGAATTATAAAGAGATGTATTGGGGAACATCGTTGGTACTTGTCTGTTTGATTGTAACTCAGGCTCGTTGTGAACATGGCCAATATGGGTTTGTGAATGTGGCAATAGTAAAACAATGCATCTCAAACCCAATCAACGACATTTGCCCGTTAGATCACAAAGTTCCCAAATTACCAATTATATTTTTCGTCTTCATTCGTGATGATCTCAGTCAAATTTCAGCCTCGTTTCATTCGGCTGGTGGAAACGAAAACTGCACCGAAGCAGCTAAAATGTTTGAATGTTCACGGAGAATACAGACGTGCAGGGACAATCTAACCTACTATTACCTCGATTCTGCTAGAGCGCATAAACTATGCATGACTGCGAGGAACGCGTGCGCAGAAGTGGATGGAAAATTACAGGATAGATTGCTTAATTGCCAGAAGGTAGAAAATAGAGGTGACGATAGAATCGAGAGACGATGGGCCACGTGTATGGAATATCCAAAGTGGGAGAATGATAGATGTCCAATGCAGAATTATAAGGTAAGCATTGTGATTTTATCACATGAATTCCTAATCACAGCGCTGTTGGACCTATAGCAAAGGAACATGTTTACAATGTTGTAAAATGTCCAGAGTAGGTTGTATTCTGCAATAAGCTCAACTATATAAAAGATTCCAACGTTTCGAGCCGAGGCCCTTTGTCAAGATGTCGGCAGGGTTATTTTTTTACTAATTCGCCCATAACATTACAACTAACAATTTGTCGCCGAAGGCTTGGTGCAAACAAGTCACAGAGATTAAACGAAGTTACCCTTTAGGCATGTAAACACCGAGCATGAGGTGTCAATATATGTCAATGCCAATGCCAATGTCAATGTCTAAGTCAATTTAAAACTATGAATCATGCTCAGAAAAACCGATTTTGTTTTAAATTCAGCAATTTGAGAAGAAAATATTTTGAAAAATGTGATTGACCCTACCTCCAGCTAGGGGCTATCGTGGCATATTTTGGACGCCCAATTTCAACCAATCACAAGAAGTGGGCCATATGGCTTATACAAGGTGCCTCACTATATGCCGATACATTGATATTATTATGCTACGGGATTCTATTATGCTTTGTTCTATCCGTATCTAACTTATGGTAATCTAATCTGGGGTAACACCTACAAATCTCATATTCAAAAGTTAGCGAATATTCAAAAAAGATTGTCTGACCAATGACTTTCAAAAATATTAGATCGTTCTCGCGTTCTGAGCCAATGTTTAATGACTTACGCAAATACTCAATTTATACCAAATATATTATTATTTCACAAGTTTGTTCATGATCCGGTACTTTTATCTACAATTTTTTTTACCAACAAGGAATTTCATAATCATAACACAAAACATTCATTGTTGCTGCACAGAAAGTGTGGTGGAACCAATATACAAAACACACTATCGCTAATATAAAGGTATAGAAGTGTAGGATAATCCAGTTTCCACACAATATAAAGAACCTATAGGCCTAGGCCTTATGGCTCCTTTAAAACAACAATTAAAAAGTACTTCTTACATCTAGATTAAAAATAATTTATTTGTCTTTGGGAAGAAAAATAAGTGGTTCTAAATGCATAATTCCATTTCAATGAGAAAACTACGTGACAAAATCATAATAGTGGAGAAATAGGTATATATGTATGCGGAAAAAATGAGGTTTGTCGCGTTTGCCAATACAACACTACTGCCAATGTTTGGCGATGTGTCAGGGATGCGGTTAAGTTAAAGTTAAGTTAAGTTCCTACTAACTTCCAGATGAAGGGCCTTCGCTCGAAACGTCGAAGTTCTCATTGTATTTTTCAGGTAGTTTCACACCACAGTCAACCGCCGGTTAAGTTAAAGCACTGTTCATCTGCTCGTCACATCATAAATGTACTTTGCTTTGCAGGAATTTAACATAAAAATCTTGTTTTCTCCCCAATAAATTAAGGTGGTGGATTACGTTGATTTGGCTTCGAATGTCCGTAGGCCATCATTCGTTCAAGATCAAAACACTTTTCAGAGGTTATTGAGGGATAACAATGTGGAGAAAAATTGCTCGAATGCTATTTTTGGAGCGTTTTGTGAGGCCAGTGCTCCAGCTTGCACAAAAGATGAACAGTACGAAGTGTCATTCCTTGGTAAACAGAAGTGTTATCAGATCTTAGGATGGTAAGCATTCTGCTTCTGATAATTCGTCATTATAAAAAAGGAACTGCCCCTCCTGTCCCCTTTGGCATTCTAGGAGTAGGAATAATCCATTGGCATAGAAATAATAGGTGTGCGTACTCGGTCAGGGGTTCGCATTTAAGCAGAGCATGCTCCGGCGCCCTATATACATACATATTTGATAAAGTTCCTTTCTCGATTTCTTTTAGCCTGAACAATACCAAATTATATGACACAATCAATCGGCATTATTTGCTTTGCATTAACTTTCCTGATGAAGACACGGCAAAGAAAATCTCGATTACCCAGCTGAGTGCAAACCCACCAACCACAACACCCACTAACACCACTAAAGAAATCACAGTGCCATGTTGCAATGCATCAACATTGTCTGCAAAGGGCTATATTTTGGTGGTTTTTACCGTTTGGTTTTTCCTGAGCAATTGTGTCAAATAAATAGTTATCACATTTTCAAATAAATAATTGTAGTTGATGAGGTGTTATAATTGATGCAGTAAAGTTAGAGTGTAGATGTAAAACTGTTCTTGTAAAATACTTTAACCAGCCAGTCCTTGGACCATTCTATTTCTTAGGTAAGTTAGCTGGTAGAGACCGTGGTACATAAATTCTCAAAGCTTGACTATAATTAAACGAACATGAGAGTTGATGAGAATTGGCTAGTGAGAGTTTGTATAAGTGTATAAATGTAACTGTATAAATACATAACTGTATAAATATCTTTGCGACACAAAGAGGTCAGTAAAAAATTGTATTCTGGGCTTTATTAAAGCCAGACGATTTTATTCAATCAAGTGATAAACAAGTGATAAATTAGCTCTGATCTATTAAATAGTGGTTCTTCCTCGTCAACCAAAATACGGCTTCCATATAACTAAATATGGTTTAGGGTTAGGTTTTGAATTGGATCATTAGGGTTAGGTTTGTGGATATCCTTAGGGGTTGATCAAAGTCTGTTGAAAGATAAAAAGCTTCTTATTGCAACTTAAGCCACAGTTCCTGAAAACATCATTGTCACATTACAACACGCCCTGTTTTATAGGTGTAATATAAATATGCTAGATCAGCCGATATTCCATCAGACTCGAAGTCATTATAAACTCGTTGAGAACAGACCGAGCTGAGCAACTGACTGAAAAGGTGGTAGAATTATAAAGAGATGTATTGGGGAATACCTTTGGTACTTGTCTGTTTGATTGTAACTCAGGCTCGTTGTGAAAATGGCCAATATGGGTTTGTCCATTATAGATTACCAGTGTTACCATGCATCTCAAACCCAATCAACGAGATCTGCCCGTTAGATTACAAAGTCCCCAAATCACCATTCATAAATTACCAAAAAAATAAGTGAGGATGTAAGTAAAATTTTAGCCTCGTTTCGTTCGGCTGGTGGAAAGGATAGCTGTATTGAAGCAGTTAAAATGTTTGAATGTTCACGGAGAAGAAAGACGTGCAAGAACAATTTGATCTAAACTATTACTTTTTCGATTCTGCCAGAGCGTATAGACTTTGCCCGACTGCGAGGAACGCGTGTTCAGGAGTGGATAAAACGTCCCAGGATAGATTACTTGATTGCAGTTAATACTAGATTTACAACAGTTCTTGTACGTTTTCTTAACCAGCTGCAACATACATATTTCTCAGATAAGTTACCTAGCCTGGTATACATCATACGATAATATAATACAATAAACTTTATTTAATGGAGGTAACACAACTACAAACAGTATTTGACATTTGTATCCACACTAGGTTACTAATTTCCCTTTAATAAAACTGATTTATGCAATGGATTATTGCATGTGGCCATGTGGCCATGTGGGCTGTTGGTATTTTTTGTCTCATTGGAGTAATAAATGTGAAAGAAACATTTGTGCAATCGCGAAGCCACCTCCTTGGTTTAAGACGTCTTTTAGACTTTGGTATTTAGACGTCTTTGCAAGAGGCAGACGGGGACGCTTTATTCCGGGTGTTATAAGCGTGGAAATCGCGCACGTAGTAATGTTTTATTGATCAATCCGAAGGAAAGCATTTCATTTCTTTCTCACGTATAAAAGAAATGTAAGTGTGTTTTCGGAAATAATGCTCACCACCAGACTACCAGAGTCATATTCTTCTTTTAACGTGGCTCGATATATTAATTCCCGCAAAATATCACGTCAAGTATCGCGAAAGCAAAACTTTATGCTATATGAATGCGAGAATATTGACGAAAGAACATCCAAAATGACCTGACGTGGCGAGTTGCTCACGCTATCAATACTAAATTACACATATTGCTGGGAATTTGTGATTGTGCATATACGAGAAAGTGCCGAAGGACATTAACTCATGAATGAAATTTGAAACTTCCGTTCGTGATTTCTTTCGGTGTACTAAATAGTGCTTAGTTGCCTAGTAAACTCAAGAATGTTTTCAACTGTAATCTAAACTCGAAGAATCATACATTGCCTCCAGGGTTCGGTTGTAGGAAAGCCGGCGCTAACCCGGCAGTTTTAATGGTTCCGATGATTATAAGAACAAAGAGATTTCCGCAATGATGGATCGAATTAAAATTGTAAAGAGAAAAAAGCCTTTGTAAAATTTATCCAACAATCCAACATGGCGACGATGCATGTAACAGCCTCTTGCTCAATAGCTCGTGAGCGCTCTTGCAATTTCTATATAAAGAGGCCTGGATACGAGGCTAGACCCTAACCCTGGAAAAATCCTGGGACTGTTGCGAAAGGAAAAGCAACAAGTTATTAAATTAGCGATATTTTTATTGCGTATTTTGCTATAGTATTTTCTGTCGTAAAATGACGGTAAGTTGCTTAGCAACTGAAAGCCGCCATTTTGAATCAGGCCTGGTTACAAAACTACAAAAGTTGAAAAATTGAGCAGGTCGAGTTTCAGTAATTTCGTTCTAAAATCGTGAAAATATAGACACGATTTATATTTGTCATGTCGCACAAGTCGAGATATATCCTTATATCAACAACGAAGCATGGAAACAATTATCCTTGAAAGAAGTTCCTTTACGATTGGACGAGTTCTTTGATTTAAAACTTTTTTTTTTAATTTAATACTTTTTCCTCCTTTTTTCTCAAATATTACAGAATATGGGTGGCTGACTCAAAATCACTAACTTATACATTTGTTGTTGCCATAGTTACCAAGATAGGACCCCCTATAGAGTAAAATATGGCGTTTGCGCCAAAAATGATAGGAGCCAAAGTAAACTACCCATGATCTCCCAAACAGCTTTAATGTATGCAGAAGAGACCTATCTATGATGTGAACCTAAAAAAATATTTAGCTGGAGGCAGAGAGTGTATAAATTTTATGCTTCTTTACAGATGAATGAAAATATGGGGGTGCGGAGTTCAATAATAGGGTTGTCTCTATGGTGAATATAACTCACATATGGTATTTTTTAGGTTCACATCACAGATTTAGTAGTAATGAGTACATGCTGAAAATGTTACCTTGATTGGATAAATAGCAAACCCAGGAGAGTTTTTGACAACTCGTGAATTGACAATTTGAGAAAATTAAGTTTAAAATATTCATAGATATGTTCCCGAGAAACAATCCTAATTCAAAGGCTTGAATAGGCATCTGAACAGTTTAAAATTTAACCCCTAAGGAACTCAGATATGAATAAAATATAATGCTAGCATGGAAGTATATATAATAAAGGCCCAAAATTTATAAATTTCAAAAAAGTCATTTTTTGGAAGATGCAATGTATAAGACCACCTTAAGAAAGTAACAAGCTTTAAGCCTCGTACAGACGAGCAAGTTTTCCTTGACAAGTTCCTTGTCGAGTTTACTTGTTCGTGTGTACGGCAAACAAGTTTTTTTCGATCAATTTTTCCTTGACAAGTTTTACGAGCCTGTGTATTAACGACAAAAGTGCATACTTCATGTTTCTAGTGGCAATGGCCGCTCAACTAGAGCGAAAATAAAGTGTCTACTGATATGTACTCGTCAAGGTTTCCTTGTCGGCCGTATACACACGAACAATTTTCCTTGTTCAAAAGCTGGCATGACTAGCTTTCGAACAAGGCTCCTTGTCAAGGAAAACTTGTCCATTTTTTGACGTACACACGGGCAAATAAAACTTATCAAGGAAAACTTGCTCGTCTGTACGAGGCTTTAGCTTCAGATAAACTTTAATAAAAGAGGATTTTGTATTTTGAAAATGGCTCTTAGACTTAACATATGCAATTGCCGGAGGTATATTTCGAAGGCAGTTAAAAACTTAAAATGTACATGAGAGCAATTATTTCGATAGTAAATGCCGGTAAGTTTTTGTAAAAACCTTTGTATCATTCTCATCAATATTAGAGTTGTTAACAATTCTTATCCAACTCTCAGGACCGGCTAAGCGAACAAAAACGTTCATGTTAAAACTATCATCAAAATTTGAACCAGTTAAAAATTGATGAGAGTTGATGTGAGTTGGCGAGTCGGTGTTTCGCGTGTCAAATGGCTCATGCAATTGCCGGATGTGTTTCCATGGTAGTTAAAAACATAAAAGTTACATATTGCGTTCAATACACAAACCGCGAATCTCGACTGTAAGTCGACTGCGCATCAGAATGACGCATTCTGAGTCGGCATTTTACTCACTTCAATTCATAACATCAGGCCAAGGAATTCACTATAACGAATTTCCATATTATGTAAATGATGCAAATGAGTTCTCTGCCATAGCCTGATGTTATAAATTGAGGTGGGTAAAATCCCGAGATTCGCGATCTATGTATTATAGTATACTTGTTGTAGTATTTTTTATAAAATCTTTTGCATAGTTCTCATCAGAAATTCATGAAGATACCGTAAAGGAGCTTGCATGTATATCTGATATAGTAATATAGATAGAAATCTCTCTCCATTTTGATTCGCTGATTTCAGTGCAATTAATCCCAAAAAGCAGTGCAAACATTTGTACTCACTGCAGTGTAATTTTCTGTAATCACAGTAAATATCTGAAATCACTATGAACCAATCGAATTTGAGCAGGTTCTAGGCAAACTGCTCAAAAACACGGCGCCCGCTGCCTAAACGGAAACTTGCGTTTTTGACATAAATGTAGATCTATTGACTATTTTGAGGTCTTTGAAAACCTCACTCGTGCATGTTATATCCAACTTATACTCCAAGCAATGCATGGTACCTGCATTAATATTCTGCTGATTTCTTTAACTCACAAAACTTGCATTCGATTCGTTTCTTTATTAAAAGGATCATGAAAATTTCATATAGAAATATAAGATTCAATATTGATTAGTAGCTATAGTACAGCTCGTGTTTGTATACTTTAATCTTTAAGCTATCGGTGCTACACCTTCGAATAGATTCCAGGCACTCCAAAATTGAGCATTTATTAAGATATAGGCCTAGAACTGAACGTAGCCAATCAAAAGCACGTAGCCAATCATGTATATAAATATCACCCTGCGTAAGCACCAGCTATTGTCATTCATGGCCCGAGCACCGCTTATATAATATATTCTGTGTCTCTTATATTTTCACGTAAAAATAAGGCAATGAATGTTGGAAAAGAGATCAGTCAAAAGCTGCAGATAAGACCATTTTCAAGGAGTTGCTTTACTTCAATACTCATCTCTGAAAATGCAATCCATAACCTCGTTCATATGCTATTCCCTCTTGTATGGTTTTTCAATTTATTGATATATAAACCGAAAAAATTCCGCATGACGTTAGAGTTAGGTTTTTGTTTAGGTCATTATGTTCAGGTTTGAGGACATCCGAGAGGACATAATTATGGAAATTAGTTTGGGGTTTGGGATTGGTCAAAGTCTGTTTGTATGGTTTGTATACTGAGACAGTGCAAAGATATTCAACATTAAAAGACAAAAACGTCTTTAAACAAAAACTTCTTTATTGCACTAAGGCACTGTTCCTGAAATCATTACTGTAAAATTACAGCAAGTCCTTGTGATTTAAAGACACTACATCACGCGATATTCCCTCAGTCTAGAAGTCAACTCATTGAGTACAGAACTGGACAAAGACTGTGGTATAAATATATATAGAGATGTATTGGGTAACATCTTTGGTATTGGTGTCTCTCGTGGTAACTCAGGTTCGGTGCGGCAATGGTCAGTATGGGTTTGTCTCTGGGCAAATAGGAACTCCATGCATCCCAAACCCAATCAATGACATCTGTCCGCTAGGTCATAAAGTCCCCGGATCACCATTCATAAATTACCAAGGAATGAGTAAGGATGTAAGAGAAATTTCAACAACGTTTCGTTCTGCTGGTGCAAACGAAAGCTGTATTGAAGCAGCTAAAATGTTTAAATGTTCCTGGGATATAAAAGTGTGTAAGGACAATCTAAGCTACTACTATTTTGATTCTGACAGTGCGTATAGACTTTGCATGGCTGCGAGGCGGGCGTGTGAAGGAGTGGATGAAAAGTTACTGCACAAACGACTTGTTTGCGAATGGATAAAGAGTAGAAATGAGGAGAGAGAAGATAGACAACGGTCCAAGTGTTTGGAATATCCAAAAGTGGAGAATAATACGTGTCCAATGCCGAATTATAAGGTAAGCCTTGCGATTTTATCACGTAAAAACTGAAACTTTTTTTCAATCCCTTAAGTACATTGCCATGCATCATCACCAAGGAACATCTATATATGGCGCATGAAAAAAATGCGCCAAGTCGCATGAAAAAGATTATTAAACACTCAAATATATGATATACATTCCAAATATGTTAAACGAATTTCAAATATATAAAGTGCAAATAATAGCGGCACAAGAGGAAATTTAGTAGAACGCATCATTAAAGATGCGGTCTGACCAATTATGCAATTATATTTGATGACATTATTCCTAGTGGCTCCACACCAAGCATGCCGAACAATTGCTGGACCACGTTGGGAAAGAAACCGTATCCTTTGGTTTTCTACTCTCTAGTACAACGCTCTATACCAACCAACTGAGCTACTATAGGTCATTTCAGAACTAGTTCCTTCGATATATCAGTGAGTATCTTATGATCATAAATCTAATGGTTGTGGAATTAATTAATCAGATGGATACAATCGGAACATAGGCAAAACAAAGAATTAGTAAATCACATTACTAAAACATTACGTGAAAGAAATAGGTGAACGTGCGTACGGGAAAAGATGAGCTTAGTAAGATAAAGAAACACTGCCAAGGTCTGCTGATATTAGGGATGCGATTAAGTTAAGGCACTGTTCATCTGCTCGTGACATGATCATGCAGAAATTTTACATAGAAATCTTTTCTTTTCAATTAATTTAAGGTGACGGAATATTATGAACTGTCAATTGCCCTTCCTCCATCAGTCGTTAAAAATCAACAAACTTTGCAGAGGTTATTGAGGGAAAACAATGTGGAGAGAAATTGCTCGAATGATGTCTTTGGAGCATTTTGTGAAGCTAGTCTTCGAGCTTGCACAAGAGATGAACTGTACGCAGTGTCCATCCTTGGTAAACAGAAGTGTCGTGAGATCTTGCGATGGTAAGCAGGATGAATAATTCGTCATTATGTAATGAACCGCGACATTTATCTAAAAAATATGGTATCCTTGTTGTTCAAATTAGGCCCAACCTAACATATATTTGGATAACCTAACATATATTAAAGGACATTGGCAACAAAAAATTTTATTGTCTCATTTGAAAGAACGTCTAAAATTATTTGTAAAATCTTGTTGCTGATTTTTCATATCTTGCTTGGTTCTTGAAATATTTTGACTGAAACCAATGAGCTGTCCACCATCTTGGATTATTGAGGATATGCATGTTACGTCACAAGTGGGGTCACGCTAGTGATCAGTCGTGACAGCCAGTGATCAATATGAGCCCGAAACTCGAGTTTTGGTTGCTATTTCAAATTTAGAACTGAATAAAAACGTTTTAAACAACTTTTGATTGTTACTCAGTAACTTAAATGTAATTTTATAAGGCTAACCCCACTCCTGACGTCATCAAAACGATAGTTAATGAGGTTAAGAATTAATTCAAGATGGCGGAGAGCTCATTGCTTTCAGTGAAAATATTTCAAGAGTTAAGCTTGTTACGAAAAATTTGTAACAAGATTTTTTAGATAATTTTGGACGTTCTTTCAGATGAGACAATAAGAGACAATTTTGTTGCCAATGTCCTTTAAGATTAGGTAATAGTGCTCTAAATTATAATCTATTTCGTATGAACAGTTCTTTTCATATCAATATAGCTCTTTGTTTCGATTAGTTCAAACGTTCATTGCAGAAACAAATAGGTTTCCTCCTATTAAGTAACTCCATCCTATTTGTGTGACTTAATTATATATTATCGTGTCTTTCTTCATGTAATCCCTTCTGTACTTTTAAAATAAGCACATTCTATAATTACATAAGTTCCGTTGATAAGCACTTCTTGCTTTTGGAACAAATGTAAAGTTCAAATATTGTTTGAATAAAAATATATATATTTGGTTAGAGAGTTACTACACATCATATAGAACTTTTCATTTCCTACACAAAAGTTGGTACTGGTGAAAAGAAAAATCCTGAATCAATTTATGAGATTCCAATTTATGAGATTCCAGTGTAACGTATAAAACTTGAGGCATTACATTATTGTTATATTTTTCAGGTAGTTTGATCAGGTAGTTTGATCGCGCGAGTTTATTGGTGTAAAGTATACCCTTTCCAGTATCTGCCTCAAGTATACGTACCTAAAAAGTTTCTTTCTCGATTTCTTTTAGCTTGAATAACGCTACAAACAATATCAATATCTAGTATAATAATTTGCGATAACCTTCCCGATGAAGACACAGCGAAGAAAATCTCAATTGACAACATTTACATACAGACAACACCTTCCATCCCAAAAATTATGATTAGGAACACAAGGCCTACATTCATTAACACCACAAAAGAAATCGCACTGGCATGTTGCAAGGCGTCAAGATTGCCTACAATGGGTCATATTTTGGTGGTTTTTACCATTTGGCTTTTCCTGGGAAACAATTTTTAATCAAATTTTCAAATAAAGAATTTATATTATTGTTCCATGTTGTGTAGTCGAGGATGACAGGCTTTACATGTAGGCACTCCATCGTATTGCTTTGGAAGATGAGAAAGGACGCTCAAACAAAGCTTAGTTATTGTTGAACTCATCAAAATTTGTCTAGTCTTCCCTGGCTTTGTTCCGTGACACCATGCATACATAAAGGAACACAAAGGAGTAGTAGAGTCAAGTTTCATAATTAATGAATGACGTAATGATCCCCTTTCATTTTATGCTAATCATGCTGCTCGCCCTCATTTTATGCTAATCATGATGCTCCTTCTCATTTTATGCTAATACGTGCGCCTCCCCTCACCTTGCTCTACCTCAAAACAGTGTTGAACGGTCTGCATATTACTACTCACACCTTATTTATATTTAAAACTAAGCGAAAAGTAATCCGCGCGAGAAGGCTTGCAGCAGCGGCCGTAACATGCACGAACAATAATCCGTGTGGAAATGTTTGCCGCAGCGACGTTAGCCAGGCACAACTGCACAAGCTATCTCATTTGAATAAAAGTCCTCGCGTAACATTAATTATATAAATTATAATACTTATGAAGGCAAGACTCATGTATACAATTACTCTTGCGCAAGCATCTCCAGCTATTCTAATCGAAATCTTTGAAACATTTATCCATCTAATCCTCAACGTGAATAGCTACAATTTACGAAACTCAGATATTAAATTATATTTGCCAAAACATTGAACTGAATATATAGAAAAGTATTGGTTAGAGTGGAGAAAAATACAGTTACCATTACCTGTCCCAATATTCCCTCAATATTGTTATCCATATCTAGTGTATTTGTTTGTATTCAGTTAATGCTTGTAGATCGTTTTTATTCTGTCGCTTCACCCCCATCACTCCTCTTGGAAATCAGCTTTAGCTGATATAGGCGTAGGAAGCAACTTCTGGGAGGGCATAAGGAAAGGGCTCTTTTTCCCATTGTTTTAGCTGGAGAAAAGGGCACTTTGAAGAAAACTTGGGTGAAACGTGTCCGCCCCCCACTTACTAGTGGACTGTTATTCTGCAATTTAGCCCGAGGCAAGTTGCAACTGACCTTCCTAAAGCATTAGAAAGAGCTCAGATCACTTGCAGGAAGTTTATATTTTACTTAGTCAGGTGATCATCTCTGATGCAACCCCATAAATGGTGCCGGTTCTCATATAGCTTCAATAGCTTCCGTGGGAGTACTTTTTGTTTAGGCCATTATGGTTATAAGTTTGAGGATTTCCGAGTATAGGGTATGTACAAACTAGAGCGGGATTGTATATTGAGAAGGTGCAAGGATTAAAGGACAGAAATGTCTTTATTGCCACTATAAGATATTAAGACACGGTTCCTGAAAGCATTATTGTCAAATTACAACACACCCCATGTATAAATACTAGATCATGCGCGATATTCCTCACGCCTCAGTCTATAAATCAAATTAACTGAGTACATAACTGAACTGGGCAGATTGAGAAGGTGGTATAATTATTAAAAGATGTATTGGACAATATCTTTGGTACTTGTCTGTCTGATGGTAACTTGGGTTCGTTGTGAACATGGTCAGTATGGGTTTGTCGAACAAAAGCTTATAGAAACACAATGCGTCGTAAGCCCATTCAACGATGTTTGCCCGCTGCATCACAAAGTTCCTAAGATATCTCGTCTGTTCGGTTTTACCAGTTCAGGGTTAAGTCGGTATCTAAACAATACTGTAAACTCGCTTCGTTCGGCTGGCGGAAACGAAAGCTGCGTTAGAGCAGTCGGAGTATTTCAATGTTCAAAAGAGTTCTACACGTGTCAGGACAACTTAAGTTACTTCTATTTCGATTTTGTCAAGGTGTATAAACTATGCATCATTGCAAAGCAGTTGTGTACAGGAGCGGATAAAGACACACTGGACACATTGCTGGAGTGCTACAAATTTAGGAATAGAAGTTTGGAGAGCTACAATAAACGGGAGATCACGTGTGTGGAATACCCAAAAGTGAAGAATGATGCATGTCCAATGCAGAATTATAAGGTAAGCATTGCGATTTCACCACGTGAAAATATTGAAATTTTCTCATTTCCAAACACACCATTCAATCTTTATGGCTTAGGTTCTCATTAAAGACATTTTGAAAGATGCTAATTGTTTTTGATCACCTAACTATTTTGGGGCATCATTTCATATTATACCCAACCTTGTACTAAATGAAATATTTTTATATAACATTTCAGTCTTGAACGATACCCCGATCTTGCACCCATGCACCCTTTGCGTGGGTGAAAAACTAAGTTACCCATTTACTTCAGTACCGCTGCGAGGAATAAATAATGTTGAACACTTCGAGTTTCAACCAATGGCCCTTTGTCGAGAGGTAAGTAGGTGGAACGGAAAACATTGCCAATGCATGGTTTGAGTCTTGTCACGATAAGGGTGCCTCTCGCTGCCACTATACCTGTATGACCCATGCCGATCACGGATCACAGCTAGTCTTTGGCGCACTGTTTTTTGGTGATGATAGTAGTCGTGGGGGGCGGGAGGGGGGGGGGAGAGTGGGGGGAATAAGGGCTTGGATCGTCAACCACAAGTTACTTTAAAAACCGAGTTACCCACAGAAAACCATCGAAGCATAAGAAAGAACCAACAACAGCTTTACTTACATGCGTTTCCAAGCACATCAAGTCAGAGCAGGGTAGTCAGACATAATCTACCCTCGGACTACAGTAGCAGGCTTAACTCAGTGGTATGAGGCAGTCTGCTAAACGAATATGCTACCCGTGTTTCCAATCTGCTCGTAATATCATAAATGTACATAACAAAGGACCTTTACATAGAAATATTGTCTTTCAGATCCCTTCGTATGTCAATTTTACAAGATTCGTTCAAGATCAAAAACTTGTGCAAAGTTCATTAAGGCAAAACAATGTGGGGAAAAATTGCTGCGATACTGTTTTAAGAGTATTCTGTTACTTCAGTGTACCAGCGTGTACGAGAGATGAAAAGTACAGGGTGTCCTTGCTTGGTAAACAGAAGTGTCATGAAATGGTCGCATGGTAAGCATAATTATTCGTGAAGGTTTGCATAGAATGCGCGCCATCTTGGTTCATTCTATGAAGTTAATTAATTGAGTTCACTTAATTGAGTTAATTTGTTAATTATTATGTGCTGTTTATATGGAAGTCCGGGCTGGCCTGGTTAGCGGGAAAATTGAAAGACATTGTATATTGCTGAAAAAATACGGCTTAAAGTACGTTCACAAGTTGCGATTTGTCGGGCCGATTTCAGATGCACGTTAATGATATTTGAAAAATACGTCATCTGGTGACATTATCAACTGAAAATATTCGTCATTAACATTCAGCAAAACCTAAAATCGACCCGACAAATCGCTGTGTGTGAACGTACCTTTATCAATCCTACTAATGATGTGACGCATGCGCATATACATGGACATTTGGAGCCTTTTAAACGTGTTTTTGGGATGCTTATGCCTTGTGAAGTGCCCTTCTGCGTAGAGTAGCTGCCTCCTAGCTTCCCTGAGCTTAATAACATACTTAATCAAAAATGCTTTCTCGATTTATTTTAGCCTGAATGCTACAAACAATAGAACATTAACAACGGTCGCAGAAAATTTGTGCAATGAACTACCAGACGAAGACACTGTCAAGAAAATCCCAATTTCCAATATTGCAAACCCAACAACACCTGCAACCATGAACACTAGCAAAGAAATTCCGGTGGCTTGTTGCAAAGCATCAAGATTGTCCACAATTGGCCTCTTATTCATGGTTTTTACCGTTTGGCTTCTCTTAGACAGTTTTGCCATAAAAATAATTTCTTGAACTTATGATTAGAAATGAAACATATTTTAAACTGCTTTACAATATCGTGCTTTTTCAATGTGCATTATAGAAATGAGAAATATCTGACTAAGAGAAAACTTCTTTGTAACTTTTGAAATTGATTTTCAACTCTTTAAATGAGTTTTGAAGAGATTTTTCGCTCAGCCATGTAGTATAATTACTTGTGTAGTCTTTTTATTATCCACTCTTGCACGTTTAAAATATAACTGTTATTGCAATTTAACTTCAAGGTTTTAGCATAGAATAGGAAATGACTAGAAGGGCCACTTGAGGCCGAACCTTTGAAGTTTTTGACGCTGCGCATGTCGCATTACGCATGTTCATTACCATTATTCTAGCCAGTCAATTGCATTTTCTGGCCAATAAACACGCTGAACTGGCTGGTCCGCCATTATTCTGGCCAGAAAACTGCATAAAAATAGGGGGTCACGTTGCACTGCTGAGTGCCCTTTCTGGTCATTTCCTATTCTGTGGTTTTGGCTTTAGCTGGCCTGCGGACTACATACATTATGCTTATAAGAATACTGTGCATGAATATCATACAAATATCTGTAATTTTCAAAATAGTACATTTTCCATAATATATGCATGTCACGTATATAACCGTTTTGGCCATACTTTTTCATTTTAGTTTTAGCAATTTTTTTTCGAATTGTATAATTAGATAGTAACAATTTTTCTGTTATGACATATGTACAATTGTAATTAGATTATTAAAACGATCGTGTTTCGACATCGATTTTTAAAATATCAAATTATAGAATTATACATTGCTACTAGTACTACATGGCCGAATCTTGGAGATAATATTTCTTAAATATTTTGCTTTCATCTATTTGAATTACTCATTCGCCCATTCCCCAAATGCACTACAATTCATAAACAAAAAAGAGTAGAAAAATAAACGATAGAGGACTAGAAACCAGTTACTCTACACGTCGCTACGCAACACTCTAGCCTGTGCCGCAAACGCTCGCCTTTGAATATTTAGGTGTTACGGAGAATACAAATTGCAGTCTATATGTTTGTAGGCTACCAATATATTAATAAAATGTAGTAAGCTAGTAAAATATTATAACTAGACATCGACTGGAACATAATAGACTGAAACTAAAAATCCAGGATATCATAAGATGAAGCAGTATTTACCTGACTTTTAAGCTCTGCTTTCGCGTGGCTTTAGAATCGATTCATAATACACCCTTTCGATAATTACGTCACGAATACTTCCTTGGCCTGGGAGCCTCACTCTCGTGAATCAAAACGAAAGGCTATTCGTTCGCTATTCATGAGAACGAAGCTCTCGGGCCAACGAGTGATCGGTGACGTACTTACCAAAAAGGTGTATTGTTGTGTTGCTATTGTTCAGCATGGTTTCTCTAATTTTCTATGGAGAATTCAAAACAACTACTTGAAACAAGACACCTGCAGCTAGACGTACGCCTGTTCTAAATGCTGCCCTTAGATTTCATAACTTTTGACCTATATGGACAAAAAAGAAAGCATGAATTTCAGTCATTTAAAAGAACTGGTACTAAGAATCGCCTACATAAGACGTACGTGTGAAGTAAAACCATGTTGAAGGTCAGTGTATAAGCCCAGCATGTGACCATAGAGTACAGGTGCGTGGGTGTGCTTATTTGAATTAACTTTTACATAAAGTTTCTTTAATATGCAGAAAGTGAACTTTGAAATCTCGTAACATAGCTTGTAATTAATCATTGTCAAACCGTGGTAAGTTTCGCCAAGTTGTTCAACGTTTCACAAATTCCAAGTCATATATATATGGCACTTAGAACTACGACGTAGGCAGAGGAGGCTGGTGGACTGGTGCCGAATGCTGAAACCTCCCCCAAATATTCATTTATAGTTATGTGTTAAATTTTGACTTAATCTCATCTAAACTCTATAAAATATCCCACAAAATGCTACTCTAGAGTCCCTCGATTTTAAATATTTCTCGCGGAGCATGCTCTCGAACACGTCTACTTTGTCTATAGTTGCCTGCCGATAACTTCATGAAATAATGTAGGAAACAAACTCCAAATAAAAGTTCCATCTTGAAACTCAATATTTGAGAATATAGACAAGAGGACACAAAATTCAATAATTATATTTCGAATTTATTGCAAATTCATCATCAGATTAATTTACAGAAGCTAACCTAGGTCTATATATATAAGCGTGGTGACACCATCGCATTGTGGTGACATCATCGCACCCACGTGCACGCCTTCTTCCTTTCCTTCTGTAAATTAGTCTGATAATTCATTTTAGTATATCATCAAACTAAGGCCGAAAGAAAGTTGGGTTTCGCCACTGCTTGATTAAAAGTGCAGTGATAACCAATTTCTGCAGTCATAAATGAGATTTGTGCAGACGTTAACAACGCAATTTTGCGCATTATCAAATTTATTTTAATATTTAAAAATAAGGGATATTCGTGAAATCACAACTCATCCGAAATCTAGTTCAATGATTCCACAATAATTGTTCTAAATACAAACCAAATGGAAGAGTAAAGAAGACACACAAATAGGACGATAAGTTTCAAGAGAACGACAGACTATTTTTGAATTAGATATTAACGTTAAGTTTGCCGAAATTGACAGCACGACAAACCATAAGCTAAATGACAATATTCGGGCTTCAGTATCTATATTTTATGTATTTTATATTATTTTTTGATGGCTTATCCGTCAGCAATAACTGGTTTAATATCATCATTAGACATTAAATAGCACATCAATCATTTTTTCTCGTCACGAAGTAAGTAAGTAAGTTTGACAACTCAACTTTGAGAAACTTCGAGAGTTATAGTGTAACCATAGCGTTTACTTCTATTCTACCTATACACAGACATTTGTCAAACACCAATTAGAGTCTATATATTTATATATATATTTTATACATACATATGTTTTTGCATAATTATTGAACATCATGCGAAGATTCTGGTGCGCAGCGGGTGACAGTATTTGTTTTGCAAACCAACCAAAATTATAAACCAACCATGCAAGCAATCATAGATGCTATCAAGTCACATGATCAATAATACTGATGATTGATTGGTCCCTCTCAAATAATAGCAATACAAAAGAATAGTTATATACACTTAATGTATGATCATTCAGCTAGTCGCAGTGTTCCTGTCACATTCATCTAATATACATATATGCCAAGTATGCGAGTTGGAAAATAATTTATATATTATTGGGATTATTTCATGAGTTACTGTAATGTTTATGTGGTGGATAAATGCTATTGTTTTCATTTATCGCAAGACGAATAAGGCTTATATGCGGCTGTCAGCGATGTTGGAGAGAGGACAAAATAGTTATATAACGGGTTACACATTCAAACAATTATACAAAAGAAGATGTATAACGGGGGTCATAAATTGCCAACAATATATTTCACAACGTTGATAAAAGTTAGACGATGGTTCTTAAGTCGGATCAAAAATGGAATGGTTTTTCCTTACGTGGCTTCTATTATGTACAGTAGATGGTAGAACTGTCGTGTCATTATGGCCCTGTCATGCATGGTATATTCTGTTCGACTTCCATCATTTCACGAATTCACAAAAGTGAGTATTAATTTTGACGTTTCAAAAGCAAACTTTAACAGGTAATAGGTAGTAAGATCAGTCTACCTAAAAGATGAAATGTATCTCGTTGAAAAGCCAATCGAAATAATCAGAATTATGTTTAAGGAAATACGTTTCACAGCGTCCAACTGAGTTTATACAATCGCTTCTATAACGAAACTATTTGCAAATAAGCATAATGCCAAAATACATTTAAATGTTATCACCTATAAACCCTTATAATAGAACCATTATCACCAAATGGATAAACCCCCAGCAGACAACCGTTATATCACATAAACTCTCTATATATTAGAGCGCATTAAGATAGCGTTATAGATTTATATTCAAAATACTATAACTAGTAAAAGTTGCAATTCAGTGCGACACAGGAGATTATGCAGGGGATTATGTGTCTACGTAAGAGCCAAACGGACACAGCGTATATATGTAGGTTACTATATAGCAAGCATTCATTAGGCATTTGTTTAACCGTAACCTAAATATACAATTTACAGAATCGATCATTTGATCAAGACTAGAGATTTGTATGCATAGAATAGAAGCGAGAATCTACCAAAATGGTTGTTCAATTTACTTACGGTCTTGGAAGATGGAATTTGCATCATACACTGCATTCCTAAGTTCACATACGTCCTCGTTTAAATTCATATACATTAGCCTACTTGCGCTAACGTTTTAAACTGCAACAAGGCTTAAAATACATTTAAGGGTGCGTTCCACTAACAAGGCAAGAACAGTTCGATAAGGAATTCTGTCGTGTTGATCGAATGATCTTGGCCAAGTTTTTGAAAATTGATCGCCACCAAATTTTCCAGTCAAGCCAATCCCAACCGCCAACATTATATGTAATCCACTTAATATTTGACCGATCTAACCGGTCTGATCCTTTTAATGTAAAGCATACTAAAAACTTAGAAAATGTACATAAAATAGCTTCAATATTCTTTGCGTATATATGATGTAATGATTGACAAGTTGTCATGTGATTCAACTATACGTACCATGATGCAATGCGTAAAATTTTTACGTGGATTTCACAATTCTTGGTTTCACTTTAGAAATACAGAGGTAAGTTTTTACTTGCATGATTTCTCTTTATACTTTTTGCATGGATGTGCGGAAGGAAAAACACGCTTTGTTATAGCTATATAAGGTTAATTTCTAAGGTGAATTTTTAAGGACTAATTCAAGGATTTTAAGGATAATTCTAAGGATGATTTGTAAACTGAGTTGACACTTATTCAAGTGATTTGTTTAAGAACTACACGAAGTGCATGTAAGAAGAAGTGCTCTTTTCCCCCAAAACATAAATCTAAATGCACATCAATAAATCTATACTTAAACTTTTATATGTCTATTTTGTCCCAGGCTTTGGACAACATGTCATATATATGGAACACAATATCAAACATTCTGTGTGGTTTGGGAAGGAGGGTTGACACAAGCGACACAACAGAACATTACGTTCAAATTGATACCTCTGAAACACCACAAGCAGAAAATGTTCTAGAGCAACCTGGTCCTGGCCTGATCCCCATGCAATCTGCAACTACCAATGCTGGAAGTAGTAATCCCACATCATCATCTATCCATGCAGTTCCAAGTGGATATTCCAACCAAATGGCATCTGGTTTCAATACCATGCAACAAGGCAGCAACCTCTCACTACTAGCAGCTAGTGCTACAACCAATCCAGAAAGCACTATTCCTACATCATCACATGGCAATGCTGTTTCAGAAAGATACCCTACTCCAAAAGCAGTTGCTTCCAACAATATACCACAAGGTAGCAATCTCCCACCAACCAGTATCCATGCTATACCACCAGCAAGTACACGACGAGTACAAGCAAATATTCATCCAATGCGACCATCAGCAAATCTTCTGCTCATGCCAGGAAGTCTAAGAGCTCGACGAAATAGTAGTCACCAACCAGTAGGAAGTGCCGTCAGTATCATACCTAGAGGAAGTACCAATTCCGTGGCAGAACGAAGTGCTATGGGCCAACTTCTCCCTTTAAGACAACGAAGACCTAGTCAAGAAACTATGGCACATAGCAGAGATGCGCATGATCAACAATACCCAATGTCTCGACAACGATACAAACCTATGAAAAAGTTGTGACATTCATGACATGAAAATAGATAATTAGCATGCTTGCTTTTAGGGTACATAGATTTGTGCCCTGAAAGTAATTAAAACTTTAAGACATTTATAGATTTAGATGAAAACACCACATAACAATTATGCCTATATTAATATCATGAAGACATGTATACTTGATGTTTAATTCTTGTAACACTATGCATGGTTGATAAGGGTTTTAGTGTTCTATTTCATTATTGCCTCTGGGGTCTTCACATGTCACTGGTAAGCTAATATTAAAGTCAACAGTCAGTAAGATATTTTATACATGACCACTGTTAAAAATGCGAAAATTGAAGGGGGAGGTGCTATGAAAAAATAGGACCTAAGAGAGTAGTCATTGTTTAGTAAAAAGCTTGGCAAGTCGATGGGGGGGGGGGGCACTGGCAAATGGAAGGGTAATACTGGCAAATAGAAGGGGGGGGTGGAAGAATTAGCAAATGGAGAAAAGAATGTTGGCAAGTGGAAAGGTTGGGGATTGGAAAATGGAGAGAGGGATGTTGGCAAATGAAGAAGAGAATGTTGGCAAATTTAAGGGGTTGGGAGGATAGGCAAGTGGAAGGTTAGGAGGATTGCAAAATGGAGAGGGGGAGAATGTTGGCAAACTCAGGGGGTTGGAAAGATAGGCAAATGAAAAGATTGGGAGGATTGGAAAATGGAAAGGGGCATGTTGGCAAATGAAGGGCAGAAAATTGACAAATTTAATGGGTTGGGAGGATAGGCAAATGGATGGGGATGGGAGGATTGGCAAATGGAAAGGGGAAATGTTGGCAAATAAAGGAGAGAATGTTGGCAAGTTTAAAGGGTTGGGAAGATAGGCAAATGGAGAGGGGAATGTTTGCAAATGAAGGGGAGAATGTTGGCAAATTTTAAGGGGGTAGGAGGATAGGCAAATTGAAGGGTTAGGATTGAAAAATGGAAAGGGTGAGAATGTTGGAAAATGAATTACAAATGAAAGGATTGGGATGATTGGCAAATGGAGAGGAGAATGTTGGCAAATCTAAGGAGTTGGGAGGATAGGCAAATGGATGGGGTTGGAAGGATTGGCAAATGAAGGAAGGAAGAATGATAAAAGGAGGGAAGAGGGTTTCCAAATAGAGGGGAAAGGAGGATTGACAAGTTGGGGTAGGGGTTTGGAGGATTGGCAAATAGAGTGGACATTGTTGGCAAACAGAGAAAAAGGGATACATTTGCTTGATAGTAAAACTACTTCTAACACCTAAAAATTTGACTTGTAGACAATTTGACAGCTTTAAAAATCTCATTTAATTATAAACATTGGGGCTTCAATTTACTCCATTGAATTTAAAAGGATGCACTGTCCAGTTCAAATTTTCAGATCAGTGGCCAATGTTTACAATAATCTTCCACTTTCATATGGAAAATTTCCAATTACAGTATAGTTTTCCTCTGGAGATATGTAAACATTTATAAGGAAATTTGTAGAATTTTGTATTGCATTTCATTTAGCCTATTTTCTAGCTTCAAATAATTTCCTACTTATTCACATATTGGTACAATTTTTCGATGGCCTTGTAGTAGATTAGCGTCAGCTAAACTGGTCTTCATCATTAAATAGCGATATTACCAATAATAATAATATTAATTATACAGCTCTTGACACAGCCGCGCATTTTGCGAAGCCATCTAGCTACATGCAACATGTTCCAAAGTTATTCCATATTATTCTAAGAGGATAAGATTTTATGAACATGATTATAATCTCTAGTAACTGAATCAGAGTTTCCAATATTAGCTAGAATAGCAGTACAAAGTTTGGGGACAGTAATAGATAAGGTTATATCCCTGTAGGTTTCAGAATTAGACTTAAAACAAAAATGTGAACATAAAATATAATGGCAATAAGAATTTATAAAATATGATGGTGCCAATCCAAAAGGTATGTCTTGTAAGTAAACAATAAAAGTTTAAAACGATTCGTTCTCTTATCGGCAGCCAAGACAGCACAAGTGTTATACTGCATGTGTTCTGTCGGACACCGCGAATCTTGGACACGAATTCTATACATATACATATACACTGTTCAGTGAAATATGCCTTACTCCAACGAATTATTATCGAATTAACAGCAGGCAACTATATAAATTTTGACGATAAACCAACCAATAGGTGATTCTATTTAAAGGTCACATGATAAAATATCGATTATTGATTAGTCCTTTTCATATAACTCTTACAAAATATAGTATGTGCATGATTTAGAAAAGCGAGCTACAATATTTTCATAATTATATAAAGGCGAATGTTTTTATTTATCGCATGAATAAGGATTTTTACCACCTGAGGAGGAGTGTGGGAAACAGAACAAAAGCAGTTAGACATTTCAAAAATACCGAAGTATTATACATGAGAGGATGAAGACATAAATTTCTAACGGAATACTCCAAATGTTATCTGAATTTTTTCCAATAATTAATGGATTTAACTAAAATTGGGTGATTGCTCTTCATGTGCCTCTATAATCCATGTAGATGGTTGAATGAGTGAAATGGCGTGTGATTATCGCATGTCGTCAGTATGGTATTTTGTCTTGGAATGTATTGGGCACTCGCAAAGACGAGCTATTTAGACGTTTTAAAGATGAACTAGTTCTTCCAGGTACTTATTTGAAACTATAATTTTGGCATGAGAACAATTAAACCAAAATGCTGCCGAATTTTTCGTGGAAAACCGATCGAAAAAGTCGGAATTATGCTTCAAGGTGGAATAATACGAGACTAAAACTGATTTCAATGCATGTTAATTGAAAATATTAACGAATGTTGTCTCATATATATGTTTTGTAACATATTTATAACATTATATTAATTAAATGCGCTGAAATCAGCTTTTGTCGCAAGTCGCAGCAATTATACAACACCTTCAGGGAAATATTAGCTTTTACTTGCATGAGTTTATTACAATTGCCTTTATAACGCAACTATTTTCTGTTAAGATTAAGCTTGACAATTGATATAGTAAAACTCGAACGTGTGCACCTGCCGGTGTGGGTAGATTTTTTACGAAGATTCGCGGCGGTTGAGTTGGATTGGAGTTGTAACCCAGCATATCACACTTTACTGTCAAAAGCAAATTTGGATAACATTATCGATATATATTAAAATAGGTATCAGCAATAATAGCGATCATTTAGGCGTAACTAACTTTAATTCGGCGGTTGAGTTGTGTAAAACAACCTGAAAAATACAATAAAAACTTCCACGTTTCGAGCGAAGGCCATTCGAAGCTAACTAACTTCACTAACTTCCAGACTTCACTAACTTCACTAACTTCCAGACTTCACTAACTTCACTAACTTCCAGACTTCACTAACTTCCAGACCTCACTAACTTCACTAACTTCCAGACCTCACTACTGTAACTTCACTAACTTCACTAACTTCACTAACTTCACTAACTTCACTAACTTCACTAACTTCCAGACGAAGGGCCTTCGCTCGAAACGTGGAAGTTCTTATTGTATTTTTCAGGTAGTTTTACACAACTCAACCGCTGAATCTTCGTCGGTTATACACTTATACTCTACCCACACTGGCACCGCACGTTCGAGATGGTGTAACTAACGTTGTGTGTCCTAACTTTGGTTTGCTTCGTCTTAGAACATATAGTTCGATTAATGTTAGCCTTGACAGTAAACATTCTTCCTTGAGTGTTGCATATAGGCTCCATTGTAGGTAGTATTAAATTTGGTTGTAGGATCTATTAAACTACCTAAAATATATAAAGAAAGTGCTTGGACGTTTCCAAATTGAGAAGTAACTAAACTTCGCTCAAAAACTATGGAAATACGGTTTCACCTTAAGTTAAGTATACAATTTCAATATTCAATCTTTCAATCAAAGATTCAAGAGCCGTATATACAGTTAAGCGATAATCTATACCGAAATGTCTGTTCAATTTTCGTTCGTTTTCGTTTGAATTCATATTCTCTTCCATTTGCAGTGTTCATAGAACAATTAGGCCTACAACACTGTTTCTAACTGTGAATTGAAATAAATAAATATAAGAACCTATAGATATCTATATAAAGTTGCTTCAATAATTTTTTGATTAAATGTAGGATGCAATGATTGGTAGGTCACCTGGTTTCTGTATGAACATGAACGAAGCGTATAATTTATGCCATTATGTAACAACTTGCAAATTTGGAAAATTTGCATTTGGAAATCGTATTTCGTCAAGCTCGATCTTGTCGCTCACGTCTACAACAACAGCTCGTTCTTAAACGGTAAGTTTTTGCTCTTTTTTCAGGGATGTTAATTAGACAAGAACACGTTTTATCACAACATCTGTACCTCTATATTAAATAATTTTGATATTTAACTGGTTTTGATATAAATGAGACAAACTTGACGTGAACGATATTTATTTTAATTTCAACCGGGAAAATATTTGCAGTCCACATGTCGCTAAAATGTGCATCTTTAAAACTGAGAAACAAAATAACCACTTTTGATAAAGCTTTATTAGACCATTTAATACGATATTTGTGGGAATCGCGGGCACACGATAACGCGGTATTGGCAAACAGATATTTTTCAGCTATAGCTTATTGCAAGATAGTACATTTTTAACTGAAGTATATATTGGTATAAAAAGTATTTAAAAGAAATAATACACTGTTAATTTGAGGGTGTTAAAATAGCACGTGTATAGGTGCTAAATTGACACCAGGAGGTGGTGTTAAATATAAAGTGCTATTTTAGCACCGATTTGGGTGCCAATATAGCACCGTTAAGTTGGGTGTCAATTTTAAAGTGCTAATTCAGCACCCGAAATATTTAACACCTTTCTTGAGCAATAAAATAGCACCTCTTTCATCAGCGAAAGTGCTAAATTTACACCCTTTATAGTGCTAAATAATGGGGTGCTATTTTGACACCTTTTTTGGGTCCTAAATAGCACCTCTTTCATCAGCGAAAGTGCTAAATTTACACCCTTTATAGCGCTAAATATTGGGTGCTATTTTGACACCATCAAAAGTGTTAAACATAGGCCACTATAGAGGTGCTAAATTAACACGATTTTTAGGGTTAAATATATTATGGGTGTTTAAGTCAAATTACAGTTTCACAAAAAATCGCAAGAAAGCCCAAGTAACATATTTCTACGGAATATTGTTTTGATAAATCGCCATGTATAATATCTTGTGATACTACATGATTATAGACATTTTATATACACAAACTCTATGGTGTTTTGTTGTGTCGCATCTAGTTTGCTGCATACCTTTAAGAGAAACTTTACAGAGAACGTTATATTCCTAAAGCATAGCGTCTAAAATATGACACAAAAATCTGAAATGGTACAAAATACGAGCAGTGTTTTTTGGTTGGGAGTTGTCTCTCCTGAAAGAATTCATAGAAATGACATAAGCACGGAAAGACGGACTGGTGTCTAATTTCCTTACTACGCGCGCAAAGTTTTCTGGGATAGCGTCACTTTCATTTCAAATTTTAATTTGAAAAATTATGTTGGAAAATACAAGCAATATATTTGCTTTTTCTTCTCGAAATCCACAAGAATTTCAAGAGTTATAGCTCAGGAACGCTGGTATAATATTCAGGTAAGGATATTTCAATGTTTTTATGTAATATAAAGCAATTATAAAGGCAAAAATTTACGGATGTATTCATAAATATTTATGTTGCGTGCGTTGTGTCGCCGTAAGAAAATATTTGAATTTTAACGCGGCAAAAATTCCCTTGTACTTATCAATTTAGTTCAGAATCAAAACGATAATATAAACTACGGCCTACTTAACAATTATATTAATCTATACCATAGAAACTCTGACATTAAAAGTAGACTTAAAATTATGTGATTGTTTCATAAGTTGAGCAATGAGCATTGTTTCAATGAATCAATGTATAGTCTATTAGTACCCTGAGAAAATGTCTTGACAATTTTAAATAATGTGCAACATCCATAATATTATAATTGTTATTTAATGAGGTATATTTAAAATGCTTCAATAAAACCTACAGGTCATTGAGGTCAATGTAAATGCATGTAGCTGAGTGGATACATGAAATTTTTGGAATTACCTTGGGAATACCTTGAGTGAAAGGTCTATAAATGAACCTTGTATGACTTTACTTGTACTAGATACTAGAAAACAGGCGATGAAATTAGATGACGGCCTGGGCACGAGCGGGGTATTAAAAACTCAAATGCCCAGCTCAAGCGTGGTATTCGACTCGAATACCATGCCCCGGGGAAACGACTCAGGGTACAGGTATTCACTGAAAAATACCACGGTCATGTGGTACAAGCCTAGTTCTCTGATTGGACAAACTTATTGTGAGGTATAATATTATAATAACTTTCCCTCCATGCTTTTCGGCACAAACCAACAATATATGATGCCCATATTTGGGGGGGTGGCTTACTGACCACTGCTCTCGATGATTTTTGTGGACTCTTCCTAACTCAGCTATACCCTGCTTGTTCCTCCAAAGTGTGCTGCCCAGGAGAGCAGGGTGAAGAAAGCATTTACATAGACCTGTGCATCGTGCCTAAGGGAGTTTTGGAATCTCAGGAGGCTAACTGTACATAAGCAATAGCTAATTGTATTCTAATTATAACCTGTGTGCTCTATAGTAACACTGGACCTTACCCACTTCTAGTGGGGTCACTAGGGGTGTATTTTGATATGGAACTCACTGCAAGAATATTTATTATTGTGTGAGAATTGATTATTTTTTATACAACTGTGATCTCGTCAAATAGTAGTTAAGTCAGCTATGTCCTGCCTAATGAAAGAGAATATCATAATTATGTATTATTAGCAGACACCTGTTTAATTGCATTCATTAGAATGATGCAAATATTTTAAGTTAATCTGAATTTTGTATTTACTTATGTACCTTACTTTCAATGTATTTTATAGATAATTGATATTGATATTTATGTATGGTTCACCTTGGCATCACGACTAAAGTAATAGAGCAACTTTGTATCGCTGAGGAAGATAACGCAAGGAGTTAATGGTCTGCGTCAAGTTGTGTGTGTTTGATATTGGCCATACTGACAGGAGCAAAAGAATAGAGGTATTCTGATCTCAGAAAATGTGGAGTTGCAGTCTTTTGGCATGTCTATAGACTATGGGGAAATTAGTGTAGTAATCATCAGACTCTATAACTGTTGACTTTACCTAATAACATATTTGTAACCCATTAAACCACAATGATTATCAGGGATTTATAGAAGCACCTTTCTGCTACCCGTAAACGGTTGTAAATAATTCATTTTCTTCATCTGAAAAACGGCAGTAGAATAAAGTGCTTGTATAAATTCCTGATTGTGCATCTTATATTGCAAGTTTACTCTGTCTAATGCCAGACAACTTCACCTAGTAAGGAAAATTGTTAGTTGTTAATTGTTAATGGGTTAACTTAAGCATTGGAGTGACATAGAATAACTCTTCTGACATGCTCCTAGCATAGTACTAGAATTGCTTGGCATTGCCCTGGATGTACCTGTAATAGATGTACCTGGTTTCAATAGGTAATTGGTGAGAACATTGCATGAGCATGGCAAGATTTGCCTAAATTTATTAGCATTTTAATGTTCAGCTGCAAAGTAATTTTGGAATCAGCAAATATATTATTATTAATTCAATTAAAGGATGTTCATATATTTTCAGATTGTGTTGTCTCTTTGTTAAAAAGTGGAGTATATATTTTGGATTTGCTTTGTAGCAATGAGCAAGTTTTTGTTCACACTAGTGCTAAAATAGCACCTAAATCAGGTGCTATTTTGATGAGAATATTCGGGTGTTAAAACAACTCCTAAATCAGTGCTATTTTAACACTACAAAAGGTGTTGTTTTAGCACCGTAACTAGTGTTAAATCAACACCATCAACAGCGGTGTTAAAATAGCACCCAAAAAAGGTGTCATTTTTTACCTAATTTTTTAGCACCACTTTTTGGTGTTAAATTGACACCCCAAAATTAACAGTGTAGGACGCGAACAGATTTTTCTCGCTTAATTACAAAGACTTCGGCATGTCTGGTGCTAAAATGTGTATCTCTATACAAAACTAAGCAACAGAATAATCACCCGTGCAAACGTTTTATCACACCCAGTATATAAGATATCGGGGCGAAATCAAGTCCGTCTCTCTAGAGTCCGAGTCGCGAAGCGACGAGATCGGATAATAATAATACTAAGTCACTGGCATCACTCGAAATACGAAGTCACTCGCATCTAGACTGCGTTACAAGCTGCACTGACGAACCGTTGAACGGCGAAACATGCATGTCTGCAGATTTGACTGTATATATATATATATACAGTCAGTGCATATATATATATATATATATATATGCTCGTCAGTGCATATATATATATATATATTTTCGCTTACCTCAAAACTTGTCTGCAACAGGCTGTTTCATCTGTAAAAGAATCAATGCCTGATGATTCTTTTACAGATGAAACAGCCTGTTGCAGACAAGTTTTGAGGTAAGCGAAAGTCGATAATTTGCTCTAACGATATGTTGTCGAGCACTCTTTTGCGTTTCGTAGACCTAAATTTACACATGTTTTACCATAGCGAATTACTTATATATATATATATATATATATATATATATATATATATATATATATATATATATATATATATATATATATATATATAGTCAAATCTGCAGACATGCATGTTTCGCCGTTCAACGGCTCGTCAGTGCAGCTTGTAACGCAGTCTAGATGCGAGTGACTTCGCATTTATACACCATACTCTTGCCCTCACCAAGCGCATGTGGTACAATACTCAGACACATGCGCATCCAGACATGCGTGAAGTGTCTTGGGACCAGAGTGCTCATATATAGTCAAATCTGAGTCCATAGCGAAGCACTACTTATATATATATATATATATATATATATATATATATATAGTCAAATATATAGTCATATATATATAAGTAGTGCTTCGCTATGGTAAAACATGTGTAAATGTAGGCCAAACTCTTTTGAACTATTAAACAACACATGTTTATCATAAATTTTACTGGTGATGGACTTTTGCTATAGCCTGTATTTAATTCAAAGCTATATAATTCAAACCCTTTGAGACCAAACCCTATTGCAAGCATGGGTATCCAACTAGATCTTGCAGTCTATTTACAGTATAAATGAAAGTAATTAAACTAGAGGTTTAAGCAGCAAGCTGAAAGACGGTATAGTTATAGGCTAATCCCTATAAATGAGTAATAAAAGTTCATGAGTAATGAAGGTTTCATTTTGTCTTTATGAACTAAGTATATCAAAGAAACACTGATATGGTGAAACTTGTCTGTATACAAGGACCACATCCTACTGGCTTACCCGCATATATTTAAGTAAACAAAACATTGGAACATCTCACGTGTCAAGGAATGAACATTTCACATGTGAAATTCAGAATTTTCACATGTGAAATTCGAGTTTCACATATACTTTCACATGTGAAAGTAAAGGTTCATATGTGATTAATTATTGATGTCACATATATGAAATATATATTTCACATGTGGAATTGGAACTGTTCACATTGTGAAAAGATTGTTTCACATGTGAAATCATATGTTAAATTTTTGTAAGGGTGCATGCATGTAATGTTGATCTACAGGCCAAACCCTATAACTGAGTGATATATTTTTATCCTATACACTACAGTTTATTGGTTGCATATCTTGCTTTACTGCATATAACTATAGTCTGCATACATATACACAGATTATCGCTAACCTATACTCCAAAGAAACAAAAACTCTTTGCATGAACATCTTAAGGTGGCGCCCTACAGGTTCTGATGGTATAAAGTTTGTGGTAGGTCCTTATGGTAAAGTTAAAGATCCCCATGGTAAAGTTTATTGTGGGTAGATTATCGCTAACCTATATTCCAAAGACGGTTCGCATGAACGTATGACACGCACGAAATAGGGTTAGGGTTAGGGATTGGGTCGGGATTGGGGTCAAGATCAAAGAGAAATATTCGTGATTGCGTGTCATGGAATTATAACCCGAATTGCTATGGTAACAATGACGTTTCAATATGGCGGATATTTTAGGCTTAATGTAATTTAACTCGAAAATGACAGCGTTAACACACATTTTTTTATTTAATAAAATGCTTTTATTTAGTATTTCAAAAACTCATTATTCATTTGACAAATAAGCCAATCGCCTTTCTTCATTTATTCACGTGTATGCGTTTTATACGTGGTAAAATCTTTCATTTTAAAAGCCAGGGGAGAGTATTTGAATTCTGTCTCAGGAAAATATGGGGTTATTCAATGAAACAATGAAAATGCTAATTAACGTGAACTTTTATATAAAGAATACTAATATGAACGTGAAATTTTATATAAAATTCTATATAAAATTTCACGTTAATTAAAAAATCTAATCGACTTTGGACACCACAACGTAAATAAATATATAGCACTGTAGTATCGTTTATTAACACACAACATTAATCATCACACTTATCTCAGTATATCTTGTAAACAAAATTAAGTACTATATAGCAGCTTATAACCCACTAAATATCTACATTTTCCCAAAGTAAACCGAACATTGGTCGTGCAAATTTACCATTTCTTGCTTTGGCAAATTAATGTAGAAAGTAAAAAATAAAATAAATACATAACGCGAACGAAAAAGATATTTACCTCGTCTCATTCTTATTCCAAATCGACACTGGTACTTCACATTCTTCTTGCAAATGTCGATTTAAACCACAGGCAAATAGCATACAAGGTTCTCGCAGGGTATCGTTCACCATTTGGTTTACATACTTCCTCGATAAACTTTGCTAACCAGAAATTCAGTGTTTCTCCATTCATCTGTGTAATGCTCATGCCCAAATTCTGCACTTTATTAGAATCAAATGCAAAAGAGCACTGTTCTAATTTGGCGTCTTGATTTTGTCTTGCCATTTGCCATTCATGAAATATTTTTAACGCCCATTTCATAGACTGCCGAGTTGATTTAGGGATAGTGATATCCAGCAGCTCTTTCTCATCTTCTATACGCCTCTTGGTTTTCGAAACACACGAGTTGCCTTCGTCGAATTCATTTAGGTAAGGATACTAATACTTAAAACGGCATTTTCCTTTGCAATAAATTGAGCAAACAGTAAATAAACGTTTATAACCACATCAAAGGAAACGTTATTGCGCAGTGGCTTTACGTCCAAGTTGACATCGTAAACCCCGGAGAAAGCTATCTTAATTTGTAATTTCAGAGTCTATATTATTGGCTAAGCAACTCAACCCTAGCCTATAAAGAAAATAGAGAACAATACGCACAGAAATCACTCTATTGTATTCGTTTTTGAAGCCATTTAAAACACTCCTTCTCGTGTTTTAAATAGTTGACCTGCATCTAAGGACGAAAGCGGACTGATAGCCTCATTAATATCATTATCGAGACGTAAACATAAGCAAAATCGCTGATTCCTACTGGTTGTCGCTTCTGAATTTGCATGCTTAGGCAAAATACTTGGTTGTTATTGATTGTGACTTAACGGGACTAAATCCTGAATAAATTGAATGTCGAACATGCATGTCTGACATGTCTGTTGTGCATCATGTTAAAGCGGGTCTTTCAAACTTATAGCTCGATCGATCGTAGAGAATAGTTATACTCGTGTACGCAAATATTTCTCGTATCGAAGAGAAGATGCGTTCCCCACGCTCTTCTCAGCTATAGAATGAGTGTGACTGAATGACTTTGTGTATACAGTTTATTAGTTTATGTTTTGCAGACCTCGATCAGTGATCAGGTCACAAGGGAATTCATACATATCGTAAATCCGCAATATCCTTTACATGAATAGGGCAATGTACATTGTACAATGAAGTGGAAATATTTCATCTATGAAAATCATTTGCATTTAATAATTGCTTTACTGGCTATAATACTGCCATTAGATTGCATAGTTAATATACTGACAATGTCATTGCATATAATATTTAAAGGCACAAGAACGGTGTAATATTTGTAGACTAGCTGGCAATAATACAATTTGGCTTAAAATATCTGTCGATAGGAGATTTTTGCACTTAAACGACTCCAAAAGGAAACGCAGTTGTGTTTCGGTTATTTTCTGTTTGGTTGCAAATGAACGCAATTTACCGTTATGTAGTCGCTCATACGGCTTTGACAGGCTGCCATGCAATGTAGGCATATATAACTTTTCAATACATGCATGTAAAGTTGTGTTTCCCCATGTATAACACTTAGTGAAACCCACCTACAATAACAGATTGTGCATTTGGATGCATAAACAGCCATGCCGTACCGAAAATGCATGGCACACACAATCCGGGCAAAACACTACGGTTCCAAGTTATTATATATTTACTATATATATTGTTATACTCCGGCCAACCTCGTTCCCAGCTATGATCTCGTGCATACAAATTATGGTATTTGCAGTTTTTTTGATACACCCTGTAGATGCACAGAAAGCGAGTATCAAAAAAACTGCAAATACCATAATTTGTATGCACGAGATCATACATTAGAATTTCAATGGCTGTGCAAATAATTATGCTTCTGGGACTAATTTTAATTCACTTTGTGTGCTTATTTTGATAGTACTGCACGTGGAAACGTATTTTCAAATCCCAGAAGCGTAATTATTTGCACAGCCATTGAAATTCTAATGTATGATCTCGTGCATACAAATTATGGTATTTGCAGTTTTTTTGATACACCCTGTATAATACCGACCCGGGAATGGAATTTGCAGAGGCAAGCAATAATTTGATTTTCGTCCATATCATAACAAAACTCTGCATACATAAGTTGCTTTTAGGTCGCTTTAGGTCGTATTAGCATATATTCTCCAACATAACCAATCAGATCTTGGATTTTGACGAAAGAACATTGCATAAATGAATATAAGTCCGCTTTCGTCCTTAGATGCAGGTCAACTATTAGTACATATAGAATTATATTAACGATTTTGAAAAAAAGATCTGTCATGCCAAAATAGTTCTTACGAATGATCACATTTCTATTAGTACAAAAGATGAAACGTCATTGTTGCTATAGCAATTGAGCAATTGAAAATTGTCAAACTCTTCAGGTATTGTTTTATGTAAGCGGGATACTCCTTTTTTTCGAACAAATACTCATGGTCATTACGGTCCAGGATTCTTATAGAAAGTCATTCATTGTTAAATATGTTTAGTAAGGCATCTTAAACCATTCAAACAATTCAAACGTTTATTGGTGGCAGAGATTTCAGCTATAACCTATACTCTACAGATTACACTCATACATACAAGTATGTATATAGAAGAGTGTATAAGCTCCAACAGTATTGCATAAGTTATGATGAAACTGATATGTAAAATTAAACAATTCAAGCAAAAGTGCAAAAGCCATGCAGTTGGCCTTCATTTATAGGCTAGAGAGAATATATATTATGATGAAAGATTTACTATTCAGAACCCTGCATATCCTGAAAAACAACTATTTATATTTCCAGACTTTGAATAAAATGCCAGGCACTTGGAGTAAGATAAAAGACACGTTTTTGTGTTGTTTGGGAAACGACAGAGAACGTATACCAGAACAGGGAAGCAATACAAGTCCAAGACTAAGAGAACATAAACCGGTTCAAGAAACCATGACACCTTCACAAGAAACCATGGGGCCTTCACGAAACACCAGATATGTGCATGGTCAACAACTCCCAATGGCAATGGCTCGAGCATTTCATGTAAACATGATTATTGACTATGAAATTGAGTGGCAACACAACGAGAAATGAAAAGTCTTATTAATGACATTGTCATAGAAAACAAGTAAATTAAGTACAGTAAGTTTGAAAGTAATACTAATACAGTAATAGTATAGAATAAAAACAAGTAAAGTTCAGTAATGTTGATTAAAGTAGTCTTTAGAAAGTAATACTTATAGTATATTTTAGAGTAAAGTCGTTATTATAAAACGGACACGTAATGAAAACACTCAGTTAATTTTGATTATATTAGTCATAGAACAAGAAATAGTAACTTTTGGATTAAGAATACGTAATTTCGACTTTTTCTAATAACATTAATTAGCGCAATAATTTGGTTGGAACAAAGAACATTGTATTTGTTGTTTAATTTAAGAGATCTTGTTGCTATTAAAAGGGATATGGCAATAATGTGGATTTTTTACAGCTTTTTCAAATTTTGTTAACTTTTTGGAATATATAGACCCAAGTCATCATAAATCAGTGAGCTGTCCGCCATCTTGGACTATTGTGGATATGCATATTACGTCACAATCAGCGTGAGGAAAATATTTGGGTGAAAATGTTCTCTCCCTATTGCAACACATATCTTCATGTTTGTGAAATATATAGTTGCTTTTTGGGTAATAACTATTTGTCCAACCTATGGGTTCTAAATATACCATCCTCGCGTTGCTATGGCAACAACAGCGTATGAACTATAGTAGTCATAACCTATAAATGGGACAAAAAATAAAATTACTTGAATTTCCTTCGGTGAATTTTTAAAAAAATTGCATTTGGAATACTAAGCGGAACATTACATCAAAAAATTAAGGTAGGTTGTAGGATAAGTTTTTTAGATATTTGCAAATTTTTGTTCGGAGAAAACTTATCTGTAAATTTTTCCAAAATTTGGATATATTAAAAAATGCGACTTGTAAATTCACTACACAAAATTTTTAAAAAATTCACCGAAGGAAATTAAAATTAAAGACAGTAAGCCACGCACAAAACTTACGAGGCCAAACAGAATTTCATTTCGACAAGATCGGCATCTGCGCATGTCCATGTCTTTCGCATGGTGGTCTCGCGCGCCCATCACATCTTCGAGTCACTCGCTGGCTGTAAAACAGGCTGTTTTTTTCGAAATTGTGTACCATTGCGAGCAAAATTCTCTTCGTTTTCGTTACCCTTGGCTTGTTGGACCCAAGATTGTTTGTTGGTGGTCTTTTTCTGGTCTGGTTTGTCGGTGCTTTATGCATTGAATTAAACGTCTCTTAAATTTGTTTTTATTGTTGAAATCGGTATGAAAACTTTTCAAAACATTCAAACAACTCGTAAGTCGTAACTGTCTGTACTGTGGTTGTATGCAGTAGTTTTTAAACTTTTGATTGCTCTAAAGAATTATATTACTCTGACAGTTCTACACTGCCTTGAGCATAGTATAAAATATCATTTTAGAATTTTTAGTCTGATCTATATAGATCGTGTTTGAAACTGTACTAACTGTAGGGAGCCACCTTAAGCTAATGATTTGATGGTGAGTTTTGTTGTACCGGGATCACAGATTCACATGTCCGATTAACCACAGGAGGCCAAGGCTCCTGCCTCTGTCTCTGCCAAATGAACTACCAGCGCTCTGCCAACTGAACTACAGAGTCCAGTTGTGAGAATCGCAAGTTTCAATTCCTGCCTGAGGGCTTATAGTTGTATTTTCGCAACTGCTACTGGTTTATAGGTGTAAAAATATGTATATAATTTTCGCTCCAAATTTCTATCTACAAACACCGTCAACATACAAGGATTTAGTAGTGGGCTATATTTGAAAAATATATGTTCATGGAAAAATAATGAGGTCAAGGGTCTGAAGAGGGGTAAGTAATTCATATTGGATAACCCTCTCCAATCGGACCTCATTTGCAATTCTTTGACATTTGTATTTATATACGTTACAATGGACTCAACCAGCGCATGTGGGACACGAAAATATCTTGCGCATGTCAAGTAGACTTGCTTCAGTGTTCACTTCTAAATCTTATCATTTCGATCTTTTAATATTTTCCATTTCCCTGATTTTAAATACACATATATATTTATATAAATAGTCAACAAAAATATAATGCAATAAATTTGCGAGATATTTCCAAATAATCAAGACAATACCTGATAAATGCTCATGTTAAAGATATTTGCGGGGGCGCTGTAAATGCAAATTTGGCAAGGCAGTAGATTGCGAACTTGTGTACGCTCTCCTCCTCCATGCGCAGGGATCTCTATAGGGCTCGTTGGTTTAGAGAAAACACCTAGTTCACCCAGACACATGTACCTTTATCATAGCAATGTATGCAGAGGAGGAGATGGCGTTTTCTGACGTGAATATGCAAAAAAGCGCCTAATGACATATTATGTTATATTAGCTTCCTGTACAATAAGTTTGCCATAAAGTATTTAATATGTAGATTATAGAAATTGTGGCAACAAGCAACTGGCAATATTATGGTTCTATTTCAAAGTAGTTTGTTTTAGCATTTACAGTGATTCAGTGCTTCTGTAAATATTCAACATACGCACGCCACATACAGTATGAGTGATATGACATGTTAGAAGAACGCTTTACAACAAAGATTGAAACAGGATATTCGGCAAACTTTATATTTTAATTAATGCAACGATTGAAGTCGGTCTCTGAAACTATTTAGCCAGTCTCGCATAGCATTACGTGGCATAATGCGTCCAATTTAACAATGAATATCTTGAGACCGACTGCACATTTTGGGACCGACTGGATCATGATCTCTGGAGTGGTGTACCACGCCCCCCGCCCCCTTTACGCTCCCTGAACCGAATATACGTCTCAACTCAATTTCCATATTATCAACCAGAATTTTAATATAAACTTAATCTAAACTCTAATCCTAACCCTAATCATAACGCTTAATCCTAACCCTTGACTCTATTTTTCAATATCGATGACTTTTGATATTCCTCACGTGACATTGGCTAATTGATTTGGAGGTCAGACCAACATGATGTATGGCGTCAAATGGTCAACTATTTTTTCAATTCAGTTCTGAAATTTTCCCAAAAATTGTGTTAGCAAAGTTGTTTAGTCGTTTACGAGCCAAATAGATACAGCATATTGTGTAGTTTCATAGATACAGCATAATGTGTAGTTTCAGTATTGATATACAATCGAAAGTATCGAGTATCGCCCTGCACTGATTATCAGATCAACCTATTAACTCTGGATAACATGACGTCATCAGGTGCAAACGGTATTTTTTATTTTTCACCTTTATCCCGATTGGTCATTTAGTCTAGGACCTGTAATGAATTTGTATGCATTTAATTTAGGCCAGATAATCTCAACTGTTTTAGCGTAAAATTACCATGACGGACAACATGGCATATGTGCCAAAACCCGTATCCGGAGCGAAATGCCTGAAAATGACCACGCCCAGAAACGGTACTATTGACATAGCTCTATCTCCTGAACCATGAAAGTCACAGACTTTCTGAAGTGTTTATAGTGTTTAGAGTGGTCACTTTTAGGGGTGGTCATTGGGAGAGTGAAATGTGTCTAGGTATAATATTTTACACGAAAATGACTATGCGCATCCTATGTCAACTCCTAATTATACATCACATAACTTCATACACTTTAGAAAGGCTATATTTTCTCATTTCCTGAATATTTTTGTCATAGGATAAAAAACGATACAGGAGCGGATAAAACACACTGGCTAAATTGCTCGAGTGCTACAATTTAGAAATAGAAGTTTGGAGAGCTACAATAGAGGAATCACGTGTATGGAACACCCAAAAGTGAAGAATGATACATGTCCAATGCAGAATTATAAGCTAAGCAGTGCGAATTCATCATGTGAAAATAATTGAAAAATCTTCTCATTTCCAAAACACCTTTCAATATTTATGGCTTACGTTATTACTTAAGAGATATTGAAAATGCTAATCGTTTTTGGTCACCCAACCATTTTGGGGCATGATCCTTTTTTACCCAACCTTGTATTAGATGAAAGATTTTTAAGTTAAAATTATTTTTATAAAGTATATTTCACTTCAATGACGCTGCGAGGCATAGATAATATTGGATTATAGCATTACCAATTAAAGGATCATGCCGTTTAGAAAGAGTAGAAAATATCAAAAATCTAAGATGAACAAGTAACTTTGTTGTATATTCTTGACTCATTTTCAACTCTGAGCTTAATTAAAGCGCGTGCAGGATAATGAAAAGACTATACACAATTTATTGATCAGACTCGTTATTTCTGCATAATTATATGGCTGAGCATTATAAGTCTATATATAGTAAGCTAGTTTATGCTTGGTACATAATGAGTAAAAGTGGTTCTCAATGTCTATTTCTCAGAAAATACTTTTGAGTCCCCGACCGGGAATCGAATCCGTGACCTAGATATAGAGCGCTACCAAATGCGCCACCTGCGCCACTCAGGGTACTCGGCGAGAATATTTTCGCTTGGAAATAATAATATAGTTTTCGCTCACCTCAAGGTTTCCAGTACGTACAGCCTGTTTCATCCAATGAAGGACTTCATCCTGTAGTGGAGACCTTGAGGTAAGCGAAAACTATATAGCCTACATCTGCTATATATATATGATATCGAGCACTCTTTCGCATTTCGTGAACCAAAACACGCTAATCATATTTTTTTGCAGATGAAAATCATGCAAATTCTGCATCCTCACCACAGCTGGTGACTGTAAAGCGACCAATGAGTTGATACCATTTGAATCACATAATAAAATAACGAAGAATAATTGGTCCCTTTATAGCAATACTGAGATAAAATTATACTTTGAAACAGTTGGAATGGTTTGCAGTATTCTTGTCAATCATATATTTGAAAATTTGTAATCTGCAGTGTAAGATATCAATTGCCAACGAAATATTTCGCAAGATTGGCAAATCGGTTAGATGATGGTTCCTATATCGGATGAAAAGTCGATGGTTGGTCTTCATGTGGCCTGTAGTATGGACATGCAAATTGTAGAAATGCTGTCAGTGATTATTGCTCGTCATGGCAATCATTTCAGGAATACACAAAGAGGAATATAATTTTGATGTTTCAGAAGTAAAGTAAGTCTTACAGCAAAAGTTGGAGCATTGATTTATGTATAAGGAGATCAGTATACCTATAAAATAAAATGGACCTCGTTGGAAAGCCAATTGAAATAATCAGGATTATCTCAAGGTTTCCATGCACTACAGGATGAATTCCTTCATTGGATGAAACAGGCTGTGGCGGAAACCTTCACGTAAGCGAAAACTATATATATCTGCTCTATCTATACGATATCGAGCACTCTTTTGGTATTTCGTGAACCAAAACACGATCATAAAATTTTGTGTAGGTGGAAGTCATGCAAGTTCTGCATCCTCATCACAACGGAAGAGTGTGTAAATCGACCAATGAGTTAAGCCTGCATGCGACAAAGCCTAAAAACACAAATTAAGGACGTTCTCCATTTACATGACTAGAAATTCTGTCTCTGTGTTGGCCGGATCGAAAGATCTTGAGCCAGCAGTTTATGGTGAAATGGATGACAAGTTGCAGAGGCGGTCGGTAATACGAAGATATCGGATTCTTCACTGCCTGAAATGGAAAATGAACAAAGTGACCTTCCGCCGCCACTGGCAAGTTGTAATGTGATTCAACTTTGAGAATCATATGTTTTACAAGTCCATGTTTTACAGGTCCATGTTTTACATGTCCAGGTTAGTCCAGTCCATGTTTTACAAGTCCAGTCCAGTCCAGTCCATATTTAAAACATTCCGCTCGGATGGGATTTTCCCATTTCAAGCCAAGGTTTCTCTCAAACAAGACGTCGGCGGTAAGTTCTGTTTATTTTCATATCTTTTAGATAGGCTGTATTCGATTAGCTATTCGCGAAATAATTTTGGTTTCAAACATCCAAAATATCATACAGATTGGATAGAGATCTATATAAAACAATAAACGAACATGCACTTTATATTTTGTCTGCGTTTGTTACTAGAAATTGCCCTTATTTAAGATTTATGGGACCCTGTTCACACGCGTTCTTTGTACGAAATGAAATCATAACGAAACGTCCTCTTCGCAATTCATAAAATTCGAGTTCGTGTCGTGTGTTTATGTCGGCGCTTCACGGTCGATCGATTGACAACGACTCGGCTGCACTTAAATCGTACTTTTTTATGGCGTTTGGGAACCTACTTAAAGACATAGATATACGTTCTAAAAAGCTTCGCAAAATAAAGAATGAATATTGTCGAGTGTATTCAGACGTGCACATCACAGCCAAACCAACTGATTATTCCCAAAATAAAGGCTTACTTTGGCCAATTATTGGGATTTAACATACACTTGTATGGGAAATAAGAGGTAAGAATCTATCGAGCTAAGGAACTCAATTAGCCCTATCGGGCCTTATCGATTTGTCACGAAATTTGTTCTAGTTAATATTTGTGTTATATATTGACGTTTTAGGCGTGCACATATGACAATTTGTAAGGGTGTGAAACAAGAAATCTGAAATATTATTTTTCCTCTATCAGTTCTATACAGGTCGGTCAGTTCTATATTTTTCCTCTATCAGTTCTATACATTTTTTCAACTTCGAAGTAAAGTTAAAAACTTTGTAACTGATCCTAACCCTAAAACCTACCCTAACCCCTAAACCTAAACCAAACCCTAAACCTAACCCAAACCTAACCCTAACCAAAAACGAATATGAAAATCTTTGAAAATCGGGAAAATTGCGTAACGTCAGTTTAATAGATAGAACAAGTGAAAACCTTCTATACAGAGTCGCCATTTTGAATTTATTTATATAGCGCTCTGAACGCATGCTTTTCCGCCATACTGTATTGGATTTCTAGCCATGTTAAATTCTGAACGTATAAACTTGATTCAAACATCTTGAGACTGCTCTTTCCATGAGGATTACAAATATATAATATTCATCTTGTCATAAAAAAGTTTTACTGTATTAAAAGGGTGCTATGGTGATGCCAACACGTGTTTCTAGGGCTGAAGTCGCAGATTGCCACCCGTCCTGTTGTCTTCAATGACCAGAAATTCCAAGCCTTTTGCATATCGTGAACCGTTGCGCTTTCGCTACAAGTTCTTGGATTCTCGCACGAGAATAGAGCGTTAAATAGATAGATAGATAGAAAGATGTTTATTAAAAGACCTTAATTACAGCATAAACACTGAATTGCTAAGGTTAAAATACAAGCAGAAGAATTTATAAAACTAATTACTACTTAAATATTGGTCATTTTTGAATCTATTGGTCTTACATACTGGTACAGTAAAAACCCTGTTTTTCCGTAATTGACATTGGGAATAATAAATATGTTGAGCGGATCGAAATAGTGGATCAAAATCCTGAAAAGTAGTAGATTTGTGGTGTTTTTCGTGTTGCTGCTATAGGAATATATATATCTAGGTTGCAAAAATTTCAATTAGACACGACAATGTTTTAAATCGTTTAGCTAATGTCTAGATTGTTGAAAAATGCGTTTAAAAAACTAGTCAATAAATGATAAATGTTCTTATGTTCATGGTGTTCATGTCCTTATTGGTTAATCGCACGGACACGCACAGTGCACAAAGTTCCACCTTCTGTACAGTGCTACAGTATTTTACCAAGCAATTAACATTAAGTATACTTTGCTGTATACTCTTGGCTAGGGCTGAAAGTGAACATGCAGTTTAAGTGCATAACATGCATAAGTCTTGTAACAACAGTCTAGATTATACATACTATTCGTTGAAGAAGTCATGTGCACTATAAAGGGAGTGTTTCTAAAAAGGCCAATAAAGTCATTGTCTGTATTGTTTGTATATTAACCCGGAGAGAATCTACCATGATAAAAAGATTGAACTGAAAGACACCGATGTTTCCTTTGTTCCAGGCTTTCAACAAAATGTCAAGTCTTTGGAATATGATGAAAGGCTTATGTCCGTGTGGTGTTAGAAGGCAAAACAGAACGCAACCAGAGGTTCATATTGAAATGTCTGAGACATTGCCAGCAGCAACTGCTGTGCACCAACCAGGTTCAAACATCAATGAACCATTAGCAGGTACAAGTAGTTTATTTCCTAGAAGCACTGTCCTCACACCACTACATACCCTTGCTGTTTCAGGAGGGTATACTCACACACTTGCATCAGATTCCAGCAGCATACAACAAGGTATCAATCTCTCACCATTATCAGGTACACCATGTACCCATATACCCTTGCTGTTTCAGCAAGGTATACTAACGCAATTGCATCAGGTTTTAATGGAACACAACAAGGTAGCAACGCCCCCCCCCCCCATTGTCAGGTACTACAAGTATATTTTCTAGAAGAACTAACTTCACAGCATCATATACCCTTGCTGTTTTAGGAGGGTATACCAACCCAGTTGCATCTGATTCCAGTACCATACAAGGAAGCAATCTTTCACCATTACCAGGCACTACTAGTTTCTTTCTTAAAAGCACTAACCTCACACCTCCATATACCCTTGCTGTTTTAACAGGGTATAACAACCCAGTTGCATCTGATTCCAGCAGCGTACAACAAAGTATCAATCCCTTACCATTAGCAGATACTACTAGTTTCTTTTGTAAGAAGCACTAACTTCACACCACAATATACCCATGCTGTTTTAGGAGGGTATAACAACCCTGTTGCATCTGGTTCCAAATACATACAATTAACAAGGTATCAATTCCCCACTATTAGCAGATACTACAAGTTTCTTTCTTAGGAGAACTAACCTCAAAATAGCATATACCCTTGCTGTTTTAGGAGGGTATAACAACTCAGTTGCATCTGATTCCAGCAGCGTACAACGCCGTGACATCTGGACAGTTAAATATCAGCCCCCTGTGGTGCCAGACGGCTTAAAGTACCAAAATATTTGAATCGGACTCGGCCATTTTACTGAGCGTGAATGTTATTTATGCGGATTTTAAAAATGAGCATTCGTCCTCCAGTCATTTCCATTGCCACTGGAATTACACTTGTGCTGCTTTCTTTGAAATTCCTCGTTATTAAGAGCACAAGTAAATGACTATCTGCGTGTAAATTGGCCGGAAGTAATGTGAGCTAAGCCCAGGCAGATATAAAGACTCTCGAAGAAGCCAAAGCCAAGCGCGAGTATGCGGTAATTGTGCTGACGCAGTATTGTGGTATTGTTAAATATAAATATTTCAGTTGTAGATACAGTTATTTATTATTGATAAACTTATTTACGGGAATATAATCACTTTAGGGAAGTACACGTGTGCGCTCCAGCAATCTCCACAATTAGCACCTACTAGTAGTATATTTCCTAGAAGCACTAACCTTACACCTCCATATACCCTTGCTGTTTCAGGAGGGTATACAAACCCTGTTGCATCTGGTTTCAAAATCATACAATGTAGCAATCCCAGTTCAGCAAATCTTCTACTAACCAGATTGTAACCTCCTTCCACTAGGAAGTACCAGTGCCATACCTAGGAGAAACAGCACCACACCTGAAGGAAGTGCGATGGGTCAACTGGACTCTTCCAGAGAACGTACGCCAGTTCAGGAAAGTACAAGTCAACGAGACCCAATGCCTCTATAAACCCAAACTAGGGTTGGAACACCACATGATAGGCATAAGGATTTAATATATATATATTTGATTATTTATCAACAGCGATTAAGGTTTTTCGTAATTTTATAACTGTTAAAGAAATTGATAAATATCTCAGCTTCCATACCGATTCAATATTCAACAGATAGTTAGACTGAGCTATCGATGCTTTAAATTCAATAAGCATTGTTGACAATGCATAAAACGGCCAATCAATTACTATTTGGTTAAACGTGATATATATTATAGTTTTATTGTGGTCAAAAGAACGCAATAATAGTATAATTATTTCAAAGATCAATATTTCTTCAATTGAGAAAGTGTGTCCTATAGCAAGAGTAAATCGTCTAGCTCGTGAAATCATGGCATCAAAGGAATATTGGATGGTTTGTTGACCAAAGTTTGGCATGCATATAAGCAATTGCCTAGCGAGTTTTCTCACGTTTATGTGGCTGTTTGTTGTGTAGGACATTTCAAATTGTTTGTTTTATTCCTAAGCTAAGGCGAGGAAATATTATAAAAATTGTAAATTTACTGTTAAATAACTTGAAATTGAGCTTAACTTAATTGAAATAGGCAGTAATCGCGACTGAATGGCAAATGCATTTAAGGAGGCTCTCTACAGTTTTAATTCTGTAGCACGCAAATGTGCTCTAAGGTTCATTATTTGCTCATTTTACAAGGTATGGTTACGAGACTTGGCCATCAGATTGCCACAATATTGCGGATTACGAAGAACAAAAAATGTTTCTAAATATTTACGTTGCCATGGTAACAACGCGATTTAGAGATTGTCGTATTTTTATCTTCTTTCTAAATTTTTGATTTTCCTTCGGTAAAACTTTTTATTTTTACACGAGCACCTAAAGTACAAAATGCGATTTTAAAAAAATTCCTCGGAGCCGAATTTTTTTTATTGCAAAAAAACGTTTTTTTGAGATTTAAAAAAATTCGGCTCCGAGGAATTTTTTTAAAATCGCGAATTTCAATACTTTGTACTTTAGGTGCTCGTGTGCAAAAAATAAACAAAGTTCACCGAAGGAAAATCCAAAAAATTAAGAAAGAAGATAAAAATACGACAATTTCTAAATCGCGTTGTTACCATGGCAACGTAAATATTTAGAAACATTTTTTTTTTCGTAATCCGCAATATTGTGGCAATCTGATGGCTAAGTCTCGTGACCATACCTTGCAAAATGAACAAATAATGGACCTTAGAGCACATTTGCAATAATTTAGTAATAATTTTTCTGTTATGTACAATTGCATTTAGTAGTTTCCTTTTAAAAAATCGTGTTTCGACTTCGATTTTTAAAATATCAATTATAATAATAATATCTCGAACGTGACTCTAAATAATATCTCGACTGACTCTCATAGCTATCTTCTCTTTACTTCTTCCCACCCCAACCACACTAAAAGGTCCATTCCCTTCTCTCAGTTCCTTCGCCTTCGTCGCATTTGCAGTGAAGATGAGGACTTCCATACCAAAAGTCAGGAAATGAGAAACTTTTTTGTCCAACGCGGTTATCCTACCCCTCTCTTAGATACTGCCTTTTCGAAGGCCTCCAATATTCCCCGATCTGAAACCCTTAGAGACCATGTGTCTAATGTTCCCAACAACAAAATACCACTAGTTCTCGGTTACCATCCCTTCAATTTCATAGTAAGGGATGTCATTAGGAAGAATCTTCACATTTTGAAAAACGACAATGAAACATCTTCCATTTTCACCAATAATCCCTTAGTCTCGTTTCGACATAGTAAAAATATCCGTGAAACCCTAGTCCACAGCTCTCTACCACAGGACTCGTCGTCACCTAATGGCACGTTTCCTTGTGGTGTGAAGCTGTGTAAAACCTGTAAGTATATAGATTCTTCCACTACAATTTCGGCACCAAAATCTAAGTACACAATTAAGCACCATTTCACGTGCACCTCCTCTCATCTCATCTATAAGAGCAAGACAAACAGCATTTACTAAAGGAGACAAATATGAATATAGGAAACTTTGTGCTAAAGTTGCTAATCTAATTACGAACGCTAAACAAAGGTATTATGAGAATAAAGCAAGCTCTATCCGCTTTTCTAATCCAAGGAAGTGGTTTACATGTATTTACTCATTATGTGGAGCCGGAAAACAGTCCTCTTTTACACCAACACATATAACGCAAATGGATTTAAAGTCAACGGCGAATAAGTTACTTGATGCATTTATTGCTCCTGGCCAACTGAGTTCCAAATTCCTTGGCATCCAGGGTCGCAGAGGTAGAAATTATAGACCACGAACCGCCACTACCAAGCATCGGACAAGTAAAGACAATATTAAAGTTTTTAAATCCCAAGAAGGCAACCGGTGTTGACGGTGTACCTGCATGGGTACTAAAGCGTTTCCATGAAGAACTAGCCCCGAGTATCCACGAAATTATCTGCGCTAGTATCCTCCAATGTAAATACCCAAGCCCTTATAAACATGCTCTGATTAGCCCTGTTCCGAAGGTAAACAATCCTGAGGATTTAAGTACTGACTTCAGGCAGATTTCAATCCTACCGCAAGTCGCAAAAGTCTTGGAGAAGGTACAATTAAAGCTAAACCAAGCTGATCTTAAAATTAAAACCAACCAGCACGCGTTTACGAGGGGTAGATCAACAGTTAGCGCTTTGACAAGCATGACTCAGGATTGGTATGACGCCACAGATAAAGGCAGCCCACATGATGGTGTACATGCGCTGTTTATAGATTTCCGGAAAGCGTTCGACCTCGTCGATCATGAGATCCTGCTAACGAAGTTGGGAAGTATGGGGGTTAATAAGTCATTTTGGTTATGGTGTCAGAGTTTTCTGACCAATCGGACACAGCAAGTTAAATTCCTAAATGCCCTCTCCAGAGTGGAAACAATACCGGCTGGTGTCCCCCAAAGGGGCTGTTATCTCCCTACGCTATTTAACATTTATATCAATGACATGGAAGATTGTATTCCAAACGAACTTCCAACAACCATATGTAAGTACGCCGATGATTGTAGCCAATATGAACTTGTCTCTACTGGATCAAACAGTAAAATGCAAGAAGTAGTGCATCTTTTGGAAGACTGGGCTACCCAAAACAAAATGGAGTTAAATACCGGTAAGACAAAAGATATGTGGATAGGATTTACGAGATCAAGCCCAGCCCCCCCAAGTATCAGTATAGGCAACGAAACGATTGAAAGAGTCACAAAATTTAAACTCCTTGGGGTTACCATGCAAAACGACCTTAAATGGAAGTCACATGTACAAGATATTGTTAAGAAGGCAAGTAAAAAAATCTACTTCGTGAGCGTCTGCAGGAAAGCAAATCTCCCAAGCAATATAGGGCTAACAACCTACTGCACAAAGATAAGACCCATACTGGAATATGCGGCACCAATCTGGGCTGGCTTACCATATTACCTAAAGGAGGATATTGAAAGGGTACAAAATCGCTGTTTAGACATCATTGGCTTATCAAGAAACAAAATTGAATCGCTTGCGTCAAGAAGAAATTATTTAACAAGTAACGAATACAATAACATACTAAATTCAGAAAATCACCCATGTAAAAGACTGATTCGCAGAACTAACGCGCATGAACATAACTTAAGGACAGGTTATAACCCACTACTGGCACCAATATCATCCACAGATAGACATAAACAATCTTTCATACCTAGAGCTGCCTGGTTGAAATATTTTAATGAACATGGCTAACTAAACAAAACCATTTGTATACATAGGAATAGCTCCTTTTATTCTAGTAAAATGTACATTATTGTAGTTTTTACATATCTTAAACACTGAAAATTTAATGAACATGGTTAACTAAACAAAACTATTTGTATACATAGATAATAGCTCTCCTCTATTCTAGTAAAATGTACATTATTATCGATGAAGCCTTTACATATCTTAAAAATTGTTGTAAAAATTTTCTAAAATACTTTAATTGTAATACCACTGTAATTCTTCTGCCAAAGGTGGTAAATAAAATATATTATTATCTATCTACTGTATTTCATCGTGTAAATGTGGGATGCTCTATATTGGTGAAACTTGTAGATATTTAAGGATAAGGTTTGGTGAGCATCGTCATGCTGTCGTAAACAACGATGCTAAACAACCTGTTGCCAGACATTTCAACACTGGCAATCACAGTGTTTCAGATATGAAAATTCGAGCTCTGTGTCCCATTTCTGGTAGTAATGATAGCCGCAAAAGCCAAGAAATGCGTCTCATTTCCCAACTTGGCACCACTCATCCTCTCGGCATTAATGAGCGCCTCTCTTACATTTAACTCCTATCTGTTTATGCCTGCCATCAGCAGATACTCTACATCTCACCTCATCTAATATTTCGTTCCTTGTTTTCTGTCTTTCTTGCTTTGTTATCTTTGTTCGCTGCCCCTTATATGCTAATATATTTTGTGATGTGATTTCCATATTTTGTTTATAGTTTGTTTTGATTAAATCCATCTGATTGGTTTCTTTTTTATCAAGAGATCGCTTTTGTATTCACTATAAAAGCACACGTTTCCCCCTGACCCATTCTACTAACTTCCAGACGAAGGGCCATCGCTCGAAACGTCGAAGTTCTCATTGTATTTTTTCTCAGGTTTTTGTTTAGGCTATTATGGTTATGTTAGAGTATGTACAAACTAGATCGGGATTGTATATTGAGAAGGTGCAAGGATCATTAAAAGACAGAAACTTCTTTATTGCCACTATAAGAAACGGTTCCTGAAAGTATTAATGTAACATTGCAACACACCTCGTTTATCATCGCGATGTAAAAATACTAGATCACAGTACAGAACTGAGCTGAGCAGACTGAAAAGGTGAAAGAATTATAGAGAGATGTATTGGGCAACATCTTTGGTACTTGTCTGTCTGATGGTAATTCAGATTCGTTGTGAACATTGTCAATATGGGTTTGTCGAACAAGAGCTGATAGAAACACAATGCATCGTAAGCCCATTCAATGATGTTTGCCCTCTGGATAACAATGTTCCTAAGATATCTCGTGTGTTCCGTTTTACCAGTTCAGGGTTATATCGATATCTAAACAATACTGTAAACTCGCTTCGTTCGGTTGGCGGAAACGAGAGCTGCGTTAGAGCAGTTGGAGTATTTCAATGTTCAAAAGAGTTCTACACGTGTAAAGACAACTTAAGCTACTTCTATTTCGATTCTGTCAAAGTGTATAAACTATGCATGATTGCAAGGCAGTTGTGTACAGGAGCGGATAAAAACACACTGGACACATTGCTCGAGTACTACAAATTTAGAAATAGAAGTTTGGAGAGCTACAATAGAGGAATCACGTGTATGGAATACCCAAAAGTGGAGAATGATAAATGTCCAATGCAGAATTATAAGGTAAGCATTGCGTATTCTTCACGTAAAAATAATTGAAAAATTTTCTCATTTCCAAAACACTTTTCAATAGTTATGGCTTAGGTTATTATTTAAGATATATTGAAAATGCTAATCGTTTTGGTCACCCAACCATCTTGAGGCATGATCCTCTTTTACCCAAACTTGTATTAGATGAAAGATTTTTAAGTTAAAATGCTCAAATAATATTGGACTATAGCATTAAAGGATCATGTTCATAAGGATATACAATGATATATGAACAATGAATTGTTTTGGTGGTGGTTAGTAGGGCGGGGGGGGGGGGGGTGGATCGTCAGCCACAAGTTACTTTAAAACCCAAGCTATACCCAAACTACACAGGCTTACATGCGTTTCCAAGCACATCAAGTCAGAGCAGGGTAGTCACCCATAATCTACCCTCGAACTACCGTAGCAAGCTTAACTCAGTCGTATATTAGACAGTGTACTAAATGTATCTGCTATCTGTGCTTCCGATCTGCTCGTAATATCATAAATAAACATGAAAAGGACCTTTTACATAGAAATATTGTCTTTTCGATTAATTTTAGGTCCCTTCGTATATCAATTTCACAAGATTCGTTCAAGATCAAAAACGTGTGCACAGATCATTAAACAATGTCGGAAAAGATTGTTCGGATGCTGTTTTTGCAGCATTGTGTTACTTCAGTGTTCCAGCTTGTACGAGAGATGAAAAGTACAGGGTGTCCCTGCTTGGTAAACAGAAGTGACATGAGATGATCGCATGGTAAGCAAAATTATTCGTAAGGGTTTGCATAGAATGCGCGCCATCTTGGTTCATTCTATGAAGTTAATTAATTAAGTTCACTTAATTGAGTTAATTTACTAATTATTATGTGCTGTTTATATGGAAGCCCGGGCTCGCCTGGTTAGCGGGAAATTGAAAGGCAGTGTATATTGGTGAAAAAATACGGCCTATCATCCTACTATAATGATGTGACACATGCGCATATATACGGAAATTTGGGGCCTTCTAAACGTATTTTGGGCTGCCTATGCCTTGTGAAGTACCCTGTCAAACTTTCTAACTTTTTAAACTAATTTTCAACTCTTTAAATGAGTTTTGAAGAGATTTTTCGCTCAGTCATGCAGTATAGTTACTTGTGTGGTCTTATTATCCACTCCTGCACGCTTTAATGCAATTTAACTTTAAGGTTTTGGCTTTAGCTGGCCGGCCTGCAGACTACACATTAAGCTTATAAGAATACTGTGCATGAATATCATACAAATATCTGTAATTTTCAAAATAGTACATTTTCCATAATATATGCATGTCACGTATATAGCCGTTTTGGTCATACTTTTTCATTTTAGTTTTAGCAATATTGATTTTCTAGTTTCGAATTGTATATTTAGATAATAATTTTTCTGGTATGACATATGTACAATTGTAATTATATTATTAAAACGATCGTGTTTCGACATCAATTTCTAAAATATCTAAGTATTACATTGCTACTAGTACTACATGGTCGAATCTTCGAGATATTTGTTAAATATGTTGTTTTCATCTATTTGAATTACTCATTCGCCCATACCCCAAATGCACTACAATTCATAAACAAAAAGAGCAGAGAAATAAACGATAGAGGACTAGAAACCTACTATGTACGACAGTTGCAGTCTATATGTACGTAGGCTACCAAGATATTAGAATACTGGGTTTGGTGGATAATCCAAGTGAGTAGATATATACACAATTTAAGACCTAAAATTGCCTCTGTAGCTCTTACAGCTCAGCAACTGGCCTCTGTAGCTCAGTTGGTTAGAGCCCTGCACCGGAATCGCAGGGCCGTGGGTTCAATTCCTGCCAGAGGACCTAGTGTTGCATTTTTCGCAACCGTTCCTGGTTAGGTCTTAAATTGTGTATATATCTACTCACTTGGATTATCCACCAAACCCAGTATTCTAGTTCAACCAAGTGAAGTGCAAAAAAATCTTTGAAGTTTACCAAGATATTAGTAAGATGTAGTAAGCTAGTAGGATATTATAACTAGAAATCTGGAACATTATAGGCTAAATTTATGGCCCGGAGGTAACAAATTTAAACTAAAAATCCAGGATATCATAAGATGAGATTTGATCGGAAACTCTTAAATTTGGTCAGAAATATTGTCCAAGCAGTTTTGACATAACTTTTAGGCTCTGCTTCTGCTTGGCTTTAGCAGCGATTCATAATACACTTTCGATAATTACGTCACGAATACTTCCTTGGCCTGCGAGCCTCGCTCTCGTGAATCAAGATGAAGGGCTATTCGCTCACTATTCATGAGAACGAGGCTCCCGGGCCAACGAGTGATCGGTGATGTAATTATCGAAAAGGTGTATTGCTGTGTTGCTATTGTTCAGCATGGTTTCTCTAATTTTCTATGGAGAATTCAAAACAACTACTTGAAACAAGACACCTGCAGCTAGACGTACGCCTGTTCTAAATGCTGCCCTTAGATTTCATAATTTTATAACTTTTGACCGATGGACGTCAAGAAAGAAAGCATGAATTTCAGTTATTTAAAAGAACTGGTACTAAGAATCACCTACATGCACGAGACGTACGTGTGAAGTGAAACCTGCATGTTGAAGGTCCGTTTATAAGCCCAGCATGTGACCATAGAGTATAGGTGCGTGGGTGTGCTTATTTGAATTAACTTTTACATAAAGTTTCTTTAACATGCAGTAAGTGAACTTTGAAATCTTAAATTGTAAAATCTAATAATCATTGTCAAATCAGGGATTAATTTAACCAAGTTGTTCAACGTTTCACCAATTCCAAGTCATATATGTCTTGTAGAACTATCGGTGGGCAGAGGGGTCACCTGCAGGTGACGAATGCTGAATTCCCACCAACCCCTTGGAAAAATTCTGATCAGTGAAACGCATTGCATTTCTATTATTTTGCGACGCAAATATTATTTGCTGTGTATTAAGTGTTATGGATCATTATTTGATAGTTATGTGTTAAATTCTGACTTAAAATCATCTAAACTCTAAACTAAATGTCCCACAAAATGCTACTCTAGAGTCCTCGATTTTAAAGATTTCTCGGGGAGCATGCTCGAACACGTCTACTTGTCTATAGTTGCCTGCCGATAACTTCATGAAATAAAGTAGGAAACAAAATCTGAATAAAAGTTCCATCTTGAAACTCAATATTTGAGAATAGACAAGAGGACACAAAATTCAATAGTGATATTTCGAATTTATTACAAATTCATCATCCGACTAATTTACAGAAGCTAACCTAGGTCTATATATGTAAGTGTAGTCAAACTAAGGCCGAGAGAAAGTGCTTTGGCTCCTGTTGGGTTTCCCTACTGCTTGACTAAAAGTGCAGTGATAACCAATTTGTGTAGTCATAAATGAGATTTGTGCAGACGTTAACAACGCAATTTTGCGCATTAATAAATTTATTTTCATATTTAAAAATAAGGTTATTCGTGATCATGAAATTACAACTCATCCGAAGTTTAATAATTAACAATCATTTTTCTAAAGGCGCTTTCCATTTAATGGCCAGACCTGTCAGACCAGAACTTCTGTCTCTACATTGATGGAAAGATCTGGTCCAGATTTTTTGAAAATCTGGCTAAAATGGACCTCCTTTTGGTCAGACCGATCCTGAGCCCTGAGTTCCATTTAACAATTTGATCGATCAGATCGGTCTGACCGTGTTAATGCAAAGCGCCCTAAGTACAAACCACATGGAAAACACACAAATAAGACGATATGTTTCAAGACTATATGACAGACTATTTCTGAATTTCGATATTAGTGTTAAGTTTGCCGAAATTGACAGCATCACAGACCACAAGCTAAATAAAAAATATTGGAGCTTCCATATCTATTTTTTATGTATTTTATATTATTTTTTGATGGCTTATCCGTGAGCAGTGAACTGGTTTAATATCATCGTTCGATATTAAATAGCAAATCAATAATTTTTTCCTCGTCACGAAGTAAGTAAGTTTGACAATAAACTTTGAGAAACTTCGAAAGTTTAGTATATTCTACCTATACACAGAAGAGATTTGTCAAACACCAAAGGTCTGTATATATAGATATGTTTTCGCATAATTATTGAACATGATGCGAAAACTCTGGTGCACAGCGGGTGACATGATTATCTGTTCTACAAGCCAACCAAAATTATAAATCAACGATATAATGAGAAAACGAGTCACATGATCAATACCATTGATGGTTGATTGGTTCCCTCTCAAATAATAGCAACACAAAATAATAGTTAATTATATACCTTATGATCATTTGACACAGTTTCAGCTATTGGTGTTCCTGTCACATTAGTCTAAAATACATATATGCCAGTGTGCGAGTTGGAAAATCATTTGTATATTATTGGGATTATTTCAGTTACTATAATGTTTATGTGGTGGATAAAGGCTAATGTCTTCATTAATCGCAAGACGAATACGGCTTATATATCACCGTCACCGATGTTGGAGAGAGAGAGGACAAAACGTTATATGACGGGTTAAAAATACCATACAAAAGATATATATAATGGGAGACAACAATTGCTAACGACATATTTCACAATGTTGATAAATGTTAGACGATGCTCACTATATCGGATGAAAATAGAATGGTTGTTTTTATGTGGTCTCTATACTATATACGGTACAGATGGTTAAATGGTAGAAAATCCGTGTGATTATGGCCCCGTCATGCATGGTATATTCTCTTCGAGTTCAATCATTTCTGGAATTCGCAAAGGCAAGGACAATTTTGATGTTTCAATAGTAAACTTTAACAGGTTAGGTAAGAGATCAGTAAGCCAAAAAGAAAAAAATGATTTTCGTCGGAAAGCCAATCGAAATAATCATAATTATGTTTGGGAAAATACGTTTTAATGCATCAAACTGAATTTATACAATCGCTTTTAGCCTACATGACGCAATTATTTAAAAAAAAACAATATGCTAAAATACATTTCACAACTATAAAACTAGGGATTTATATCAATTGTAGTCCATAATTCGTTGTATCACATATTATACCGTCTTTAGATAAGGGCGGATTAAGATAACGTTATCGATGTATAATGATTCGGAACGTTATATGCGTATACGTTGCGATGCAGGGGGTGTTCATACAAGCGTTGGTTCGTTACAGAGTCAAATGACCATGGCCTATATAGCTATCATTCTTTAGTTTTTGGAATAGGGGTCTTTAATTGTCAGTTTACCTTAGGCATAAATACACGATTTACAGATTCGATCTTTCGACCAGACAAGAAGTCTGTATGAATAGAGTATATTATAGCGAGAATATACCAAAAAGGTTATTCAATTTACTTACGGTCTTTGATTTGCATCATACATCTTAGCCAGCATTTTCGGAAACCAGCCAATTCCAACGGCCAAAGTTATATGTAGTCCCTCAAAATTCTGACCGATCTTACCGGTCAGATCGTATATTAACAACGCGCATTTAGAACATAGAAAACCTAAATAAAGATGGATGCTACAATATACTCAGTAAATTTGGCAAGTTACGGGGGTGGTGGAACAGGGGGGTTAAACCATTTCTTCTTCAGAACGTTTTCACAAATGTCATGTGATCAAATGAAATTTGAATATCAAGAATATTGCAATACTTAGGAGTTGGGGTTATTTGTTTTCACATTAGCACAACATCAGCGGTAAGTGTCCTTTTTTAATTTTTTTGCAGGCATATGAAATTAGATAAGTTCTATTCGATTATAGCTCTATTCGAATTGTTTCAAACAATCCAAAATATTATACAGATTGGATAGAAATCTATATGGACGAGACAACATGGCACAATGCACAACCTCTTATATTTCACCTCTTATATAGTGCTACTGTGTTTTACCAAACTATTTATAACTATGTTTTGAATAAAATCAGTACACACTTGGCTTGGGTTGAACTGAACCTGAAGTTTGAGTGACTTACGTCTAAATTGAAACATAGTATTCGTTGAAGAACTCATGTGCATTATAAATGGAGTCGTGTCTGAGAAAGCCAAGAAAGCCAAGAAAGCCTTTGCCTGCACGGCCTGAAAAAATCTACCATGATAAAAAGGATACACACTAAAAGACAAACAATGTTTCTTTTGTTCCAGCCTTTAAAGTCCGTGTGATTTTAGAAGGGATAACAGAACGCAACCATAATCTCATATTGAAATGTCTGAGACACCACTACAAGCAACATCCTATACTGCTGAAGACGAACCTGGTTCAAACATCAATGAACCATTTGCAGGTACTGGTAGTATATTTCCTATAATCACCGACCTCACATCACCAAATAGCTTTGCTGTTTCAGGAGGGTATATCAACCCTGTAGCACCTGGTTCCAATAGCATACAAGAAGGTAGCAATCCCCTACCATAAACAGGTACTACTAGTTTCTTTCTAAGAACAACTAACCTCACATCACCATATAATCTTGCTGTTTCAGGAGGGTATACCAGCCCTGTTGTACCTGCTTCCAGTAGCAGACAACAAGGTAAATATACTTATTATTAACAAGTACTGTTAGTTTTTTCTCAGAAACACAGCACCAAACCACCATGTACCCTTGCTGTTTGGGAAGGGCACACTAACCCAGTTGCACTGGTTGCAATAGCATACACGAAAGTGACAATCCCCTACCATTACCATGCTTGTACTACCAGTTTCTTTCTAAGAACAACTAACCTCACATCACCATATACTCTTGCTGTTTCAGGAGGGTATACCAACTCTGTCGTATCTGGTCCCAGTAGCATACAACAAGGTAAATATCTCCTAACATTAACAAGTACTACTATAGTTTTATCTCAGAAGCACTGACCTCACATCACCATATACCCATGCTGTTTTAGAAGGGCATACCAACCCTGTTTTATCTGGTTCCAATAGTATAAATGTGGCAATCCCTTACAATTAGAAGATACTACAAGTTTCTATCTCAGAAGCACTGACCTCACATCACCATATACCCTTGCTGACTTAAAAGGGCATACCAACCCTGTTTTATTTGGTTCCAATAGTATAAATGTGGCAATCCCTTACAATTAGAAGATACTACAAGTTTCTCTCTCAGAAGCACTGACCTCACATCACCATATACCCTTGCTGACTTAAAAGGGCATACCAACCCTGTTTTATCTGGTTCCAATAGTATAAATGTGGCAATCCCTTACAATTAGAAGATACTACAAGTTTCTCTCTCAGAAGCACTGACCTCACATCACCATATACCCTTGCTGACTAAAAAGGGCATACCAACCCTGTTTTATCTGGTGCCAATAGCATACAAGAAGATAGCAATCCCCTACCATTAGCATGCTGGTACTACTAGTTTCTTTCTAATAACAACTAACCTCACATCACCATATACTCTTGCTGTTTCAGGAGGGTATACCAACTCTGTTGCATCTGGTCCCAGTAGCATACAACAAGGTAAATATCTCCTAACATTAACAAGTACTACTGTAGTTTTATCTCAGAAGCACTGACCTCACATCACCATATACCCTTGCTGACTAAAAAGGGCATACCAACCCTGTTTTATCTGGTTCCAATAGAATACAAGAAGATAGCAATCCCTACCATTAGCATGCTGGTACTACTAGTTTCTTTCTAAGAACAACTAACCTCGCATCACCATATACTCTTGCTGTTTCAGGAGGGTATACCAACTCTGTTGCATCTGGTCCCAGTAGCATACAACAAGGTAAATATCTCCTAACATTAACAAGTACTACTATAGTTTTATCTCAGAAGCACTGACCTCACATCACCATATACCCATGCTGTTTTAGAAGGGCATACCAACCCTGTTTTATCTGGTTCCAATAGTATAAATGTGGCAATCCCTTACAATTAGAAGATACTACAAGTTTCTATCTCAGAAGCACTGACCTCACATCACCATATACCCTTCCTGACTTAAAAGGGCATACCAACCCTGTTTTATTTGGTTCCAATAGTATAAATGTGGCAATCCCTTACAATTAGAAGATACTACAAGTTTCTCTCTCAGAAGCACTGACCTCACATCACCATATACCCTTGCTGACTTAAAGGGCATACCAACCCTGTTTTATCTGGTTCCAATAGTATAAATGTGGCAATCCTTACAATTAGAAGATACTACAAGTTTCTCTCTCAGAAGCACTGACCTCACATCACCATATACCCTTGCTGACTAAAAGGGCATACCAACCCTGTTTTATCTGGTGCCAATAGCATACAAGAAGATAGCAATCCCCTACCATTAGCATGCTGGTACTACTAGTTTCTTTCTAATAACAACTAACCTCACATCACCATATACTCTTGCTGTTTCAGGAGGGTATACCAACTCTGTTGCATCTGGTCCCAGTAGCATACAACAAGGTAAATATCTCCTAACATTAACAAGTACTACCATAGTTTTATCTCAGAAGCACTGACCTCACATCACCATATACCCATGCTGTTTTAGAAGGGCATACCAACCCTGTTTTATCTGGTTCCAATAGTATAAATGTGGCAATCTCTTACAATTAGAAGATACTACAAGTTTCTCTCTCAGAAGCACTGACCTCACCTCACCATATACCCTTGCTGACTTAAAGGGCATACCAACCCTGTTTTATCTGGTTCCAATAGTATAAATGTGGCAATCCTTACAATTATATGATACTACAAGTTTCTCTCTCAGAAGCACTGACCTCACATCACCATATACCCTTGCTGACTTAAAAGGGCATACCAACCCTGTTTTATCTGGTTCCAATAGTATAAATGTGGCAATCCCTTACAATTAGAAGATACTACAAGTTTCTCTCTCAGAAGCACTGACCTCACATCACCATATACCCTTGCTGACTTAAAAGGGCATACCAACCCTGTTTTATCTGGTTCCAATAGTATAAATGTGGCAATCCCTTACAATTAGAAGATACTACAAGTTTCTCTCTCAGAAGCACTGACCTCACATCACCATATACCCTTGCTGACTTAAAAGGGCATACCAACCCTGTTTTATCTGGTGCCAATAGCATACAAGAAGATAGAAATCCCTACCATTAGCATGCTGGTACTACTAGTTTCTTTCTAAGAACAACTAACCTCACATCACCATATACTCTTGCTGTTTCAGGAGGGTATACCAACTCTGTTGCATCTGGTCCCAGTAGCATACAACAAGGTAAATATCTCCTAACATTAACAAGTACTACTATAGTTTTATCCCAGAAGCACTGACCTCACATCACCATATACCCATGCTGTTTTAGAAGGGCATACCAACCCTGTTTTATCTGGTTCCAATAGTATAAATGTGGCAATCCCTTACAATTAGAAGATACTACAAGTTTCTCTCTCAGGAAGCACTGACCTCACATCACCATATACCCTTGCTGACTTAAAAGGGCATACCAACCCTGTTTTATCTGGTTCCAATAGTATAAATGTGGCAATCCCTTACAATTAGAAGATACTACAAGTTTCTCTCTCAGAAGCACTGACCTCACATCACCATATACCCTTGCTGACTTAAAAGGGCATATCAACCCTGTTTTATCTGGTTCCAATAGTATAAATGTGGCAATCCCTTACAATTAGAAGATACTACAAGTTTCTCTCTCAGAAGCACTGACCTCACGTCACCATATACCCTTGCTGACTTAAAAGGGCATACCAACCCTGTTTTATCTGGTTCCAATAGTATAAATGTGGCAATCCCTTACAATTAGAAGATACTACACGTTTCTCTCTCCAGAAGCACTGACCTCACATCACCATATACCCTTGCTGACTTAAAAGGGCATACCAACCCTGTTTTATCTGGTGCCAATAGCATACAAGAAGATAGCAATCCCTACCATTAGCATGCTGGTACTACTAGTTTCTTTCTAAGAACAACTAACCTCACATCGCCATATACTCTTGCTGTTTCAGGAGGGTATACCAACTCTGTTGCATCTGGTCCCAGTAGCATACAACAAGGTAAATATCTCCTAACATTAACAAGTACTACTATAGTTTTATCTCAGAAGCACTGACCTCACATCACCATATACCCATGCTGTTTTAGAAGGGCATACCAACCCTGTTTTATCTGGCTCCAATAGTATAAATGTGGCAATCCTTACAATTAGAAGATACTACAAGTTTCTCTCTCAGAAGCACTGACCTCACATCACCATATACCCTTGCTGACTTAAAAGGGCATACCAACCCTGTTTTATCTGGTTCCAATAGTATAAATGTGGCAATCCCTTACAATTAGAAGACACTACAAGTTTCTCTCTCAGAAGCACTGACCTCACATCACCATATACCCTTGCTGACTTAAAAGGGCATACCAACCCTGTTTTATCTGGTTCCAATAGTGTAAATGTGGCAATCCCTTACAATTAGAAGATACTACAAGTTTCTCTCTCAGAAGCACTGACCTCACATCACCATATACCCTTGCTGACTTAAAAGGGCATACCAACCCTGTTTTATCTGGTGCCAATAGCATACAAGAAGATAGCAATCCCCTACCATTAGCATGCTGGTACTACTAGTTTCTTTCTAAGAACAACTAACCTCACATCACCATATACTCTTGCTGTTTCAGGAGGGTATACCAACCTTGTTGCATCTGGTTCCAGTAGGATACAACAAGGTAAATATCTCCTAACATTAACAAGTACTACTAGTTTTTTCTCAGAAGCACTGACCTCACATCACCATATACCCTTGCTGACTTAAAAGGGCATACCAACCCTGTTTTATCTGGTTCCAATAGTATAAATGTGGCAATCCCTTACAATTAGAAGATACTACAAGTTTCTCTCAGAAGCACTGACCTCACATCACCATATACCCTTGCTGACTTAAAAGGGCATATCAACCCTGTTTTATCTGGTTCCAATAGTATAAATGTGGCAATCCCTTACAATTAGAAGATACTACAAGTTTCTCTCTCAGAAGCACTGACCTCACGTCACCATATACCCTTGCTGACTTAAAAGGGCATACCAACCCTGTTTTATCTGGTTCCAATAGTATAAATGTGGCAATCCCTTACAATTAGAAGATACTACAAGTTTCTCTCTCAGAAGCACTGACCTCACATCACCATATACCCTTGCTGACTTAAAAGGGCATACCAACCCTGTTTTATCTGGTGCCAATAGCATACAAGAAGATAGCAATCCCCTACCATTAGCATGCTGGTACTACTAGTTTCTTTCTAAGAACAACTAACCTCACATCGCCATATACTCTTGCTGTTTCAGGAGGGTATACCAACTCTGTTGCATCTGGTCCCAGTAGCATACAACAAGGTAAATATCTCCTAACATTAACAAGTACTACTATAGTTTTATCTCAGAAGCACTGACCTCACATCACCATATACCCATGCTGTTTTAGAAGGGCATACCAACCCTGTTTTATCTGGCTCCAATAGTATAAATGTGGCAATCCCTTACAATTAGAAGATACTACAAGTTTCTCTCTCAGAAGCACTGACCTCACATCACCATATACCCTTGCTGACTTAAAAGGGCATACCAACCCTGTTTATCTGGTTCCAATAGTATAAATGTGGCAATCCCTTACAATTAGAAGACACTACAAGTTTCTCTCTCAGAAGCACTGACCTCACATCACCATATACCCTTGCTGACTTAAAAGGGCATACCAACCCTGTTTTATCTGGTTCCAATAGTGTAAATGTGGCAATCCCTTACAATTAGAAGATACTACAAGTTTCTCTCTCAGAAGCACTGACCTCACATCACCATATACCCTTGCTGACTTAAAAGGGCATACCAACCCTGTTTTATCTGGTGCCAATAGCATACAAGAAGATAGCAATCCCCTACCATTAGCATGCTGGTACTACTAGTTTCTTTCTAAGAACAACTAACCTCACATCACCATATACTCTTGCTGTTTCAGGAGGGTATACCAACCTTGTTGCATCTGGTTCCAGTAGGATACAACAAGGTAAATATCTCCTAACATTAACAAGTACTACTAGTTTTTTCTCAGAAGCACTGACCTCACATCACCATATACCCATGCTGTTTTAGAAGGCATACCAACCCTATTGCATCTGGTTCCAATAGCATAAATGTGGCAATCCCTTACAATTAGCAGATACTACAAGTTTCTCTCTCAGAAGCACTGACCTCACACCACCATATACCCTTGCTGACTTAAAAGGGCATACCAACCCTGTTTTATCTGGTGCCAATAGCATACAAGAAGATAGCAATCCCCTACCATTAGCAGATACTACAAGTTTCTTTCTAAGAAGTACTGACCTCACACCACCATATACCCTTGCTGTTTTGGAAGAGCATACCAACCTTGTTGCATCTGGTAGCATACAATAAGGTAGCAATCCCCTACCATTAGCAGGTACTACTAGATTCTTTCTAAGAACAACTAACCTCACATCACCATATAACCTTGCTGTTTTAGGAGAGTATACAAGTCCTGTTGCACCTTCTTCCAGTAGCAGACAACAAGGTAAATATACCTATCATTAACAAGTACTATTAATTTTTTCTCAGAAACACTGACCTCAAACCGCCATATATCCTTGCTGTTTTGGAAGGGCATACTAACCCTATTGCATTAGGTTGCAATAGCAATGCAGGTACTACCAATTTATTTCTAAGAACAACTAACCTCACATCACCATATACTTTTGCTGTTTCAGGAGAGTATACCAGCCATGTTGCACCTTCTTCCAGTAGCAGACAACAAGGTAAATATCTCCTAAGATCGACAAGTACTACAAGTTTCTTTCTAAGAAGCACTGACCTCACACCACCATATACCCTTGCTGTTTTAGAAGGGCATACTAACCCTGTTGCATCTGGTTCCAATAGCATACAAGATGGTAGCAATCCCCCAGCATTATTAGCAATTGCTACTAGTTTCTTTCCCAGAAGCATTGACCTCACAACACCATATACCCTTGCTGTTTTAGTCTTTTAGAAGGGAATACCAACCCTGTTGCATCTGGTTCCAGTAGCATACAAGATAGTAGCAATTCCTCACCATTATCAACAATTGCTACTAGTTTCTTTCCTAGAAGCACTAACCTTACATCACCACATATCCTTGCTGTTCTACAAGGGCATACCAACCTTGTTGCATCTGGTTCCAATAGCATGCAAGATGGTAGCAATCCCCTACCATTTGCAGATACTACTAGTCTCTTTTCAAGAATAACTAACCTCACACAACCATATATCCTTGCTGTTTTTGGAGGGTATACCCACCCTGTTGCATCTGGTTCCAATAGCATACAACAGGGTAGTAATCCCTTACCATCAGCATATACTACTAGTGTCTTTCTCAGAAGAACTAACATCACCCCAGCAAAAACACCTGCTGCTTTACTACTTTCGTTCTAAAAAGCACTGACCTCACAACACCATATACCCTTGCTGTTTTAGAAGGGCATACTAACCCTGTTGCATCTGGTTCCAATAGCATACAAGATGGTAGCAATCCCCCAGCATTATTAGCAATTGCTACTAGTTTCTTTCCCAGAAGCATTGACCTCACAACACCATATACCCTTGCTGTTTTAGTCTTTTAGAAGGGAATACCAACCCTGTTGCATCTGGTTCCAGTAGCATACAAGATAGTAGCAATTCCTCACCATTATCAACAATTGCTACTAGTTTCTTTCCTAGAAGCACTAACCTTACATCACCACATATCCTTGCTGTTCTACAAGGGCATACCAACCTTGTTGCATCTGGTTCCAATAGCATGCAAGATGGTAGCAATCCCCTACCATTTGCAGATACTACTAGTCTCTTTTCAAGAATAACTAACCTCACACAACCATATATCCTTGCTGTTTTTGGAGGGTATACCCACCCTGTTGCATCTGGTTCCAATAGCATACAACAGGGTAGTAATCCCTTACCATCAGCATATACTACTAGTGTCTTTCTCAGAAGAACTAACATCACCCCAGCAAAAACACCTGCTGCTTTAGGAGGGTATACCCACCCTGTTGCATCTGGTTTCAATAGGATACAAGAAGGTAGCAATACCCTACCACTAACAGATACTACTAGTTTCTTCCTTAGAAGAACTAACCTTAGACCACCACATACCTTTGCTTTTTAGGAGGGTATAGCCACCTAGTCGCATCTGGTTCCATTGGCATACAAGAAGGTACCAATCTAACATTAGCAGGTACAACTAGTTTTTTCTTAGAAGAACTAACCTCACGTCACCATATACCCTTGCTGTTTCAGAAGAGTATATTAACCCTGTTGCATCTGGTTCTATTAGCATACAATAAGGTAGCAGTTCCCTACCATTAGGAGATACTATTATTTTTCTTAGGAGAACTAACCTCTCGCCAGCATATCCCTTGCTGTTTTAGGAGGGTATACCAACCCTGTTGCATCTAGTTCCAATAGCATACAATGTGGCAATCCACAACCATTAGCAGATACTACCAGTTTCTTTCTTAGGAGAACTAACCTCACATCACGACGTACCCTTACTGTTTCAGGAGTGCCAAGTGCTATGGGTCAAGTGCACTCTTCAAGAGAGCGTAGACCAACACAGGAAAGTGTGGCATGTCCTCCAAACACCAGAGATGGTGAAAGAAACCCACTACCTCAATAAAACAATTTAGAGTTAGAACAATATGGATTTATATAGGGACTATCAGGGACGTTCTAAGAACGGGATTATATCAGGAACGTTCTAAGAAAATAACTAATATTTATTGAAAATCGATATAATTAAAATCCTAAGAAAAGCTTTTAAATGGTTTTTGTAAGAATTCGTTAGGGGAGGGTCAATCAAGGAATTAATCATTATATATGGGGGAAGGAGTTGCAAATTGGGGGACGGATGTGGATAATGGAGTGGAAAGGAAATTTTATATAGGGGGTTAAATACCAGGTCTAGAGTTCTGATGTTTATAATGGTACGTTTACACGGTGCCATTTGTCAGGCTGATCCAGATTCACGTGAATGAGACATACCTAACAAACGCCACTTAACGACTTCATTACAATTACTTGTACTGAACAAACTGAAATTGCGTTTCAACTTTTATCAAAGGGCGCTAAAAGCTAATGGAGAGGGTTGGGAGAATTGACAAGTGGAGAGAGGGATGTTATCGAATGGAGAGGAGTGTTGGAGAATGGATGTGGTTGGGAGAATTGGCAAATGGAGAGGGGGATGTTGGCAAATGGAGAGAGAATATTGGCAAATGGAGGGTTGGGAGGTTTGGAAAATAGAGAGGAGAATTTTAAAAAATGGGAATGTCGCCAAGTGGAAGGGGTTGGGAAAAGTTGGCAAATGGAAGGGGTTGGGAGGATTGGCAAATGGAAGGGGTTGGGAGGATTGGAAAATTGAAGGGGTTGGGAGGGATGGCAAGCCATGGGGAGATTATTAGCAAATGGAGGAGAGAGGGAGGATTGGCAAATGGAGGAAGGAAAATTGGCAAAAGGAGGGAAGTAGGTTGGCAAATGAAGGGGGAGGGATTGCACATTGGGGGAGGTGTTGGGTTGGGAGAATTGGAAAATGGAGGGGATGATGTTGGCAAATAGAGAGGAAAGGACACGTTTGCTTGATAGTAAAACTACTTTCATTCAACACCTAACAATTCGACTTGCAGAGAATTTGAATATTTTCCCATTATAAGTATTTTGGCTTCAAATATACTTCATTTAAAAGGATGGACTATCCAGTAGAAATTTTCAAATCAGTGGGGCCAATGTTTACAATAATCTTCCACTGGCATATGAAAAATTTCCAATTTTAGTAGTTTTCCTCTGGGGACATGTAAACATTTAAAAGGAAATTTGTAGAATTTTGCGTTGCATTTCATTCAGCTAATTAAAAGTTAATATATATTAATAGTTGATTAATTAATTAGTTAATTGATTAATTTAGGGATAGTTACAATCACTAATGCTTGTAAGCACAGTACCTAGTTTTTTTTATATGAAATATGGGTAGCCTCATTTGAGTTGGTTAACATATTCGATACAATACGGCCGTATACGTACTGGAGTCAGATGCCGGGATCCCGCCTAGGCGGGATAGAAGCGGGATCATATAAACACACTAAATGTGTTGGAAAAGTTGTTTAACCATTTACCTTCAGTATCGATATAGAATCGAAAGTATCGAGTATCGCCCTGCACTGATTATCGAATCAACCTAAGGTGGCGTGATGTATTTTTGAGCCTCTGGTGCTTGATTTCCTGCATTTTCATACCCTCCTCCCAGCCTCGTGCCCAGGCGCTTAGCTCAGTACCCTGCTTCACGGGGTGCACGCGAGGCGGAAAAAGTCGGAGCGTGAGATAGCGAATCCGCGCAATATCCACCCGTCCGAGTTGACTGCAGACGAGGTTGACCCCACTGGAGACGATGAGGCTTACAGCCGAGAAACCCTGGGAACGAGGATGACCTCATCGTACTGCCGGACGTATCAAGAGGGACATTTGCTTTGTTGAAGCCTGACATATCGGCGAGATAATGGTTTCACACTATATTTGCGACATGTTTTGACTTAAACCACACATAATACCGAACGGAAATACGGAATATAAGTCTACAGGACTGGATGGTGTATCTGCTATGCACAAGTGAAGGCAGTGGCAGCCGTATTGGTGTAACCACCACAAATCTACAGTGGTATTGCTGACATGTTAGAAGAGGTTCTTACAGTTTTTTGTTATTGACGGGAAACGACGCATATTGTCGTATTTGTCAGAGATACAAATTGGTTATCAATGGCCTCTATTTTCTTCTTAAATTTACTAGTGAATAACTAATGAGGTTACACCAATATGGCCGCCTAGGTCTCATTATCTAGTGGTTAAAACGTTCTAAAAACCCTCATTAGAAAGGCGCGGGAAGCTATATCTTTCAATTTTCATAGTAATAGACATTTGCTCGTTGGTAAAATTTACTTGTAAAGAATGTGAAATATTTAAATATCTCTTCTCATTAAAAATATTCTGGCTTCAAATTTGCCTCATTGAATTAAAAAGGATGCTCTATCCAGTTACGTTTTCAGATCAGTGAGGCTAATGTTTATAATAGCTTCCACTTCAATATGGAAAATTGCCAATCTCAACCCAATCACAGTAATCACAGTAAACATTTAAAAGGAAATTTGTAGAATGTAGATTATTAAATAATAATTACTGCCCTTGGCACAGCCATGCACGCATTTTGCAAAGCCACAATGCGTTAGCTATATAAATTATATACGGCAATAACAATAAAATTTTCTATACTACATAATAAGGGTTAAATATAACTTATATAAAACTTATTATGTATAATACACTTTAACAAAATAGGTTTTAAAACACGATTTGAATCCTGTAAATGACACTGAGTAAAAACTCAGTGTGCAATTAGCTGGAAGGACATTCTAAAGTTTGGGGACAGAAATAGAGAAGGCACCATCCCCGTATACGTTTCAGAGTTAAATTTAGGGACTGTGCGACGTGCTTTTGAGTTAGAACGCACAATGCGACCTGGAGTATAATTAGCAATAACAGTTCCTGAATACGATGGTGCGATTCCAATAACTATATCTTGTAAAAATAGCAAAAGAAATTCCTTCCCTTATCGATATAGCCAGTGTAGAAAATATAGCACAGGTGTTATTATGTTCTGTACGTTTGACTCGAGTCACAATCCTAGCTGCAGAGCCGTTTGAACACGTCGCCGAATATTAGACACGTTGATCCTCGTCAAGAAGTTATTAGTGAGCGTGAGATCTTGACTACGAGTACGACTACGACATTATTGCGTGAGTATACGATGGCTTAAGAACGTACGTGGGCAAACAACGAATCTCGTAGTCGTACTTGTACACGTAGTCAAATCTAAAGCTCTCTAATTATAAGTGAGACGACGCCATTTAACTTTGATATACACGGAAATATAACCTGGTATACACGGAAATTTTCCAAACTCCAAATGTCAATATACATTTTTGCATAATTTTTCGAACAGTCGAACTTTCTAGCGAAACTTAAATGCAGCTCTGCATGCGCAGCGGGTGACTGTATCAGTTATAATTATAAACCAACCAATGAAAGATATGCTATTTAAGTCACATGATAAAATGACAATGATTGATTGGCCCTTTCACAAAGTCCATACAAAAGGGATGTATACTTTCAGTAAGGTCCTTTTAAACGACTTGGTTTATTTGCAGTATTTTTGGCATTCATTCAATATGTATCATTAAGAAATCAATGCGAGTCAAAAATATTTATGCACATACAATATATATTTGCTATATATAATGACTAACGTTATCGTTTATCGCATCAATGAATAGCGTTTCTATATACCACCTATGGAGAGATGTGGGAAAGCGAACAAAACAGTTATGTATACCAGGTTCACAAAGGTCAAACAATTATACAGAGAAGAATATATATTGAAAGTGATCAATTGCTACCAATATAACGAAATATTTTACAAATTGAGAAATGTTAGATGATGGTTCCTTTACATGTGGTCAAAATGGAATGGTTGGTCTCTATGAAGCATCTATAATACACGTAGAAGCTTAAAACGGGAAAATGCTGTGTGATTACTGCTGGTCATGGTATTTTGTTTTCGAATATTTCAAGAATTCACCTAAAAGAAGAGCAATTTTGACGCTTCAAACATGAACTGTTCCAGGAGCATGCAGGTATAATTGAAACTTTGATTTATGTAAGGAGATCAGTAATAATACACCTAAAAGATAAAATGGATCTCGTGGCAAACCAATCAAAATAATCAGAATTAAGTTTGCATGGGAAAAAAGCACATCCAACCGACTGTATACAATAGCTCAATAACGGATTGTTTTCAATTGAGATTTTACTTAAAATAATATAGAAAATCCATTTCAGGCCTATATATTAATCCTTACTGAAACTCATTATCGAGCTATATGGATCAATCAATAGCGGATAATCCGTTATATCACATGGATACAGTCTTCAGATTAGCGCGGATTAAGATATATTATACTAAGATTTATTATCGATATATATATTCAAAACGCTATATTTTAGGGTATAACTATAAGTTGTGTTTCACATGCAACATGGGAAACTCTGCAGGAATGTCCATGAGCGTTGTTGCGTCACAGTGCCAAATGGATACAGTGTTAATTAGCTTATATATTTAATATAGCAAGCATTTGTTTGGTTTTGCAAGTTAGTTCCAATTTAACCAGCATATACAATTTAAAGATTCGATCTTTTGAGCACGAGTCTCTATGCTTTGAGTAGCATAGAATTTACCAGAATAGTTGTCGAATTTACTTACGGTCGTAAACGTTGGATTTTGCCAACAACTTATTCTTGTTGATTTGTATTCCTACACAAACATCAACTAATGTTTTAAACTACAACTTGAAATATACATTTCAAACTGGATTTTGGATACAAATAAAAACCTAGAATTCTATACTAAGAAAGTTGCTTGCTCAATTTTTAGATCAAGTGTATATGATGTATAATAGTTGACAGTCGTCACGTGTTTTCTCAACCATATACGCGCCAAAGCCTATAATTTATGTAAAAATGGAATCGTCCATGAATACGTCGAAGAACATGTCATGTTCAGAGAGTGACTTCACTTGGATACAATCTAACTCTTAAACGTGGTAAGTTTGAACTTTTTCGATTTTTCCCGGGGATGTTAACAAACAAAAACACATTTTAACAATACCGATAGCTTAATTTATATACCAGTAAATATATACGGGATTAGATATACAAGTAGAGGTACAGTGTATAAAAGTATATATAAACGAAGACTGCATTGTCTGTTGCTAAAATGTGCATCTTTAAAACTGAGCAACGGAATAACTACTTTTCCAAAGGTTTTATCACACCCAGTTCATACGATACCGCGGGGAAATAGAACGCTCACATGATAACGGTGTTAGAAAACAGATATTCTTAGCTATAGTTAATCGTTAGGTAGTATATTTTAACTGACATATATATTAGTAAATAAACGTTCAAAGAAACATGCAGATATGGCTTAGCATCATTAGATTGAGGCCAAACCTCATTGAATTGAGTTGTAAACTTTATCCAGCAGTGTATTGTTGGTATAGATAAAAGCATTTCAAAGAAACACATATGGTTAGATATATGTACCCTACATGACTCTATTGAACTATTGATCAAAACATGTTTTATTTATTGAATATATATGGTAGATTTTGGCTAACATGTACAGTATTATATATACATACAAAAGTATTTCATGCAAAGAAGCAAATATGGTTAAGCTCATGCATATTACCACAAGAGTTTGGATGGGGACTATTGATAGCTACACCCTATTGAATGCACGAGTAACAGAGCAATATATAATCACATGCATGATTTTTCCTTTCACACTTATATACTTGCTTGCTTAGTTAAACTTGCTTGTTTACTGGCTTGTTTACTTGCCTATTTCCTTACTTGCTTGCTAATTGGTTAGGCTACCTAGAAATAACCATAAGAGCTAATCGAGCTAGGTAGCTTGCTAATATTGCTTGTTTATTACTTACTAATTTACTTGCTTATTTACTTGATTGCTCACTTGCATGATTTCTAACTTGCTTGATTCTTTGCTTACTTAATTGGTTACTTACTTACTTACTTACTTGTTTGCTTACTCACTTGCTTACTTACTTACTTGCTTACTTGTTTGCTTACTTACTTACTCACTTGCTTGCTTGCTTACTCACTTGCTTGCTTACTTACTTACTTGCTTACTTGTTTGCTTACTTACTTCTTTGCTTGCTTACTTACTCACTTGCTTGCTTACTCACTTGCTTGCTTACTTACTTACTTGCTTATACTTACTTGCTTGTTTACTTGCTTACTTACTTGCTTGCTAATTTGCTTACTTACTTGCTTGCTTACTCGCTTGCTTGTTAATTTGCTTGCTTTGAATTCTTACTTACTTACTTGCTTACTTACTTACTTGCTCGCTTGCTTACTTACTTGCCTGCTAATTTGCTTATTTACTTATTTACTTGCTTGCTTACTCACTTGCTTGTTAATTTGCTTGCTTGCTTTGAATTCGTACTTACTTGCTAGCTTGCTAATATTTCTTATTTGCTGGCTAATATTGCTTGTTTGCTTGCTAATATTGCTTGTTTATTACCTACTAATTTACTTACTTGATTGCACACTTGCATGATTGCTAACTTGCTTGATTCCTTGATTACTTACTTGCTTGCATACTTGCTTACTTACTTGCTTGCTTACTTACTCACTTGCTTATACTTGCTAAATTACTTCCTTGCTTACTTACTTTCTTGCCTACTTGTTTGCTTACTTATTTGTTTGCTTACTTACTTACTTACTTACTCACTTTCTTGTTTACTTACTTACTTACTTGCTTGCTAATTTGCTTACTTTCTTGTTTACTTACTTACTTGCTTGATTACTTACTTGTTTAATTACTTGCTTACTTCCTTACTTTTGCTTGCTTACTGACTTGTTTGCTTATTCACTTGCTTGCTTACTTGTTTACTTACTTGTTACTTACTTGCTTGCTAATTTGCTTGCTTACTTACTTGCTTAATTACTTGCTTACTTACTTACTTGCTTGCTAACATTCTTATTTACTTGCTTGCTTACTTACTTACTTGCTTACTTACTTGCTTGATTACTTATTTGTTTACTTACTTGCTTGCTGACTTACTTGCTAACATTCTTATTTACTTGCTTGCTTACTTGCTTACTTATACTTGCTTGATTACTTATTTGTTTACTTACTTGCTTACTTACTTACTTACTTGCTTGCCAACATTCTTACTTACTTGCTTACTTGCTTGATTACTTATTTGTTTACTTACTTGTTTGCCACTTACTTGCAATTTGCTTATTTACTTGCTTGCTTACTCACTTGCTTGTTAATTGCCTGCTTACTTGCTTTTTTGCTTACTTACTCGCTTCTAATTTTCTTACTTACTTACTTACTTGCTTACTTACTTGTTTACTCACTTGCTTGCTAATTTGCTTGCTTACTTGTTTATTTACTTGCTTACTTACTTACTTACTTACATGCTTCCTTACTTGTTTACTTGCTCGTTTGCTTACTTACTTGCTCATTAGCTTACTATATAATTGCTTGCTTACCTGTATATATAAACATTACGTAGGAGTATTTCAAAAAGCAAAATTTAGGTCAAACCATATAGCTATATATAATTTAACTATTAACTAACTATACGCATAAGAATATACATACATACATACATACATACATACATACATACATACATACACACACACATACATACATTTACATACATACAACTATACTCAAATACATACATACGTGCATGTATTATTCAGCTCACTACCCGTTGGGGCTTTTCAATTCAGTAACAGATTACATCAAGTATCTCGCTTACCTATATTAGGGCCTTTTATACGGGAGAAAATAAGTCGCGACTTACATAAGACGCGTCTTATATAAGACGCGAACATATTCGTATAAATGGTCAAATTCTAAATGGACCAGTCTGAACCCCTGTTCTCATTTAAGTCGCGAGTTACTAGAATTTGACCATTTATACAAGTTTGTTCGCGTCTTATGTAAGTCGCTACTTATTTTCTCCCGTATAAATGGCCTTATTATGCACTTAGCCTAAATTATCCATTTTTACAACAATTGTGATATTCTAATCTGTATATCCTAACCCATCCGGTCAACTTTCCCTGTGGGAGGAAACCGGAGTGCCAGGAGAAAAACCACGACTTTCGGCAGAGCGTTGACTTACTCAAGACTCGGAGGTGAAAAGCGCTTGCCCTGGCGACTGCGCCACCGAAGCCACATAATATCATAAGAGTATAGAACAAGTACGGTTAGACAAATCGTAATTTAGCCCAACCCTATCGAATATATCGACCTATTAAACTCCTCATGTTGCACGTGTATAATTTATCCTGCAAAGAAAGACTTGTGGTTAAGCATCTGTACATTTATAACCAAATCCTTTTGAAATATTAAGTTACACATGTTTTTATTCTGCAATATATTGTTGGTAAAATTTGGCTAGCCTTTATATAAGTATGCATAACAGTATTTAAAAGAAACAATTCAATATCATTAAACATGTGTAAAGTTAGGCCGTTAGTCCTATTGGATTTTCAAAATACATTTTATCCTGAAATTCATTATTGGCAGAATTTAACTAACCATAAGTCCAAAGGTCCAATGGGCTGTTAGCAATCTTTACAAGGCTGGGGAGAATCTACATTTTGATGAAAGATTTGCGTTTCAAAAATCCTTCAAATCCTGAAAAACAGTATATTTGTCTATTTTGTTCCAGGATTCGAAAAAAAAGGGAGGTATTTGCAATAAGATGAAGAGCTTATTTCTGTGTGGCTCTCGAATGGAACCAGATCAAATTGAAAGGCCTGAAACACAGGAAGCTGCAGCAACTGTTGAAGAACAACCTGCTTCAAGCAGCAATTCCACCAGTTCGGTGTCAACAGGACACACCAATCATGCAATGCCAATAGTACCCATGCCTCTATGATGCGTTGTGAAGCAACGTGATCAGCCTAGCTTCATACCAAGGACATCAATGAACGAAGAAAACAAGTAATTTAGATTAAAGAACGTAATGAAAACACTCAGTTAGTGTTGAATATATTAGTCATAGAACAAGTAATAGTAAAATTTACATTTAGAATACATAATTTTGACTTTTAAAGTTCAATTACATTAATTAGCACATTAATTTTAGATTAATTAAGAACACTGTAGTTGTTTTAGATATATCATAATGATGCATGTAGGTTATTATTAAACTCTATAATTTCATAATTAGTAATTGTAGTTATAATTTGATAGTGTGTTTTGTTGTAGAGTAATTAAATATTTCTTCATTTCGCCATTGGTTCTATTATCTATCGAGCTGTGAATAGCCGGATAGAATTTGAATACCTTCTTGTTGGTTCATGTATGGGCGATATCCGACTAAAATATCGATACTTTCTATACTGAGGATTTAACAATTGGTATTCGGCTCGTACAGTCACGCGAGAACATGACGTCATGCTAAATATTCCGCTATTTTCGGTGGCATTATCGTGGATATCATCGAAGTACCGTTTTCATTCATATCTTGCAAAATACTTTTTACTATTATTATTAACTTAACAATCGTATGACTGATGGTAAGGACAACAGAACTATTAGTTCCTTATTAAGTCCCACCAAAAATTCGCAAATATTATACACTAAACATATAACAATACATAAAATTACAAGTTACAATATATCACGAACTATGCATTCCTACATATTTACGAACAACAGTTTGTTTGTAACGAACGACACTTGCTACACAGAGTTTTCCAAGTTCTAAGTCAGCCTATATCGAAGACAGTGTTCAGTTCAGAACTGTATGCAATAAACTAATGTCAAAAGTGTAACCGTGTCCAGTTATTTTATATATATATATATATATTATATATATATATATAGTCAAATCTGCAGACATGCATGTTTCGCCGTTCAACGGCTCGTCAGTGCAGCTTGTAACGCAGTCTAGATGCGAGTGACTTCGTATTTATACACCATACTCTTGCCCTCACCAAGCGCATGTGGTACAATACTCAGACACATGCGCATCCAGACATGCGTGAAGTGTCTTGGGGCCAGAGTGCTCAAACGACCACAAGGGAAGCGAGCTTTTGCATTATAGCTTATAGCCACCAATTAACCTCACAGAGTGCTCAACAACACAAGGTGAAGGAGCATATATAGTCAAGCTATATTAAGCTATATTAAGCTTAATTGCGGCCACCAACTTGCCAATTTCTGTTTACGTTACAATTATGCAATTTCATTAAATGTTATTTAATAGTCGCATTTGGAATTCTTGAATCTTCTTGTTTAAACTTTAATACTGTTGTTTTCACGCGAAACAATGTACCAACAAGTCTTTAAAAGACGTTTTAAAAGATGTTGAGCTGTGTAATTTACTTTGTACTCCTAAATCGATCCCAAAAAGTAATAAAAACAATCGCCGTGTATTGCCCGTCGAACAGCGCCGTATGTTAATTGTAACGTAAACAGAAATTTAGCAAGTTGGTGGCGCAAGCTTAAACTGTCTAAACCAGTAGCGTTGTGTATGGAAAGTAAGTAATAAGTTAAAAATGGCGCATAGGAAGCCGTAGTTACTTGATTTTGATCTGCTATCAGCAAAAAGCTTTGAGAGTTTCGGGGATTTTTACGAAATGAGTTCGTCTATTTCAGGGCCGCTTTATTATTGCATCTCGAATTTCCAATTTTCCAATCTCAGTTGCTTAAAGTAATATTTTTCGCGAACCAATCGTTCAAATTTAAAAAGTAACCCACCGTTGGAAAGCTGAATGGCTAAGCTTTCAAATGAAAGTAAACATATAGGCTTTACTGCTCTATTATTTTCAAAATCGACATTTGATTGTTTGATACACCCTGTATATATAGTTTAGTCTTAAGGATAGCAACTGAAGAGGACCATTTTATATCAGAAGGTAAATTATTCAATAAAAACACAATTCTATTAAAGTATGAGTTTACTGAAAGTTATAAACTAAGCTATATCTCGCAAAAAGCCTAGGACAACGAGGAATATTTTGGTGTATATAGTTTGTTGTTTTAGCATGTTTAGAACTGTTATTAAGGAAAGTTGGCATATACGTTTAACGTCAGCCATGCTGCATTTCAGGTTCATTAGTTTGAATTTGCCCAGTGGAATTTGCCACCCAAAATGGCGGAAGCCATACAGTCACGAGTTGTGACGTTACGTGCACGAGCCAAATATACACTATTTTTCAGTATCGATTTTTTCATATTTCGATCGAGAGGTCAGATTAACATGAAGTATGGCGCAAATGGTCAGCTTCAAAGTTTCGCATGGCGCTATTTTTTTAATTCAGTTCTCAAATTTCCCAAAAATTGTGTTAGCAAAGTTGTGTAGCCATTCACGAGCCAAATAGCCGATACAGCATATTGTGTAGTTTCATAGATACAGCATATTGTGTAGTTTCAGTATCGATATAGAATCGAAAGTATCGAGTATCGCCCTGCACTGATTATCGAATCAACCTATCAACTCTGGATAACGTGACGTCATCAGGTGCAAGGGGTGTTTTGTCTTTTTCGCCCTTATCCCGATTGGCCATCACAGAAAGAGCGACAAATAGCGGAATGAGATCGTGACCAAAAACTTGTCCTCTCTTTTAAGCCTTTTAGTTTGCCGACATTATTGCATCCAAGACTATATTTACATATATTTGAAGTATAAAAGTAATATTAGTGAGCTATATTTGAAAAATATATGTTCATGGAAAAATAATGAGGTCAAGGGTTTGAAGAGGGGTAGGTAATTCATATTGGATAACCCTCTCCATTCGGACCTCATTTCTAATTCTTTGGCATTCGTATTTATATACGTTACAATGGCTTCCCATAGCGCATGTGGGACAAGATAATGTCTCGCGCATGTCAAGTAGACTCATTTCATTGTTTTAATTCTTGTCTTTTAATATTTTTCATTTCCCTTGATTTATATATATACACATATATATTTATAGAAATAGTGAGCAAAAATACAATGCAATAATAAATTTTATTGCGGGATGTCTCAAAATAATGAAGATAATACCAGACAAATGGTCATTCTAAGGATTTTTGCGGGGGCGCTGTAAATGCTAATTTGGCAAGGCAGTAGATTGCAAAATTGTGTACTCTCGCCAACTCCGCAGGCATCTCTACAGGGCTGTCTGTGGTTTAAAGCCATACAATCACGAGTTGTGACGTCACTTAACAAAACTTAATGTTAATCCTAACACTAATCCTAACCCAGTAACGCTAACCTCAATACTCACGTGACAGGGCTAAATGATTTGGAGGTCAGACTAACATGAAGTATGGTGCAAATGGTCAGTTTCAAAGTTTGGCATGGCGCTATTTTTTTCAATTCAGTTCTGAAAATTTCCCAAGTTGTTTAGCCATTTACGAGCCAAATAGATACAGCATATTGTGTAGTTTCATAGATACAGAATATTGTGTAGTTTCAGTGTCGATATAGAATCGAAAGTATCGATTATTGCCTAGCACTGATTATCGAATCAACCAATCAATGCCGCTGTTCAAACTCTGGACAACGTGACGTCATCATGTAAAGACAGTATTTTCCTATTTTTCTCCCTTTAATCCTCTATCCTTATTACAGAAAGAGCGACATATAGCGGGATGAGACCCTGGCCAAAAACGTGATCTCTCTTTTAGCTTTTTAGTGTGCCGACATTATTGCATCCCAGAGTAGATTTACATGTATTTGAAGTATAAAATTGCACATATTTTGTCTATTTGCCCCATAAGCATACTGAGCTCATAGGGTATTGTGAGTACCCCTTTATAGCTTTAGGATATCGTTTCCCCCCATTTTTTTGTAAAATCCCAAAGGCTACCCCCTATGAAAAAATTAAGACAAAAACGCCTCCCCCCAATTGGATATCTATACCTTTCAATAGGGGGTGGGGTCACATACTAAATGCTGCCAATCAACGAGCTTCGGAAGCAAATTAATAGTTAATTAATAACTAATTAATAGTTAATTAATTAGTTAGTTAATAGTCAATTGATTAATTTAAAGATAGTTACAACAACTAGTGCTTGTAAGTGCAGTACCTAGTGTTTATCATGAAATATGGATAGCCTCGTTTGAGTTGGTTAGTATATTCGATACAACACGGGTCGCTCATTTTAAATAGCCAAATAGTATAAAATGATAAAAGAATACTCAAAGTTATAAGTCGCCATATATTTGAAAAATATATGTTCATGGAAAAATAATGAGGTCTATGGGTCAGAAGAGGGGTAAGTAATTCATATTGGATAACCCTCTCCATTCGGACCTCATTTCTAATTCTTTGCCATTCGTATTTATGTACGTTACAATGGCTTAACTTAGCGCATGTGGGACACGATAATGTCTCGCGCATATCAAGTAGACTCACTTCAATGTTTTAAATCTTATGTCTTTAAATATTTTTCATTTCCCCTGATTTATAAATACACATATATATTTATAGAAATAGTCAGCAAAAATACAATGCAATAAATTTTATTGCGGGATGTCTCAAAATAATGAAGATAATACAATGGTCATGCTAAGGATTTTTGCGGGGGCGCTGTAAATGCTAATTTGGCAAGGCAGTAGATTGCGAAATTGTGTACTCTCCCCACCTCTGCAGGCATCTCTATAGGGCTCCCTGTGGTTTAAACCCATACAATCACGAGTTGTGACGTCACTTGCACAAGCCGTGACGACGGCTCAATTTTCATATTAACCTGAATTTTAATACAAACTTAATGTTAATCCTAACACTAATCCTAACCCTAACCTCAATCTTCACGTGAAAGGGGCTAATTGATTTGGAGGTCAGACTGACATGAAGTATGGCACAAATGGTCAGCTTCAAAGCTTGGCATGGCGCTATTTTTTTCAATTCAGTTCTGAAAATTTCCCAAAAATTGTGTTAGCAAAGTTGTTTAGCCATTTACGAGCCAAAAAGATACAGCATATTGTGTAGTTTCAGTATCGAAAGTATCGAGTGTCGCCTTGTACTGATTATCGAATCAACCTATATATATATCATTCCTGGATAACGTGACGTCATCAGGTGGAAGCGGTATTTTTGTCTTTTTCTCCCTTATCCCGATTGGCCATTACAGAAACAGTAACAAATAGCGAAATGAGATGGTGACCAAAAACTTGTCCTCTCTTTTAAGCCTTTTAGTTTGCCGACATTATTGCATCCAAGACTATATTTACATATATTTGAAGTATAAAAGCATATACAAAAGTAGAACACGGCCGCTCGTTTCTAAAGCATCAGTGATATAGCATTAAAATGATAAAAAAGTATAGACAATGACTTTAATAGTCTAAATTTTTTTCAGTAATTTTGGGCAGATAGAACTGAATTGATGGTGTGTAACTGATTTGTAACTGGAAGAAAAAATCACAACATCACATACATCTGTGAGACAGGAGCAGTTGCGAAAAAAATGTGCTGTTGGTTTAATGCACAGGGCACATGAGGTAGCATTGACGTTTTACTCTCTCCAGTTTAATAACAAGGTGGTGGCACACTCCATCCCCGTGGTATGTGTGCCACTGCCATGCTAATAAAAAGAGGAGAAGAAAAACGCCAAGCGCTCTGGGCATATTCATTCTGGCCTTGGTTACAGGGCCGCGTTTACACAACTCGGGGCCCGTGGCATTTTCTTCGCGCGGGGCCCCAAATTTTTGCCTTCTCTATAGACTATAACCTGGAAATTTACCTCGTTTTAAGCATAAATCGTAGCAACTCTAAAGTCTGAGACAATATTAGAGACAAGAGTAGTATATATTAACTTGGTATTTGAAATTTTTTATTTATAATTACTATTATATCCTTGTGGCATACAGCTATTTCAATCAAGGTTGTCCCCGAGCAAAGCGGAAAAGTCGAATACGAGCGCGAAAGGCTTGCTGTGACCCCTGTTCAGCGCTCTGCCCTCTGCCAACTAAACTACAAAGTCCAGTGGTGAGAATCGCAGGCCGCAGAACCGCAAGGTTCGATTCCCGCCAGAGAGTTGAATTTTTCGCAAACGCTCCTGGTATATAGGTCTAAAAATATGTATATAATTTTCCCTAGAAATTTCCATCTACAAACACCATCAACATACAAGGACTTAGCAGTGGGCTATATTTGAAAAATATATGTTCATTGAAAAATAATGAGGTCAAGGGTCTGAAGAGGGGTAAGTAATTCATATTGGATAACCCTCTCCAATCGGACCTCATTTCTAATTCTTTGGCGTTCGTATTTATATACGTTACAATGGCTCTACATAGCGCATGTGGGACAAGATAATGCCTCGCGCATGTCAACTAGACTCGCTTCAATGTTTTAAATCTTATGTCTTTTAATATTTTTCATTTCCCCTGATTTATAAATACACATATATATTTATAGAAATAGTCAGCAAAAATACAATGCAATAAATTTTATTGCGGGATGTCTCGAAATAATGAAGATAATACCAGACAAATGGTCATTCTAAGGATTTTTGCGGGGGCGTTGTAAATGTTAATTTGGCAAGGCAGTAGATTGCGAAATTGTGTACTCTCTCCATCTCCGCGGGCATCTCTATAGGGCTCCCAGTGGTTTAAAGCCATGCAATCACGAGTTGTGACGTCACTTGCACAAGCCGTGACGACGGCTCAATTTTCATATTAACCTGAATTTTAATACAAACTTAATGTTAATCCTAACACTAATCCTAACCCTAACCTCAATCTTCACGTGACAGGGGCTAATTGATTTGGAGGTCAGACTAACATGAAGTATGGCACAAATGGTCAGCTTCAAAGTTTGGCATGGCGCTATATTTTTCAATTCAGTTCTGAAAATTTCCCAAAAATTGTGTTAGCAAAGTTGTTTAGCCAGTTACGAGCCAAATAGATACAGCATATTGTGTAGTTTCATAGATACAGCATATTGTGTAGTTTCATAGATACAGCATATTGTGTAGTTTCAGTGTCGATATAGAATCGAAAGTATCGATTATTGCCTAGCACTGATTATCGAATCAACCAATCAATGCCGCTGTTCAAACTCTGGACAACGTGACGTTATCAGGTACAGACGATATTTTCCTATTTTTCTCCCTTTAATCCTCTATCCTTATTACAGAAAGAGCGACATATAGCGGGAGGAGACCCTGGCCAAAAACGTGATCTCTCTTTAAGCTTTTTAGTGTGCCGACATTATTGCATCCCAGAGTAGATTTACATGTATTTGAAGTATAAAATTGCACATATTTTGTCTATTTGCCCCCCCCATAAGCATGAGCATATATAGGTATTGTGAGTACCCCTTTATAGATTTAGGATATCGTTTCCCCCCATTTTTTTGTAAAATCCCAAAGGCTACCCCCTACGAAAAAATTAAGACAAAAACGCCTCCCCCCAATTGGATATCTATACCTCTCAATAGGGGGGTGGGGTCACATACTAAATGCTGCCAATCAACGAGCTTCGGAAGCAAATTAATAGTTAATTAATAACTAATTAATAGTTAATTAATTAGTTAGTTAATAGTCAATTGATTAATTTAAAGATAGTTACAACAACTAGTGCTTGTAATTGCAGTACCTAGTTTTTATCATGAAATATGGATAGCCTCATTTTAGTTGGTTATGTACGAGTCAAATCCAACCGCGATCAGCCCCCCCCCGGGCGACCCCCAGGGAATTTGACTTTTGAAAAAATAAATAGTCAAATGCTCGGCCGGACAGGCAGAAACCACAGTCAAATGCCCTGCTATAAGGGTACATGGTTCTGGAATTTTGTTGCAAGAACAGCTTTCCGAATTGTTTTTCCTTTATTCCAAACTTTGAACAACGGCATATTCAATATTTGTCGCTCAGAATGTGTTTAAAAAAGCAATTTTAAAAACTTCGAAGCGCTAGAGTGTACATACTTTATGGGAACAACCGCTGACCAATTTGTTGTATAATGGTCAAATGCCCGACCGGGCGGATTAAACTTGCGTCAAATTCCCGCCTATACAGAGCTGATCTTGATTCAAATGTCCGGGGGTTGCCCGGGGGGGGCTGATCGTGGTTGGATTTGACTCGTACATTAGTATATTCGGTACAACACGGGTCGCTCATTTTAAATAGCTAAATAGTATAAAATGATAAAAGAATACTCAAAGTTATAAGTCGCCATTGACTTAGTTATAGTGACTTTATTTGAAAAATATATGTTCATGGAAAAATAATGAGGTCTATGGGTCTGAAGAGGGGTAAGTAATTCATATTGGATAACCCTCTCCAATCGGACCTCATTTCCAATTGTTTGCCATTCGTATTTATGTACGTTACAATGCCTTACCTTAGCGCATGTGGGACACGATAATGTCTCGCGCATGTCAAGTAGACTCACTTCAATGTTCTAAATCTTATGTCTTTAATACTAGTTTTTCATTTCCCCTGATTTATAAATACAGATATATATTTGTAGAAATAGTCAGCAAAACTACAATGCAATAAATTTTATTGCGGGATGTCTCAAATAATGAAGATAATACCAGACAAATGGTAATTCTAAGGATTTTTGCGGGGGCGCTGTAAATGCTAATTTGGCAAGGCAGTAGATTGCGAAATTGTGTACTCTCCCCACCTACGCAGGCATCTCTATAGACCGCTGACTCTACAGACCACCGACTTGCACAGCCGTGACGATTAAATTAACCTGAATTTTAATACAAACTTAATGTTAATCCTAACACTAATCCTAACCCTAACCTCAATCTTCACGTGACAGGGGCTAATTGATTGGGAGGTCAGACTAACATGAAGTATGGCACAAATGGTCAGCTTCAAAGTTTGGCATGGCGCTATATTTTTCAATTCAGTTCTGAAAATTTCCCAAAAATTGTGTTAGCAAAGTTGTTTAGCCATTTACGAGCCAAAAAGATACAGCATATTGTGGAGTTTCCAATTTGCGAGATGTTTCCAAATAATCAAGACAATACCAGATAAATGCTCATGTTAAAGATATTTGCGGGGGCGCTGCAAATGCTAATTTGGCAAGGCATTAGATTGCGAACTTGTGTGCTCTCTCCTCCTCCGCCGGCATCTCAATAGGGCTCCTTGGTTTAGAAAAAACACCTAGGTCACTCAGACACATGTACCTTTATCATTGCGTGAATATGCATTCTGACGTGAATATGCAAAAAAGCGCCTAATTAATGACATATGTTAAGGCAATCTCTGGTATATACCGTTTTTGCCCCAAATTTAAAATTGGAGCGACAGCATTGTTTTCGTACGCCATTATCGAGCATATTAAATCTAAATCTAATAAATTAAATTTTCCGTCATTCACCGTAAATATAGCGTTTCTAACATTCATTTATAGGTGTTTTATAAGCTTTGAAAGTTCAGTAGCAGTTGTAGCTATAATTTTATTTGTTATTTGATATATAATAAAAGTTATGTCCCAAAACTCAACGTTCGCTTGTTTTACTCAATACAACTGTAAAATCCAAGAGGAAAATATATATAACTCAGATTCAACACGTTACACACACGTTACATAATTATCTATAGTAAAACCTATAGCAAGATCTACTTTTTATAACAAATATAGTCTAACGTGTGTATAGTAACGTGTCAAGTTTCGGTATTGGATATTCTTATTAATAATCTCAAGTGTAACGTGTAGTGTAAAGTGTATGTAAAGTGTGTGTAATCAAACAAGATTAGCTGTTCAATCAAACAAGACGCACTATAGGACGAATAAGTTGGAATTCTTCATCCAAAAATACCAGTTCTGTAAAACAGCGTGGGCATGGGGAAACATCCGAAAATGTAGGCTCTTATTTTGAACAAATAGAAGGTTTTCGTCTTACTTCAGAGTCCTGTTTGCCACCAAGATAGTTTTATACAACTTTAAAGTATCTAAAAACGTTTTATTTAGCATTGAATTAATTGATTGCATTTGTTTAATTTTTCGATATTAAGTAAACGAAACAAATTCCAAAAGCCCGCTGACTCGTACCCAGTTCCCTACGCGGTACTTGGGCGAGATGTGGCTATTTTGGTCCATTGGTCAAAATCTACACGTTTTACTCGCCACAATATTTTGGCCAATATTCAAATTTGGCAATCCGAACCCCTATATAGGTCCTATAGGTGACAACTCAGACAATCAAGTGCATGAATAATGAGACTTTCCGCATTTTCTCGCACTCTTTAAGTTTTTGCCCCCTCCCCCCCTAGACAATGTTGAGAAATATGTTTAGCTGACCATTTGTCTTTGTATCATATTTACAACATTGTGGAGAGGAAGGCAATGACCAGAATGTCTCGATAATTTTTGCACCTGATTGTAGGTTTGTAAAGAGATAAAGTTCTTCGAAGTTATGTTATTAATCTTTGTAATAGTAATATTGAAGCTAAGTTTAACCTTGAATCGTCCCCCCGTACACCAACACAGTCACACACACCGCGCGACGTCCCCGATCAAGCCCTAAATTATTTCAACACTTTGGCCTCCTGCCATCACGATGAAGGACAGCTGTGATATCCATCTACGTATTTAATATACGTACTGTATCTTGTATCTATATATTTGCATTGAACACTATTCCTAAATCCACTGTTTAATACACTGTTCACATTGCCCTATAATGCGTTACAAATTTTATCAAATAGAAAATTCGAATTGTATCACGACATGTCAGTGTTAAAATCATTTTCGCTATTTTAAAATCGAAACTTAAAACTGAATTTGAAACTTAATCCACACCGGCACATGATTTAAGTTAAACATTAGCCACTTCAATATGTAAATATGTTGCTCGCGTGACATAGTATGACTACTGAAGTCCGGTCAAGCACAGTTTAGATCAAGTATAGTCACGTATCAGTACCCAAAATGACCTTCAAATTCAAACCAAGATTTCTACTTTACATGATATGGGCTTCAGTTTTAATCTCTCGCTCAGAAGCGATGCCTAAAGGCGTAAACGGCGGTGTATATTGTCTGGGCTGTACGGCAATCGTTAGCGTGAACCAACAACTGGCCGAATACCACAACATAAGTTTCGCCGAGTCGTTTAAAAAACTTTGCTCGTATCTACCGCATCCATTATCCGACGGCTGTTTTATACTTGGTAAAGTGTTTATGCATACAGTCGAACCGTATCAACATTCCTCCCCTGATGTCATTTGTCACAAGATCAAGCAATGCTATACGGAGAAAGGTCAACCGGAATGCAAAGCATACCCCGAACGCGGCCAAGATTTAACCAAAACCGCTAAAAGAGCTAAACGATTCGCCTATGAGGAGCTCCGTTTTCTCTTAGAAGAAGCGGAAAGAATCGCGATGGACGGTAAGCTAGGTTTTGATATTTGTACGCTTCCTGGTATCAGGAGAATTTGTAAGGTAGTTGAACACGTATTCGGTCAGGATAAACCAATATTCGATTTAGACGGCGACCGTTTCAGTTCCTACGAGACCCTGCGAGGCTCTGTGTGGCGTGGAAAAGATTGCAACGACTTTTTAAGCACACATTATCCGGGCAGAAAACCTATTGACGGAGATGTACTATTTGATTCGAACTGCAATGGGATACGTGGGTTCAACCTGCTACAATTACGTACATGGGAAGATATACTGTGCGGAAAAAGTTCCCCTCAAGGGACAATCGCGTTGGGGGATTCCGTGACTGCTCATTTTCGCATCCCTCCAGAATGGCTGACCGCAACAGAAATTACCGAACATATCTTTAAAGATTTGTGGTTTGTTTTAACCAACGAATTTGATTGGCCAATGATGTCGGGTTTCACCGGTTACTTCAAGCAATCTGATTGGCCGCAAATTATCTCTGGACCAATAGATTCGGTTTATAAACACATAGTGGATCGTAATCTATGCAACCATAGAGATTACCAAAATATCGGAAAGAATGGTGCTGACTCGTTTATAATGAATGATGTTCTGCTTGAAGCAATGGCACGGAATAATAAAACTGATAGACCGGCATTAGTGTTTTATTCTCTGGTCGGTAACGATGTATGCAACAGCGACCCGACTGGTGGGAACATGACTACAGTTGAACAGATGAGGGCAAACGCATTAAAAACCATGACAACCTTAGATAAAATTCTTCCCAGCGGCAGCCATGTTGCAATGATAGGGTTGGCGGATGGTCGGGTGTTATTCGACGCAATGCATAACCGCATCCACCCCATTGGAATGTTACGAAAAGACGTCACTTACGCAAGACTGTACGATTTTCTGAACTGCCTCCAAGTGTCCCCTTGCGCAGGCTGGCTCAACACCAACGCAACCACACGGAACGCCACCTCTAAACGCGCAAGCGAATTGAGCGCCGTCCTGCAAGATATCGCAAAAACTAAAAAATATCAAAACTTCGATTTGGTTTTCATACCAAACTTCTTCGAAGAAACTATAAAGATTTGGAAAGAGATGGGCGAAGGGCATGAAACATGGCAGCTTATCGAACCAGTCGATGGTTTTCATCCCGATCAAAATGCTCTGGCGCTTGCAGCTAAAGTGCTGGTGAAAGCAATGGAAACAAAAGTACCACACTTCTTGGGTGATGTCAATCCACACAATGAGATGATTAAGAGGTTGTTTGGTAATCAAGGTGGCTACAAGTAAAATAAACACTAAGTATTATAAAAATCCGATTCGATTACACAAAAACTATTTCAGAATAAAAAATTGCCGCTGTTATAATTAGTGATTTAGTAAGAATTAGTGACATAGTAAGGATTTTGAAAAAGTTGTGATCCGTGTTACTCATTTAGATGAACAAAATATTTTCGTGCCCACTTGACACTTGTTTTGGATAGCTCAGTGGGTATACTGCAGCCGACAGGAACTCCTCACAGGACAGGGAATTTTTGGTTATCCACAGCACGAATGGCAGAATAGAGGAGTTGCACGTCATGTGACGAAATTTTAGAATTTTTCCCCGTGATGGTGCAAAACCTCTATTAGTATGAGAAACGTTATAAACATTTGTGTATGATTAAGGAACTTTGTATAATTATAAAAAATGATGTTTTGAGGGAGAATTGTTCTAAGTATATGTTTTAGGAATAATAGCATTTCGAATATAGATCATTGTCACTTTGTATTAAAAAATTGTTATTCTCATGTTATTTTTGTATAAGCTCATGGGCTAATATTCGGGGGGGGGGGGCTAGATTGTCTCACGGTATATTTGGAAGAAACAAAATGTTAGTATATTGTTTGGCTTACATTCCGGAGGTTAGTACAGTGTAAATCGAAGCCTTCATAAATTGGCGCTTTAAAACAGACCAGAATAACTTCGTTTTGAACAAACTACTGTGACTGCTCGCTGTTCACACGGTCTAAAGTGGATAGCTAGTCCGGACAAACTATCGCCTGGCCAAAGCGAAATTTAAACAGAAAATCAGTTGTCGCACCGATTTGAATTTTGGAACCACGTTGATAGTACACAACTTATGGACTTCGCTTCCGTAAAACGCGAAAGAAACTAAAAGCATGTAAACATGTACAATTTCGATTTTGGTCCGCCCATAATTCGTCCCGGTCTCAAGTACATTAAGGACCAGGCTTTTAGCCATGCGGGACGTCATAGCAGGCCGTCCAAAAAGGACGTCATGGCCACAAATTTTCGCGGGCATGTTAAAATACACAGCGCTTGAAATCAATTCATCGAAATTCAATTCAGAAAATGTTTGAAAAAATACGATTGCCTAGATGGTCAAAAAGGCCCATCAATGGCCCGATATATTATTTTTGTTTGATATAAAATGCCCTGTCAAATCCAAAATTTGGATTTGATATGGGAATTGGCAGCCCTCCTGCACACCCTTGGCCAAGCATAGAAGGGGCGCGCACCCCCCATGCACCCCCTCAGTAAATCCATCCCTGGGACTAGCAATTCATATGCACTATACCTGATGTGTCATCGATGTGATTTAAGGCCAGATGTTCCTTGAAATCTCGACGAAGTATTTGTCCTTGCATTACTTGCTTGCTTTTTCTTCCCTTGTTTTGTTTGTGCTTTCATCGTATCCGATTTTCCTTTGAACACTCTGTTTGTATCAAGTTGATTGACGTGTTCGTCTTGCTTGCCATTTGTGTTCACTTCACTGACATTGTTTACGTGTTCTTCTCCACATTCGTCAACTCTGCTTGGGGCGTACAAGTTAAACCATTGCTATATAGGAATAGATGCTGATTATAATTAGACGTGCACAATTGTGGGAAAATAACTTCAACACAGGGCCACTGATAGCGCAGTGGTTAGCGAATACACAAGGATCTTCCACCGCAGGGAACCGGTTTAAATTCTGCAAAACGCAGTTTTCTGATTATAATTTTGCCTTAGTTGCTCCCAGTTCGACTCTATCCAGGGGCAGACTGAGCAGTCGGGCAATCGGACGCGGACCGATGCCCGGGGAATTTTGGGGCCCGGAATTACTGGAAGGAGGACAGATTCAGACTATTTCCTTTGGCTGAAAATTCACCAGGTTTCTGAGTTATAATTCTTGGAACACTATTGCCCCCTTCCGGGTGCAAGCTAGTCTGGCCGAAAATTTGTTAACGAAAATATGGGAAATGAGTGAGGGCGGATGAATTTTCCCTCGACGGTTGTGGAAGCACTACTGCGTTCGTTTACTTTAGAGCCGGTGAGTTTTTGTGTTTGTTTTTTGTTAACCTAAGCATTAGAATTACATGTACATGAGTTACTCAGATATGGTTCTACACACGTAAAAATCTCACATCTTGTCAACAAGATGTGTTCGCAACAGGCTTGTAGCAAGCTTGTCGATAACAATGTTGTCATTTTATCAAGTTGCTACAAGATTGTCACTCACAACTTGTTAACAAGTTGCTGCATTGCAGGACGATAACAAGTTGTTGGAACAGATTGTATAACAAGGCTGTTGAGTCAAACACTTTGTAGCAGGTTGTCTACGAACACACCCTGATAAAAAGTTGCTGAAACAGCATTGGTACAAGTCTGCTGCAGGTTTGTTACAACTTGCGCGTTTTTACGTTGTGTACTCTATGAGTCCGTAAACTGGATCAATGGGTAATAATAAATAGGCATGCACTGCACTGTAAGTTATGCAAGGTTGTGAAGTGGATCTGTAAACCTTTGAGCGAAATTTTTCTGTCATCTTAAAGCCTTACCATGGTCTCGGGACTTAATCCAGTCTGCGTAAAGCGATATTGCCATAGAGGTAACCCAAGATGAACAATCAACATACGGAAATAACTTTGAAATGACGACGCTAGATATGCCCATCGCAAGGAACGTTCCAACAACCAGATTTCAGGACTGGAATCTGTAACACCGACTGCCAAAATTTAAGAAAAAACATTACGACGTGATATGTAATTCGAAAACGAGACGTTACATGGCCAAAGCAATGTACTTTCCGGAAGGGTGGATTGGCCATACCTTGAATTAGTAGAAGGTGAAATGTAGATGGAATATTCGGACTAAAATTTATATACATTTTTAGACCTAGCCAGGAAAGCCTAGGCCCTCTGGCAGGAATCGAACCTGCGATTCCGGTGCAGCGCTCTAACCAACTGAGGTACAGAGTCCAGTTGCTGATTATTAACGGCAAATTCGTGTATATATGATGGGAGTGATACCAGTATAAGGTATGGGTAAATATCCAGATTTTTTCTCGACATCTCGTTCGATAGGACTATATCAAATAAACCTTCTACTATTAGTCCTATCGAACGAGATGCCGAGAAAAAAATCTCAAGTGATATTTACCCATACTTTGAATTAACTTTTCCCACGCCATGGGACCAGGTCTTTTCCGCGCCATTGTGGTTAATTGCACAGCAACAGACAGTGGATGATATGCAAGCGAAGGAGTGATTTAGTGAATTAAGTAGTACTTATATTGTAATAATTATAATAATGTAAGTAGTACGTATTAATTAGTGCTGTGTTTAATGCGTTATTACTTCACTCAATGTACACCTTAGCTTCGTCTATTCCCCCCACACAGTTTGCCACCAAAATGGCGGGTAAGACCTGGTCGCATGGCGTGAGAAAGGCTAATTGTGTGTGCGCTAATCGTATATCTTCGTATTTTTTATTTCGAAAGAAAGTTTAGGATAATATCATGACGTGAGTGGTTGTTTTCGATTATTTCGATGTAAGCCTACGCAAACAGTAATTGATTATTCGACCTAGCAGGCTGTAAATACATGTAAAACACTACTGTACCAGATGGAATGTCTTTGTAAACCAAACAAACTTTGGCAAAACCAAGACAGGAATCCAACTCAAAACATTTATTTCTCTCATCAAAGTGTGGCTTCACATTTCCTTGAAAAATAATTTAGAACTAATTGCACACTACTATATAGTCGCGGCATATTTGATAATGGGTATGGAGTGGGGGGGGGGTCATTTGTACAATGAGTGTTAATTGGCGCACTGTTTCAAGAGAGACGACTTTGACAAGCTAGGATCAGACTACTGTATTTTAAGTATGATAATTAATAAATAATGTAAATGAGGAGAGAATTGCAAAGTTAACATGCAGTTCTAGTTTCAAATGTACCAGCCTTCGTAATTCGCCTCGGCACCCTGCATTTGCGGACGCGAACGCCGAGGCATATTAAGAACCCTCTGACTCGATTCGTCAAAAAAATTCGCCGATTTGCCGAGGCAAAAATAGTCGAATTACGAGGGCTGTGTATATGATTTCGTTTAAATAAAACTAGGTACTGTTTACTGTACTTCGTTGTTATGAATGGAATAACAGAATAAATATCATGTACGACTTAAAAGTGTGTGTGCATATTGTAAGATTATTGCTGACAATATTTTGAAAACAAAATCGGCACGTAAAACCCGCACACGAGTAAAACGGCTCCACCGCAACTTTAAAGATCAACCCAAAATGTAGCCTGCGTGGCAGGCGTTCTATTGTGGGGGAGGGAGTTTTGTTTAGAGCGCGCGCTCTCACCTAGCGCGTGCTCTAAAAAAACAAAACTCCCTCCCCCACAATAGAACGCCTGCCACGCAGGCTACCCAAAATGGTGCTCTGATATTATATAGGAATGTGCGTGTTAAGATACTAGGAACGTACGTGTCACTTAATCACTAATTTACGTTCTCTGTGAGGCTAACCGCATGGGCAAGGCTCACACAAATGTTCGCATTTAGCAGGTTGGCGGTCCCCAGACAGTTTAACGCATGGGCACGAACTGTCAGGTCGCTCTCCATGCTTTTGCCTTTATAAAGCATCACATGTATGTATATATGGTGCACGTGCGCGCGTACGTACGCAGAATGGGGAATATCTGTGATATGTATGCATGCGACGCGAAAGTGTAGGTAAACATTTGTTAGTTTTACTCAGCTTAAATTCCTAAATTACTCAAATTCTGGTTTAGCCTTCGCTAGGAATCACAGCGTCTAAGACCAAAGTTTGAAGAAGCGATATCATTTCAAAAGCATGCATGCATGCCAACATGTATTTTTATCTCAAAATGTATTTTTATTATATCACAATTATCATATAAAACAAACAAAACTACATTTCATCGCCATATTTCTAGAAACGTGGTCAAAAAACCTTGCATGCAAATGAAATCACGTTGGAAATATTCTTTCAATAAGGTTTAGGTTTTTTTTGAAGTGTTTTCAAAGTATAAACTATACGTCTATAATTATGCAGAAAAATATTACTACATAACACGTATACTAATAATTTGAGAGTGCGATAACTAAACACTGAGAATCACATGTATGTAGCTATATATGGTGCTTGTGCGCACGCGTACGTATGCCGAATGTGGAATATCTGTGATATGTATGCATGCGACGCGAAAGTGTGGCAAACAATAGAGACTTTTAGATTCAGGTTTACCGCAAACCTGTAACCGCCGTTTGACGTTAGCGGTTTGGCGTTTGCGGGTCGAACATTTTTCGACTTAGATTTGAAGTTCTTAGATGAACATTTTTCGACTTAGATTTGAAGTCGACTCAGATGATGTTCTTCGAAGGATCTAAACGAGAGGTGAAATGCGCTTTATAAGTCTTAAAGTCTACCGAAGAATCAAGTGTTGATCGCCGCCATGTTGGATTTCGCTCCTCCAAGCGTAGAATCAACTATTTCGACTTCAAATTCGTCTTTCCTGCTAGAATGATAAGTACTGTGTATGCGCATAGTGTGGATACGTGAAACATGATATAAAAAAACCCAAATAAACCCTGAGGGAAATTACAAACGTGTAGACCCACCTCTTGACGTTCAAAACTCGCGTTGAAAACCTCAAACGTGGCGTCGGGATAGGGTCACGTGACCCGTAGACGTTAGCGGTTCGGCGTAAACCTCGATCTAAAGGTCTCTAATACACATAAACTTTCGTGAATTGATTTTTACACCAAGAGACAAATTGGAAATAGCAACCTAAGGCTAAGAATCGTAAATTTTCACAAATTGAATAGTTCATTGAGACTTATTCAAAACATTATAAATTTCAACTTATAGCAATATAGGAAATCAAGGCTTATGCAGACAAGACTATCAATCATGCATGCCTGGCCATGAGTCCCAATTTTTTACACTAAAGGAAATTAAGCAAAATTGATTAAGCAAAAGCGTGTTCAACCTGTCAACCAGGTATTTTCAGCGTGGTTGTTGGATAATATTTCCAAAGGGGTTATTTCTTGTTTCCAAAACACTATTCCAGAGGGGACAAAACATCTTTCCTAGGGGGTTTTGAGACATAATTTCCAAGGGGGGAAAACCATTTTTTCCAGTTTCCAGAGGGGTAAAAATAGTGAAATACGGAGGTCCCCGACAGGGGGGGTTCGGATATTAAATGTAATAGCGCATTTAATTTCAATATATCGACGTTTGGCCAAAATAAAATATTTGAATTCTAACCATAGTTACCGAACATCAAGGAACGAAACATCTGTGCGCTTTTGGCATGTAGAAGAATGTCAGAATGTGCAGTAAATGCCGATATTGAACAGATCATAGGCAAATGTTTTAATGAAGAATGAATAAGATAATGAAAATTTATCGTAAAAGACATATTTACATCCGCCATTTTGTTTGCATTTAAAATTGCCATCCGCCTCATTCTGAAATTAGGATTAAAAAGGCTACGAACACGATACGATTAGGAATTTGCCGGATGGAATTTAATAAAAACGACACCGTGGCAATAGTTCTTTTAATTTCAACGTCACGTGATCATAATCGACCAATTAAATGGCGAGAATCTACTAAGATGTTACATAATAAATACTAAATAGTACTGATTGATATTTGATAGAACGTTTCAACTACGAAAACTCATTAGCATTACAAGGATATAAATAATTCATTGAACTGCATACACAGTTGTTGTGTTTAAGGGAACAAAGCGAGCCGAATAAGTCTCGCAAACGCAAGAGAGTTAAATTAGAATGCCTAATATGTCAGAGTCGGCAAAACTACAAAATGACTCGGCAAAATTTCATTTACACCCCCCAATAAAACAGGGCTAGCGCCGCCCCTGAGCAGGATACTTGTAAGATAAATTACAAAAAACGAGACAGATGTTATGTACCTGTCAACACAACATTATAAGCCATTTAAACGCTTAATTCCGTCATGGTTAATGAATATGAAAAGCTTTTTTCGAAAGGTAGATAAACTGATAAAGTATATATCTAGTAGGGAATGTGAGTATATAAAGATCGCAAAGATCGCTTGTGATGTTGCTAGGGAGTTGTTTTATATTTTTCAATGTTTGTTCATTTTTATGCAAACCTGTACAGGTGAATACAATGCATTCTTGGTACAATGACGTAAGGGACCGGTCATAAAGCATAAAGATTATTTATTGATATATCCATAAATAATGCGCATGGCCGGGACCTCTTTTGACTCTATTATTAGGTACGGAAAAGATAGTCAGGCAAGTCCTATTAATGGAATACTGGCAAGCATACAAAAGTACGGATTGGATACATGTGGTGTAAAAGAGCACTATTAAATTTATGGAAATGCTCAAAACTTGGATTAACAGTAACAATTTGTAACAGATTATGTTCTTGGCATTTATATTTGTTTCATGCTTTTTAGGGTGATTGGTTGGGAGGGAGGGGGGGTACGAAACATTTCACCACCTTTGAGGGGGGTATTAAATATTTTCTGACGCTTTTCGGGGGGGTGCCAAATTTTATGGTAGTATAAACTGCACCCCCCCAGTACACACTACTTTATGACCGGTCCCTAATATTCACTTGCAATTGAACCAGTCAACTGTGCTATTGAAATATTACTCATAAGATTTGTCCTTGAAGAAAACGTAAAACATAAAATTACCTGTCGCCGTGTCGGTAAACGTTTTAATAATGAAGAGACAACTGATGAAATTATTTAAAATATTTAGAATCTTTGAAATAAACATATTAACGACATTCACAGATTTCAGGTCAAGAATGGACCATTCCCCTATTAAACTAACTTTTGAACTAGGAAATTGTATCAGTACAGCTGGAAAGAGCATCCTAAGTTTAGTAAAATTGCAAAGTTTGGTTGCGAAATGTCGTAAAATGTGGAAAATATAGCGCTGTGAAGTTGGTAAATTTTGTATAGTTTTGTATTACGCGCGGAAAACGGTTACCAATTTTAAAAAAGTGGTAACGGTAAAACGGTTAAAAAAGTGGTAACGGTTTTGCGTGCGTAATACAAAACTATACAAAATTTACCAACTTCACAGCGCTATATTTTCCACATTTTACGACATTTCGCAACCAAACTTTGCAATTTTACTAAACTTAGGATGCTCTTTCCAGCTGTACTGATACAATTTCCTAGTTCAAAAGTTAGTTTAATAGGGGAATGGTCCATTGATATTCCGAGAATGTTCTAGATTCCAGTCTACCAACACATTGACCCAGCGTCATATCTCGTATCATGTTGAGGCTTTGTGTTGGTTTACAAATTATATCCACAGACATAATCTACGAACCTTGACTAAACTATAGCTTTTACATGTACACGGTATGACGCCTTTAGAATATCACACGATATGCATGCAGTCGCCTACTCGCCTTTGAATTTCCTATTGTTTTTGCACCCCCTGCCATATGGCGTCGCTAACCTTGGAAGCGTCTATTTACTTCTGCTATGTAAATTTTTCCTGTTCATAAACCGAAACTTGCATAGCAAGACTAAGTTAAGGAAGTCAAGAGGACATTTGGTCGTTTCATTTACTAGAAAAGGATTATTAATTTACTCTGTCACCATTAAAAGAACTTGAATCGTATCCGAAGTTTAGCAACTGACCAGATGAACACCTTGAAAACCATCCTGTGCTTTCTACTCGTTGCCGCTGTCTTACCGTGGACTGAAGGCCAGTTTCCTAGAGTTTGTACCACCTTTGCGAGCTTGAAAAATAAGACATGTTGTCCAATTCCGAAACATTTTGCTGAGCCATGTGGTAGCGATGGGAACCGAGGAACGTGCGAGGAATTGATTATCCGTAATTGGAATCACAGCTACAGCCATTTTGAACCGTTCCAGAACGACGACGAACGTCACAACTGGCCACGCGCTCTTTATAACAGAACCTGCAAATGCAACGGCAACTTTGGTGGTTACGATTGCGGCAAATGCGAGTTCGGTTACCGTGGCATCAACTGTACCAAAAAGAAAATCTTGATACGGAAAAATTTTCTAAAGTTGTCCGCTGAGGAGAAAGATCGTTACATGCGATATATTAATGAGTCCAAATACTTTTTAAGCGACTATGTCGTTACTACCAAATTTTATGACGAAATCAGCGAAACCGTCGAAGCAGGCAAAGATCCGAGCGGGCTATTTTACAACGTCAGTAACTATGACCTATTCACGTGGATGCATTACTACTCGGGACGTGACACTATTTACCCGCATAATGTCACGAGGTCCGATATCGACTTTGCACATGGCGGGCAGGGATTTCCTACTTGGCACCGACTGTACTTGCTCGCATGGGAGAGAACATTGCAGGTGAGTGTATTTAGATTTAGCTCGGTAACTTTTTGGAACTTCTATTCAGACGGTTCAAGCAACTCTCTGTATCGTGCCCAACAAGATCACTTGGGCCCCAACCTCGTACCCAGGGTCTTTCCATATTATGGAGACCCTGGCACGAGGTTGTTCGAGCCCAAGAGTAAATTCTCACAATTTCAATGGGCATCTAGAAGAACCTCAGCTGATAACAAATGGCCTTTCCTTTTTACCAATAAGACACATTTCACTTTGTGGAGTTTTCTATTATGCGGAAACGCTTGCAGGTCAGTTCCAATTCAATCCCCATTTTCCCACTTGTGGGTTCGCCACAGTGGAGGGCTTCATCATTACAAGGCCCAGAGATCCTGACGAATCTGAAATCTTAAAAAGACAGACAGAAGAATGTGATGACTTGGCTTTGGAAGCCACGTTTGTTTCTTGCAGAGACATTTCAAACGAATGTCGAACTATTTTCGGCTACATACTTTTCTGTATAATGAACGAATTCCTCGCGCGTGGGGTTCATTTAAAATAACATTTAGATCTTTTGAAGGAAACCCCAACACTGTGGATCAGCGTCCAGTTGTACGTAGCCTGAATAGCGCAATCCGCGCCTGATAGTGATTTTTTCGATTGATTCAAACATCAGTGAAGAGCTATAAAACTACAATTTTAAACTTGAAATAATAAAAAGCGGTAATGTCATGTTTTTAAGTACAATGTTTATGTATGCCTATTTTGTAGGAAATTGCGAACGATGACGATTTTGCTCTTCCATACTGGGACTGGACCGAAAATCCCACCCAATGCAACTCCACTATCTGCTCTGAGGATCTCCTCGGCGTTACCAACCAATCCAGTGGTATTGTCAAAGGAAAATACTTGGACAAATGGTGGGTAATTTGCACCAGAGAACTGACGAATCACCTCACAGAGCTTTGTAATCCTAACGACAGGAAAAGTGGACTGACAAGGAACACGGAAAAGGATAAGGAGGATGCGGTGAAGGAACGCGGTTTGATCATGACGCTCTCAACGAACGACGAGGTCAGCTTTGCACTTCGATTTGGATCTTATGACGCTCCACCTTACAGCAAAGAGTCCAGCTGCAATTTCAGAAATATCCTGGAGGGTTCCAGTAGCAGCAAAACAGGTTATCGTTTGCCGAATGTGCATACCTTGCATAACCGGGTGCATTTAGGTATCTTTTCATATTTTATAACATTTTATTTGAATTTGTAATGATAGGGCTTTAGAATATTTATAGTTTTTAGCGCTTTATAAATGAATAAATTATTATTATTCATTATAGTCATTGGTAGAATCATGGGAGATGTCCCTTCCGCTGCGAACGACCCGATCTTTCCCCTTCATCATTCATTCGTGGATCGTATTTACGAGAAGTGGCTTCGGAAGTTTGAAAAAGATGCTTCGGTTCTTTCCAAATTCAATGCGCCCATTGGTCACAATAAAAATGACGTCATTGTACCTATGTTTCCGGTGTACACTCATCAGGAAATGTTTAGAAAATCTCTCGATTTCGGCTATGATTATGAAGATGTTGACGAGAAAGGCAAGTACGACTGAATAATAATAGATCGCATCATCGCGTAAAAGGGATCTGGCTGACGTAGCCTTGAGCGGAAGTCACAGCCTCATCAGAGTAAATCCTGAAGATAAGGTCCGCTCAGGATGTACAGTCCGTGACATCTCACACCTCGGCAAAAGCTCCACGCAAATGACTCATGCGCAGTGTATAGTATTTAAAGAGCCAGCTATTATTTTTGAGAAGGAGTCGTGTGGGGATTCCACCGGAAATTGATTTATATGTTAACCTTTTAATCGTGTTTCATATTTACTTCATGTAAATGTAATTACAAGTCATACGTATTGGTGGTAGCAAATCAGATTCAATTACAACCATAACATTAACAATAACAATAATAGTGACAAGGTTTGTGAGAAGAATTGTAGAAACGACTTATCCCACTCAATAATTTTATTTATCACGCCCTTCTCTACCCAATCTTTATTGTTTAGGCAATTCTCCTGAAGACGAGAGCGGTGATGATTCTTCACTGGGAGATTGTCCAGTGCCTTACCCTACAGTGCCTTGTCCTACAATGCCTTCTGGCGTACCTGGCATGTGGTTGAGTTGGTTGCTAATGTTAGTTATACCACTATGGCAGCTACTTTTCGCTGATTGAGGACGAATATCGTTCTCCGGGTCTCGCCTCTTTCTAAACCAGACTGGGATGGGAAGAACAGAGATCTTGGATACGAAGAAAACACAACATTAGCAACATTAAGAATATTAACATCCGCTTTAAAAAACTGCTTATTATAGGTATTATTGTAGCTAGGATAGTTAAGTTTAAGGAGAATGTATCCATAGAAGTTCCCAGTAGGTAGTCTAACTTATAGAAAAAATCATGCAAGCTAGCGATAAAATTCAGTTAAAAAATACATCCTACTCGGAAATATTTTCTCTTGAGGCTTTGGCGTTACGATTTCCCACTTGACTTTGTCCACAAATATAGAAGTTTGCAGGCGTTCGAAACCGGACGTCCATCTTACAAACCGGTAAAGCAGATTATGATTACAACAATATCTACTGCATGATTCTATGTTCTAAACCAGCGTGTCACTTTTGATATAGTTTGAACGAAAACATTTTCTCTTAGCTCAAACGGAAAAGAATCAAAGCTTTTCATTGAATCAACAGCTAATCGTACACCCTCTCGTTGTACCTCTTCCGAGCAAGAATCTTTCAATGTATGCAAACGTTATTAACGTTAATCTCATAAACTTTGACTAAATTTTGGGCACTTGCAGTAAATCCTGGCACATGAGGAAAAGCAACATTTTTTACGCACGTCTCAATCCAGTGCCTCAATGTTTTCTCATCAATGTGAACGTTATTTTTTCGGCGTCTGCACATATTTCAATTTGATCTTGTAGCGTTAAGGTTTTAGGATGAAATCATGTAATTTTTTTCCGAATAGGATTCTGACTTTTGTAAGTATTTAATAATCATGTAAGAATATAAATGAGGATTTATTGCAACGGCAATATTGCCTTCTAGATTTCCTGTTCCCATTAAAATCAAACCAGCGATAGTATAAATGTTCAAGAACATTGTAGGGTAAAGTCTCCTGCGCAAAGGCTTTTAAAAGAACATCAAAATTCAATTAATTTTATTCGCAATTGCGAAAGATCGCGGTTTGTCTTGCTGGAGTTTAAGGCGAAAAGCGAACGCAGAGAATACAGAGATCTAGTTTATCATATATTGTATGTAAACTGTAAAGTGATACCAAGTCAAATGACAAACTCGGATTTAAACTCGATTAAAATGTCAGATGAACTGGGATATACAGAGAATTTCATCTTGTATCACTCTCCTCCACATTGGCTCGGCGATTATTTATATAATTTATAGTATTATAGTTATGGCCATTTTTGTTAATCTTACACGAAGTTTTAATTATCCCCACGCATCCCTACCAATGAACCAATGATCCCTACACATACCCGCTTGCCCCTTTTACCCCCATGCATCCCTACCAATGAACCAATAATCCCTACACATACCCGCTATATATGGCAACAGCTAAAATACCCGGCCTAGAAGCCTCTGCGGAAGAGAGTGATCTTGTATCACAAATAGGACATTTATATACTTAACCGACAAGCTCAATAGATATTATATAATCCACAACATATATATTAATAAATACCTGAACGTATTTTCAGTTGTAAAAAAATAATAAGCTGTTTTTATGATATAACAGGACTTTGGCGATAAAATCGAGTGATAGACAGTGCATATATAGTTAGGAAAATATAATTTTGACAACATTTAAAACGATGGTTGCATGCTTGTGGAATATTAGTAAGTTGTTATCTGCCCCGTTTCTCCTCCCCGCCCACGCTCCGGATTTTAGCGGTTTCTTTATTATATTACCGTTTAGCGCATTTTATTTATTACCATCTAGCGTATCACCATCTAGCGTATAAAGCACTGATGTGATCGAAAGCCTCTGCGGAGGAGAGCGGTTATCTGCCGTTATCGTTTCAATCAAACATAAACATATATTATGCGTGCAGTTTGCTTTCAGGATTCACCCCTGTGCGGTTCCATATACATACTGTACATATTCAGCTATTTTGCACATTTTGCGTACGTGTGCCATGTATCAACACATATTAAATACGTAATACGTCGTTTATATTGGGAGTCTGTGACAATAGCTTTTCACGCTTTTCTGAATGCAGATGCAGTCTCTTACAACTTGTATACTTTTAGTGAATCTTAGAGAAATGTCAAGAACCAGGGAAATATAGCTACCTCTGTATCTATACTTGGTCTTAAGATTTGTATAAATTCAATGATATATGCGATTAACTGTAGTTACAAAATCGGGTCAATAATCCTGCAAATAGAATGCCGAAGTTAGTATTAATCGAGCTGATAAAATAGATGTCTGGTAGGTATGCGAACAGGCGGAACATCACAGACTCAGAACAAACTTATAACGACGCGCGCTATAACTTCATATAAATAACAACCCAAATATTTCTATAGATATACGTTCTTTGACAATCGAGAACTAATTTAGTGCTCGACGGAAACATCTGGTTTACATTCCTTGACGGCTTGAGTGATAAAAGGCAAGTATTTCCTAACCCCTTGATCTTAGTGACGATTATAATTTAATTAAAATAACGAACCAGATATATTCCACACATGCATTTTGCGTACATTATTTCACATTTCCTGCGTTTTGCGCCTAAACTGAGCGAAGCCTGCGTTACTGCGAAATTGCGTAGACACCAGGTGGTGTTGTGCATATAAAGTATTGGCAATTTGAGAGTTGACAATAGTTATCCGCTTTTAGTTGACAGTCCGGAAAAATAAGGACACGCGTTTTAAAGATAATCTATACCTCTTTACAATCCTTGAACAACGATGAGTATTTTGGTGTATAGTTTGTTGCTTTAGCATGTCTAGAACTCGAGTTATTCAGGAAAGTTGGCGTACGTATTGATGTCAAAAATTGTCAGCCATGTTGAATTTGATTTTAATTAGTTTGAATTTATCCAATGAAAATGGTGGAATTTGCCATCAAAAAACTCCGGAAGCCACACAATTTCGAGTCGTGACGTCACTTGCACAAGCCGACTATACTGTACCTTGTGAATCTTCGTCATCAGATAGATCATCAATATCTAACAATGTTGGTTTATCATCAGAAACCACAATTGATTGGTTCATTGGAGTAAGACTTGATATCGAATTGATCTCCATGTTACCAATAGGCAATGTTCCACCTAAATGTAGTAATAATGCTTGAAAGGTTGTCACCGAGCCATCAGTAACCCATTAACTGGCAGTATCCTACCACTGACGAGTAAAATCGTCTGGCGTTAGACCGAGTAAAATACTAAAGTAGGGCGCATCTGGGTGCATGCATTGCAAGCTAATGGGTTAACAAGAGACACTGGCAGATAGTTTTGTTAACTCATTAACTGGCAGTACCCTACCACTAACGAGTAAAATCGTCTGGCGTTAGTTAGTCAGAGTAAAATACTCTGGCGTTAGACAAAGTAAAATACTAAACTAGGTCGCATCTGGGTGTTTTGCAAGCTAATGGGTTAACAAGAGACTCTGGCAGATAGTTTTGTTAACCCATTATCTGGAAGTATCCTACCACTAACGAGTAAAATCGTCTGGCGTTAGTCAGAATAAAATACTAAAAAAGTAGGGCATATCTGCATGGGCACATTGCAAGCTAATGGGTTAACCATAAAAAGACATACTGATTAACACTTTTTTAATCTGGGGACTTTCATCTCAACAGTTCTATTGAATACTGCAGAGTATAGAACTATTTAAAGAAAAGAAAGTTGGTAAATGAAACACTATTATAGAAAGATTGTGTGGATTACAGTTTTTACTCTGATGGCCATTGAAATGGGTGGTGGCAACGGCATGAGGGAATATGCACTGCCGCACTACAGTGTGAATTTCTCTCCATATGACATGCTTGTAGATTATATTTTTTGTGGATGTAGCCAATCTTCGACACTATGCTGGCGCAGCCGCGGGGATCTGGCGTATGACATTTCCTTTAAATTTCTTTTACTCTGAAAATGTCCTTTTCACAGGCAAATGTTCTCATGACTAATGATAAGTTTAGTAGTTAGCCAGTAAATCTTCCACGTTTAGATAACTAGCTCCACATGATTTTTGGAGTTGTTAACAAGTAACTCCAGGTTTAGGTAGCTAGATCCACTGCCTCCACATTAATTTTGGAGTTGTTAACAAGTAACTCCAGGTTTAGGTAGCTAGATCCACTGCCTCCACATGATTTTTGGAGTTGTTAACAAGTAACTCCAGGTTTAGATAGCTAGATCCACTGCCTCCACATGATTTTTAGAGTTGTTAACAAGTAACTCCAGGTTTAGGTAGCTAGATCTACTGCCTCCACATGATTTTTGGAGTTGGCTTGTAACCCCCCTCCCCCGAATTCTTTGTTCGACTAAGTTTTGAAGTGCACATTTTGAATTTGGAGTCAGCCCCCTAGACTATGGATGTATAGCGTCGCTCCATGGCTGCCTAACTTCTGCAGCCATGTCGAAGACTGGCTACCTCCACAAAAATATAATCTACACTGAGTGCATGCCCTCTAGGTTACCATGTTTTGGGGAAATCGGGTTTGGCTTCCTGAACGAAGATCTAAATAGGTTGTCCACGTTGCAAGCTCGCTATTTAACAATTATTCGCCGAAGGCGAGGTGAATATCTGCGAATAAAAACCTCGACTTCGTCTCGGTTTTTATTCACCGATATTCACCGAGCCTGAGGCGAATAATTGTTTTAGTAAAATTACATACGTGATTATTTGGAAAAAAATAAAAAATGCACATTTCAAAAATATTTTAATTGAATATTTACGATAAAGCGGCTTAAAAACGCTTTAGGTGATTATCGCGTATTAATCCGAGGTAGCGCAACCAATCAGCGTTGAGAATTTTCAATAATCACCTATGTAATCTTACTAATAGAGATTATTCTGTAATCAGAAAGAATTATACAATCAAATCAAATCTGAGTGCCCTTTAGTTTATCATGTTTCTGGTGCAAATTATTTCAAACAGGCGTTCAGTCAAGGCATTACATCAGCTATCAGCAATACTTTGCGAAAACTTTTTCTGCAATAATAAGAAGACGTGGTGTTTTCCACAAACCAAACCAAAATATTATATTATCGCCATGCGTGGAAACATACAATAATACAATATTGAAGGGAAGTCGATGTTGATAGTGTGGAATAGAACCATCTAAAGTTTTGACGGTCAGTTCATTTGATAATACGCAAGAAGTCACTACTCCACAATGAACGTAGGTGCAGATACACCTGCCCAGCTTACAGCTTACGAGTTATTAATATCCAACAAATTCAAGAGCATGAGTTGACAAACTCTCAATACTCGAGGATATTGCGCACAAATAAAAAACTTCTATAGCCTCCTCCGCAGGCATCTCTGTAGAGGGCGACCTGTTTCAGGGTGATTTTTTATGCTGAATCAAGATCCTTGCCCCAACATTAGTGACTCGTTTTTCGAAAATCTGGCAACACTATAGTTCAATAAAATCAAAAGTGTGGAAGAAAGTTTGAATGGTTAGGTCATCTTAAAACATCTAAGAAGAGTTAAACGAACGTGATACACCTGTTTAGTTTGCAAGAATACACGTTATTAATATTCAATGACTATTCTACAATACGAGTCAATGATTGTTATGTCTTGATTAAGGGTGTTATTCACAAAATTCAATTTCTGGGAAATTTTGGTTAATTAATATATTATTTTAGATTATTCTCTTGTGCCTCTCTCTTGGCTTGGCTTCCCGAACGAAGATCAAATAGGTTGCCCACGTTGCCAGCTCGCTATTAGAGATTATTCTATAATCAGAAGGAATTATACAATAGTTCATGTAAGCTTAAAACAGATATAACAGTAAATTGAATTTTAAATGTTAATTCCTTCTTTTGTGTTTCTAAACGGTCTGATGCTCTTCTTTTCTAATATTACACACTTTGTTAATGTTTGCCAATGCTTATGACATTGTATACCATGGACGTCATTGTCCTTATGTGTAAGGTTCTTATTGGCGGAATACATCTGGTATTGTCTTGTATATATCTTACTAAAATAATTGCATTTGCCATTTGTTTGGTTTTTTCGAGAGAACTGCACAAACGAGCTGCCAGTTTGATCTTGAATTGTATATATCAGCAACGAAAGTCATAATTCAAATTTCTTGAAAGAAACAATGGAGAAGACAACATATGATGCCTACAGATATTCTTTAATTCCAGTTCTTGTATTTGGAATTCTCGGTAACATTTTGGTTATCATCTCTATATTAAAACAAAGAAAATTGTTGAAGAACAACTACTACTTTCTTGTTTTACACCTTGCGATCTGTGATCTGGGATGTTCGGTTGTGAACTTCTTGAACGTCCTTAACCTCCGTTTTGTCGAGCTTTTCGATTATTCCGTCATATATTGTCTTGTCGTGCATATAGCTTACTTCTTTCAAGTCGCAGGAATATACATGATGTTGATCATTTCAGTGCTTCGTTATCACGCCACTGTACATCCTTTAAAACCTGCCATCAGTCGACGGAAATTTAGAGTCGTTTGTGGTTTGGGATACATTGTTGGCTTGATTGCAGGTTATGGAACATCTTTGCCATTTTGTTTCATACAGTCGAACGATGTCAAGGCTGTTTATGTTCAATTTCATTCTGGTTACAAAGTATCCTGCTTTAACTTTTTCCCAACAATATTTATGGCAGTAGCTTATTACAAAATTGGTCGAGCACTCGTCAAACAAAACAAACACATGAAGCGTGTATGTTCAAACGCAGTAAAAAGCAGGTATGTTCGAAATCGACGAACTTTTCTTGTTTGTCTCAGTACCGTTCTTTGTTACGGAGTTGGTACTTTGCCTATTTCTGTGTGGTTTATATGGTGCATCGCTGACAACCAACAATATCTACCAATAAAATCTATTTGGATTCGATATTTTGGTTCTGTTCTGCGAGTTGCTGGAACAAATTCAGTAAATCCTCTTATATATGGAATATTGGACAAAAAGTTGCCAACATTTTGGAAACTTTGCTTCAAGAGGAAACGAAGACCACAAGAAAATCCGACAGTTCTTGTAAAACAAGTAGGAAAACGTGACATCTCCGAATCGACAATTCTCCAACCAGGATGAGACTTCTTTACTTTGTAGTACAGTCAGAAACAGAAAATAATGTATTAATGGATAATGCCACATGACTTGTGAAGGAATTTAAATTTAGCTTTAAAAATATGAGAGTAGAAATGCTTGCATTCTACTTTTGACCATTTGATTGATTTACGGATTGATTGATCCATTGACACATTGATTTATCTATCGATTTTTTTGAATACTTATTTAAGATATTCTATTTGATTTAGAGGGTCATACCATTGAACTCAAAATTATACCTGGAGTGCTTCTAGTTTTAGGGGCCTGGATGCGAGTGCCGGGGTTTATCTTCATTTCTTGAGCGCTCCACGTTTTTTTTAGTTCAATTGTTCCTGCATTATTTAAGAATATTCAATATAACATATTCAATATAATGATATAGTTGTTAAATTGTATACATAAGATATTCAAATTTGGTAGCGTTTGACAATTGATAACAAGTAAATATATGAATAGTTACTTTACTTTTTATATGCGCCATTTTCTTTCCCCAAGTTTTAAATTGAGTTCAAATATCGAACGTATTTAGGAGGTTATGTTTTCACCTGCATGGTCTGTGTGTTTGTGTTTTTGTTAACTTAGCACGACAGCTAAAAAATATCAAACATTTGAACACGAAAATTTGTGGAGCTAACAGCCATAGGCCAAGGAAAAATCGATTAAATTTTGGTTCAATTTGGATGAAAATTTGATGAGAAATTTGTAAACGTTTGTCTCGCTTCCCCGGAGTGAGAAGAATTGAATGCCAAATTAGTAGATGCATTATTTATGCACTGAATACTTGACTTAATTTGCTTGCGAGATGTGCAGTCTCTGAGTGATGCCTGTAGATTCTATTTTTGTGGAGGCAGCCAATCTTCGAATAGAGCTACAATATGCAGCCGCAGCCGTGGGGGTCTGGGGTCTATGAAATTTTCCTATGAAGTTGTGGAATTAGCCAGTAAATCTTCCAAGTTTAGATAACTAGCTCCACATGATTTTTGGAGTCGTTAGCAAGTAACTCCAGGTTTAAGTAGATAGCTCCACTGCCTCCACATGATTTTTGGAGTTGTTAACAAGTAACTCCAGGTTTAGGTAGCTAGATCCACTGCCTCCACATGATTTTTGGAGTTGTTAACAAGTAACTCCAGGTTTAGGTAGCTAGATCCACTGCCTCCACATGATTTTTGGAGTTGTTAACAAGTAACTCCAGGTTTAGGTAGCTAGATCCACTGCCTCCACATGATTTTTGGAGTTGTTAACAAGTAACTCCAGGTTTAGGTAGCTAGATCCACTGCCTCCACATGATTTTTGGAGTTGTTAGCAAGTAACTCCAGGTTTAGGTAGCTAGCTCCACTGCCTCCACATGATTTTTGGAGTCGTTAGCAAGTGACTCCAGGTTTAGGTAGCTAGATCCACTGCCTCCACATGATTTTTAGAGTTGTTAACAAGTAACTCCAGGTTTAGGTAGCTAGATCCACTGCCTCCAGATGATTTTTGGAGTTGTCAACAAGTAACTCCAGGTTTAGGTAGCTAGATCCACTGCCTCCACATGATTTTTGGAGTTGTGAGCAAGTAACGCCGGTCGATTAGACTATTGTAACAGCCTCTTGTACAGTATAGGTGGAACGTCCCACCGACTACAATACAATACAATACAATACAATACAATACAATACAATACAATACAATACAATACAATACAATACAATACAATACAATACAATACAATACAAAACAAAATAAAACATAACTAAACCCACTGTCAATGTAAGTAAAAAAACTAGGGATGCAACTTAAAAAAGTTACAAAAAGTAACTTTGTGACTGGTTACAAAAACATTGATGTAATTTTGTAATAACGGGAACTAGTTACGTTTTTTTAATGTAACTTTTACCGGTAACTAGTTCCCTTTTCGAGTACGTAACTCCGTAACTGTAACTGTAATAGTTCCAAAAAATAAGTAACTTTAACAGCACTGTCTACTCTATTATACTTGTCAGCAAGATTACACTAGAACCTCCGTCTACTAACGAACTGTATAACGAACACAATGGATACCTATATCCAATGTGCAGAAAGGTCAGGTGCAATTCTTTTCAGTTTAATAAATTATGAAAACCTCTAAACAACAAACAACTGCAAACATTAACGGACAACAAACACCATTATGCTGAGGATTTACTGAGAATTAACATGCAAGTGAATATAGAACCACTGTACATCTTTAACTTGAATTTGGCTTCCTTATTTTTCTTTTGGCCGCGAAAAAAAAGTTTGGCCTTTTGGCTTCTTGTTCTGTTCACAGTTTACAAGACTTTTTCGAACATTTTGTTGATTCTTTTATAAAACATTGATTTTACGAAAATTGATTGCATTTTCAAGTAATGTCATTGTCATAAAAACTTTGTTGTTGTTCTAGCCAATCAGGATTGACAAAATTCCGCCAATTGTAAGGTTGATAAACCACAACGAATCATAATTCAGCATCTATAGCACTGCGTTCGCAGAGTTTGGCTTCTTTTTTGCTTCTTTTCGACAGAAAGATGTTTGGCCTCTTTTGGTAGATTTTGGCTACTTTTTTCATAGTATTTGGCTTCGAGCATGCGCTGAAACCTATCAACACTGTCTTTAACTACGTTTTGGTTCCAAGGTTCTTGTTATATACTGTAATATGCACTGTTCCACTGTACAATTAGAAATTAAAACACATAAAACAGAGAGTTGAACCGGACAAACACCTAAATGTCATTTATAAACTATAAGATCCCTTGCGCAGACTGTACCTGGTCATACATAGGAGAGACGGGGAGGCATTTGAAACAAGAAAGAAAGAACACGTGAGAAATGTAAAGAATTACGCAGACGGCTCCAACATAGCATCGCATGCATGGGGAAATGGACATAAGATTGATTTTGAAAATGGAGAAATTATAGATAAAGGAAACTTTAGAACTCGGAAAACGTTGGAATCATGGCATACAGAAATCACAGAGAATGCTGACAATAATTCAAAGCCATTACCTAAACACATGGTCTTAGCCAGCCTGCCGTCCAGCCGTCTTATAGACGGCCATCTTAAAGCCATCATTGACAGTCAACATCATTGACAGTGCATGACATTTGGCTAACATTGGAATGTGAATTGATCATGCATGTTTGTATCTTGTCTGTGATTTACAGTAATAATATGCTGCCAGAGAGTATGTCTTTATACCATCCTCGCGCAAATGTTAAGTTGCATGTCAAATATACCAGAGTTGACGCCCAAATTCCCTATCCTGGCTAAGACCCTGCCTAAACAATATATTCTTTTGACAAAGAAACATTGCTCCCGCTGATTACTTTATTTTTATCTGTATATAATTAATATTCATAATTTAAATTCCTAAACTGTGATGTAATCTAGAGTAATTTCATTTGTTTTGTACCTGTCGAAGACCACAGTCTAGTGGCCAAAAGCTTGTCAATTAAATATATTTGGTCAGTGAACGTCTCGACTTATTAAAACACATTTGTTGTAAATGGAGCTAGATCAAACATAAGTGATACCATTACTAATTAGAAAAAATATACTTAAAATATGTCCTCACCATCAAATTCAATAGACCACTGGATTGAAATACCATCTGTTGTCAAATAGAAATCTTTGAGATCCTTGGGAAGTGCACACATATTTTTCTGTAAACAATGTATAAGAATGTGAGTAAACTATAATTATAATATACATAATTATGCTATTTGTCAGGGGCAGATCTAAGGCTAATTTAATAGCACAGTGCCCATTTTGGGGAGTAAAGATCACTACCACATATCGACTCCTAAATCACGGGCAAGTCACTCCTAAAAAGTGTACGAGATTGTTGTACAAAAATCGTTGTGATTTTTTTGTGATTTGTAATTTTTTTTTTTTTTTTTTTTTGTCATTTTCCATATTTTTGTGATTTGTCGATTTTTTGTGATCTTTTTTTGTGATTTCTTCGTGATTTTTTGTGATTTCAGTTAAATATTTTGTGTGATTTTTTGAAGGTGTACGAGATTTAAATCAGTGAATTGCCCCTCGCCACATATGATACCATAATAGAAATAAAATTTGCATGAAAATTTCAACATGTACAGTAGATAAAGACTTTTAATTAGTTAATAAGCTGTATTTTTAATGATGTAGCTACCTTACACTGTAGACATAGTTGGCTGCTAACATCCAGATAAAGGGCCTTAACTCAAAATGCCAAAATTGTTTTCTTGTTCAGGTTATAATACCATTACTATACAGTACAGTCATGATGAACATTAACCATTCTTGCTTGTTTCAGTCGTTCGCAAAAATGTTTCCAGTATCGAGATCTCGAAAGCCACTCGATAGAAATTCTCGCTCGCTAGATGTACATCTCTAGAACGTATTGCTAGTATTGAGAATTCGTGATACGCGAGTCTCGAGATTTCTCGCAAATCTAGTATTGTTTAGGGAATAGAGGTGTAATGCACCATCACGTGACCAAATTCCAAAATCTTTAACGTGCAACCTATAAAGCTGGCTGTTAAACATGTTTTGTATGTAATTATAACAAGTATTCATAACAAATTTCAAGTCAATATAATTATTCCCTCGCGAGTTTAAAAGGTTTGCATAATTCGTATTGCTGACATCAGCATAATTTTCAAATGCTGTTAAAAGCTACGTTTTTCCCAAACCTAACGCAAAAAACTTAGGTTAGCTTTTAAAAGCAATCTATAGTATGATAGTAAATAGAATGTAGAATATTGTTATAAAACACATCATTTCTTGAGCATTTGTGTCTTGGCCGCCATGTTGGATGGCAGGTGGATGCCATCCAACATGGCCGCCAAAAAACAAGTTTGGGTTACCGGAAACACATTGGCCTTTAATCTTTAATCTTTAATCAGATACTCCTAAATCAGCTTACACTATACTAGGAGATACTTATATATGTATATACATTAAAATAACTATGAACTATGAAAAACTTTAAAAGGTACAATAAAAGTGCCATGTCAAACTTATACAGATGATCTTAATGCAGCACTTTTAAAAGTGTTGATATTCGTAGGCAGTTCGTTAATAAAAGGGAGACTGTTCCAGGTTACAATAGTTCTTGGATAAAATGAAAATTTAAAAATATCATTGTTACAAGAAACTTGCTGAAAGGGATGTTGATTTGGAAGTCGAGATTTTCTTTTTAGTGGGCACACTTCAGGAGGGAAGTTGATATCAACGCAGCCTTGGTGGATCTTGTAGAACATACATGACTGGTTAAGCAGTCTACGCCGTTCAAGTGTGTCCCATCTAAAATTATTGATCATTTACAGGGGAAACATGGCTGTATCTGGAAAAGTCGCTGTTAACAAATCTGGCGGCGCGAAGTTGAATCATTTCAATCTTCTCAGTATTACGTTTAGTATGAGGGTTCCAAACACAACTAGCGTATTCAAGCTTTGGGCGAACTTAGTGTCTAGGCTTAGATAGGCTCTAGCTTTAACTGTAGGAGAGCAGCTTCCTAAGATGCATTTAAGCAAACCAAGGGTGGAATTAAAATTTCGGTAAACGTGAACTTTCTTCAGGTTAATGAATTAATGTCCGCTATCATAGTCATTTATGGTTGTAACCTAAAATTGGATGTACAGTACGTGAAAATCATAATTGTATAATTTTCTTTAGTTAACGTCTCGATTGAAACTTCAATCATCTCGCTCGATACAAGTTGTGAGAATCCTCGCTCCACACAATGTCATACAATTTTCAAGAATACACACTCGTTCCTCGTTCGCCTTCTCGCAACTCGCAGTTTTCGTTTGGGATAAAATCTTGCTCGATAGCGTATCAAATCGCTCGTTACGCAATGTCAAGTTTCATTAGGACTGTACTGTAATGGAACCCTGCATTTGTGATAAAGACGTTTTTAAGGGGGGGGGGAGGCCTTTGACTTTTCTGGGAGCTAGGTGTACTTGTACCCTATGAAATTTGCATCATGATTTTGTCAGTTGCGTTTGAAATTTATAGTGTAAATTTAATCAAGACCAACCTGTTGCCAAGAATAGATAGAATTTTTATCAGCTGGTTTCTTGTCAAGAAATCGAACATCACAAACACCAGGCTTGTTTTCTAACAATCAACAAATATTATACAGTACTTTATAGGATTATAATCTTACAATGCACAATACTTTGGTTTACCTAATATATAGACACCAAGTATGTGTGAAAGTTCACTCTTTCTAGTATCTCATTGGTTGAATATTTATCATGTGAAAGTCACAAAATTTGACAGTCTAGTAAGAACAGGTAAGTAAGTAAGTGGGGGTGTGCTAATCGTACACACTTGCAGCTACCACCAGTTAGTGGGTTAAAGACACCCCTGGCTGCCACCGTATGACTCACAGTGAGCACAGCTAGGGGCTTGTCCAAACCACCCCTGTCAACATTCCTTGTGGGAGGAAACTGGAATACCCCCATAACCACCAACATTTGAGCAGTGACGTCTACATAATAGCGATAAGAACTGTTCCATGATTTGCAAGGCTGTGTGTGAGATAAGGGCCCAGGGCTGGTGTAATCCCATACCTCCTGGGGTGAGCCTTGCTTTAAGATTAAGACTCCCTAGAGTAGAGTCTTTGTCCACCGGCAAGTTGCGGCAAGTACAGTCTGTCATGCCTGTATAGTACTGCCCTTGAAGTAGATATATGTATCAACATGTTGATGCATGCTATCTGTATAACCGGGATAGTTTGCATGCACAGACATGTTCCTATAAAACACAAATGTATACCTAATGTCTTGACAACACCAAGCGTCATTTTATCCAACAAATCTCCCACTTCTCTACTGCGATTTAAAGATGCCATCTCAATATTTTAAACAATAATCAAACATATATATACAAACTGCAACAATGTATTCGTGTCATTTTATTAAGCAATTTTGCACAAAATATTACTTTAAATAATGCTTTTCAATTTTAGTTGTCATGTTTTCAGTTTTTGTTGTCATGTTTTGTTGTTGAATGTTTCCACTTCACCATAGTAAATTGTTTTGTTCTTCTAAAATTCCCGTTGCAATATTGTCATTTTGAATTTTAAAATCATTCTAATTTCTAAATCATTGATAATTCTAACTTTCCAGTTTCTACCTTATAGTTTTCTAGCTATCGTCAAACGCAAACATTGAATACACAAATTTATTATTTATTGCTATTCTATAAATCAAGATTTACTAATTTGGGATCTTATATTTGTATTTTTTTTTAAATATTTTTGCTAAATCGTGTTGCAGAAAGTGGAAGCTCGGCTGACGTTCTGGCGGAAAAATGGCGCGAAAATTACTAATTAGCTGATTTTAAACTATAAAAACAAAACAAAGACGAAGTGTAGCCGTGCAATACGCCGTGGATACCAAATAAATATTGAAAATCTTGCAAAAATGGCACAGAAAGATGGCAATAATAATACGGATGATACCAAATATGTTGATAAATCACTGTTGTCTTTAAAAGGGTAAGGGTTACAATTCTATTTATGTTGAACATAATATTTATACAGTGTCAGACACTGTCTACATACTATACTTCTATTACATATTGAATAGATCTATATAGAGCCCGATATTTTGTCAGGGTTCAGCCCTCCCCCAGGTTAACTGTAGTCAAACCTGATTTATGCACATTACAGCCCAATATTAGAATAATCCTGGCTACAATTAACCTGGGGGAGGGCCAGGGTGCATTCGGTGTAGTCTAATCGGAAGATCTTCAGTGTAGAGTTACAGTAAGCCTTGGCGTACTGGCGCACAATCATCTTTCCTGGCATGGTGGCGTACGCTGTTTTTAACTTGGCGGCGCATAAATACCAATAAAATAATAAATACGTCAAACGATTCAAACGGCGTAACATGGTAACAGGTTTACGGCCAAAAATAATGTCACTAAACGGCGAATGACTTTAAACTTCTCAAAAATGGGCCTAAAATGTGTGGAATTTTTGCAGAACTGACTCATACAGTCATACGCCCTGGCGTGGGTGAGAGTCGGAAGAATGGGCCAGGGTGGGATGTTGGTGTAGCGTTGCGACTGCTTTGGCATATCTTCGGCGTAGCATTTACACCGAATGCACCCTGGGGGGAGGGCTGAACCCTGATTAATTTTGTTCATGTAAATTGGCTGGACAAAATATCGGGCTCTACATAGATCTATTATGGTTTGAACCAAGGTTGAGTGCATTAATTAGCTTACTTGAGACAAAGCCATGATAGTTTTTGTGGTGTAAATGGACTTCTGTATTGGCTAATTCCATGTGTGACCATGCCCCTGGGTATTTTTCATTTGGACATAAAGGCATCAAAAAGGCCGCAGAGTAGCTTGAACTAGCTTTATGTATACTAGCTGAATAGCTTATATAGATCTGCCAATCTGGACTTTGGCCCGTCCGTTATTGGTCCAGTGTTACTTAACCCGTACACAAGGACACCAGAGTACCCCGACCAGACGTACAGTGTTTGGTAGGATCAACTTGTAACCATTATTCTGGAAGGCAACTGAGGCAAAATATGGAATATGGCAACTCCATTGCAGAAATCCAAACATAGTTTAGGGGTGAAAGATATGCTGCATGCACAAAGCTACAAACCACTGTCAACACCCTATTGCTAACATGAACTTTGCTTTATCATACTAATTACTCCTAACTTTTTAAAATCCTCCATACCTAGATGTAAAGAGTGGCTTGAACAACAGAGGTTAGATTATGAAACAGAGCTGAACAGCAGTAAGTCATGCACCAGTATCAAATTTTATAGCCTCCAAGTCCCTCTTTCTGTGTAGGCCCACTACGTATATTGTTTTTTACATGACGTACGGAGAAATGTCTTTGGCTCCTTCGATTTCTCCGTACGTCATGTAAAAAACAATATAGTGGGTCTACACAGCAAGAGGGACTTGGAGCAAGTCTAGTAAAATAGTAAATCAGGGACCATTCAGCATTTTTTGGATGCTAAAGATCTCAGAGGGTGCAGTGGCACTAGTACAGGGGCAAAACTTAAGGGGGTATGGGGGGTGTGACACCCCCAAAATACAAAAATGACCGATTGGCAGGGCAATCAAAGGCCTTGCAGGGCACCGAAGTCATGGTGCAGTTGCACAAAAGATTTTCAAAAAAGGAAAGAAAGACCAAAAGAACAAGATTCTAAAGTTGAACTAAAAAATTCATTTTCTATGTGAATTGCCAATTAATTCATGATCTCTGCTATGTCTAAGGCTAATTGTTTATTTAAAGCTAGCAATATCAGGGAATCATCGGAGTGTGGATTTTTGGTGTGGATTTTCAGATCGATTTTTTAACTAATTTTCCTTCGACCAAATATTTTGGAAAATATTATTGTGACATTGCTCTCAAATTGTCCCCCAAAGTGCCTGAAATGGCATTTCAGAGGCAATTCTACCAGACAACCCCGACATTAGTATAAAATGCTGAAGGCACAAGATTCTACTAGAAATCACAATATATTCCCCCAGCTCCCCCCTGCTCCTCGGCACCTGTAAAAGGGTGCATTAGGGTGCATTGTGGCTTAATCAGAAATATATAAACAGGTTAACAGGCAGTTTGATAATTTGGTAAAATGACAAAAATGACGACCAAAAAGATCAGATGATAGATAAAGAAAAATATACAAAAGCCTGTATACGTATACTGTGTAGTTGAATGAACCAAAAACTTGTGCTGCATTTGTACCCAGCTACCACAAGTCATTTTATGACCATATTGGATAACTGCAATTGAAATTCAATTTAAGGATATACCAGATATCATATCCAACCTGATATCTGGGTGGGATAGTGAGATAATATCATCTGGTTCTGCTATCTGGCCGAAATTATAAGAAATATCCAGCCTGATTGGTACTGGATATTGTTAAATAAGGTTCAGGCCCAACCCAACATTGGTAAACATGCTTGGTTGCAAAAGGTATCTGCATGGCCAGATATACATGTATTTCAACTACCGTATTTCGTTGAATAAACGCGGCAGGAGAAGAAAAAATTTATTAAACGCCGCCCTTGAACGTCGCACTTTTTCTCATCGATGCGGCGTTTATTTGAAGCATTCATAATTAATACTTTATTTTTTTGGGATAAGTGTTAAAATTGGTTATGAATTTGAATTAAACAATAAATTCACAGTTGATGTTACAAAATTTACAATAAACGCCGCCCTTGAATAAACGGCGCCCTCGAATAGACGCCGCACCCGCAATACAAAAACTTTAATAAACGCTGCGGCGTTTATTCAAGGAAATACGGTATCCAATTGAATAGCAGAAAGCGCTATCTGTTGCACCCCTAATTCCAGAAGCTATATTAGGCCTACTTACTGTATGGGGTATACGAGCAGTAATATATTCAAATAATTAGCTTTAGCAAAATTAAAGTTAATTCTAATGAAAATTTAAGTGAGAAAAGTAGAACGGGAAGAGCTGGAAGGCGATGGAGATTCCGAACCAAATATGGAAGAATTATGTGAAAGGTTTGTTATTCAGTTGCCACTGAACAACAAGTTTTAAATGTGACAAAATTAAGAAACGAACATAACTCCTGGAAAAAGCATCTTTAAATATGTATTTCTGCATAGTTTGACCCTGTGTGGGTAAATTCATATTAAGGCCTGCTTTCACAATCAGCAATTTTTGGCATTGCACAAAATATTGAACGTAGTGTAAAAAGGTCTTGACCAAAATTGACCTTGACCCATGGCTCTCCACTGAACATAACTTCTCTATTTAGTCCCCCTCTCTAATAGGCTGCCCTTAAAAATGACATCTATTATAAACCCCTTTCTATTGTATGGTGCCCCCTTCACTGATTAGATGTATTATTTGGCTTTATATTTGCCCTGGAAGCTCACATTTGTTTCTTACTTATTGTGCTTTGGCTAAACCAACAAGGACCTGCCTTCCTATTAACCTACCCTCCTCCAAAAAGCCCCCTCCCCTCCTCCAAAAAGCCCTCCCCTCCCTCCAAAAGTCCCCTCCCCTTCCCTCCAATAAGCCCCCTCCCTCCAATAAGCCCCTCCCTCCAATAAGCCCTCCCCAAAAATGAAATAATAGAGGATCTATTGAGGTTCACCTCACTAGAGCTCTACAAATCAATGTTATGCAATTGTTAATATTATAATGCATCCACTCTTTACAGTATTCATGTTTAATATTGCATTGGGAATGGGGGTATAATTTTCTGTTTGGTGCAATTGAGAAAACTTGCTAAAATTTACAAACTTGGTAGCGTTTTGGAAGTTAAGAGCTCACAAGAACCTGACTAAAGTGCCACTAACGCCAAAAAATATTTTTGTATATTTGTAATATTTGTATCATTCTGAGAAGAAATGTAATATATCTTTATATTAAAAATCCTCATCTTGATCAACTTTTTCACTGTCAAAGCTACCGGATATGATGTCATTAGATGAATTGTAAATTAGTTTTCCTTTGTTTTTTTATGCTAAAATTCATCTAATGACATCATATCCGGAAACTTTGACAGTGAAAAAGTTGATCAAGATGAGGATTTTTACTATAAAGATATATTACATTTCTTCTCAGAATGATACAAATATTACACATATACAAAAATAATTGTGGGGTTAGTGGCACTTTAATTTAGATAATTGTAATGCCCGAACGAATTACATTCACGACCTAACATTTTGACACACCAGTGTAGTGTCTTCACCACTGATGGACACAGGAGACATATTTGTCCATATTCATGTTTTACAGTGTATTACAACTTCAAGAAGAGTTGCTAGAAGTTTCATCAATACATTCAACCAAACAATATATCCTGGAAAGGTAATATGGTTTAGCATGCAGCAACATAACTCAGTCGTAACTTAAGTACTATTTAAAACACGAGCAGGAGTGCTTTATCATATATATATCACGAGTGCGCAGCACGAGTGTTTTATATCTGATAAAGCACGAACTGCGAGTGTTTTAAATGGCTTAAAAAACAACCCATCTTATGAGTTCATTGGCGAAGTAATTTTAAAAATAAACATTGTCTAAGACGAGAAAATCAAAGCTAAAGTTTATGTAAATTAACATGATTTTTTATCACATATAAAACCACTGACACGGTAGTGATTTCCTTTGTCTTTTCCTCATGAATTATTAATGAGTTTTTTAACTGTATTTTGACCACTTGCAATCAGAGAATGCTTCTCATAAAAATTGCTGTCCTTGAATTACATGTAGATGTACAATCATATAATAATACTTAATTAAGTGCTACCACATCTTACTGACCTTCAGCATGCACACGCTGCATGTTCAAAGACTTTTGTTGAATTCACTTGGAACGTCTCTGGTTGTGTTGGTATCAGACTAAAATATTCCTACAAGCAATATACCCAAATCAGAATATAGGGCTTCTTTAACATATAAACTGGGGGCCCAAGTCCCCTCCAGCCCCCTTGTTGTCCCCAGTAACTATTTTGTGGCTCCTCCCCCGGTGAAGGTCCCTCCTGTCCAAAATATAAGCAAAAAAGAATGAAATTAAGAATGACTTAGTTCAGAAGAATTATGATATTCCCATAACAAAACCCTTGCTTTGGTACTGAAAGCTCAGTCCGTTTAGATGGGATATATAATGCAGGAAATCAAGCCCCAGAGACTCGAGAATGCGAAAATTTTCTTGGGGAGGATCCCCAGACCCCCTACAGGTTCACACACCTGCAATTTACCACCTTTTTGTTAGGTCCTTTTTCCTTGATGGCCCCTCCTCCCACTGACGAATTGTTAAAAAACGCCCTGAATAAGCATGAAAAATACTTCAAATGTTACTACATGTATACAGCGTGATGATTGATACATAATGTATAATTTGCATTACAACATTCTCTTTCCTTTCAAATACAATAATTAGGCTCTCGATTAGACTTTAAAAAGGTAACTTTCGTCTTTTTATATACTACTGTGGGCCCCCTAAAAATCATTCTCATAATGTACTGTACTGACCCTGTCTCACTCTTACTGTGTTACAGGTTGCTTTCAAGTTATGTAAAAATGAAAACGTTATTTTCCACGAGAGACGCAGAAACTGACGAGACCGGTGTGCCGAACGAAGAGTATGTGACATAAGGGTCTCAAATGCTAAGGCATATAACCGCTAGATGCTCTTGCAATTAAGAACCAGTTCTTGTTTAGATTGATACTTTGTTATAATTGATTGATATTTAAAGTGCGACTCTGGTGAAAATCATCAGTCTGACCTTTTTGCTTCTCGATGCAAAAAAATATATAAAAGACCCTGAACTGAAAGTACTTTAATAGACAGCATTCACTGTACCTATCTGAGAATGCTTATTTGTATACAGCGTTGCTATCCTAGCTTATCTTGCAGGGGCGTATCTGCTGCTACGTCTAAAGAATAGGGAGGTGTGGATTCGTTTTGCCCGTCGAAAGGGCGTGGTCAGAACATAACGTAAAGGGGTCGGCCAAATGAAGAAATGCCCTTTCATGCACTTTGGGGAAAGATTTCATAGAATTCTGATGGTCAGAAAACGCTGATCAGAATCGCCATTATGAAAATTTCACATACACACGTAAAAACGCACAAGTTGTAACAAACCTACAGCAGCATTGTACCAACGCTGTGTATTATTACACATATCAAATTATATATGTGTGGACTGATTGGAACATTTTCACGTATGATATATATAAAATTTGAGTCTCACATATTCTTTGATATTCTTTGAGAGTTATGAAAGTGAAGGATCATATGTGAAAATTTATTTCATATGTGATATTATTATTTCATAATTGGAACAGTTTCGCACATACAAGTCATTTTCACCTGTGTAAGGGCGCATGGCTGCAGAGGTAGGGAGCCATGGAGCAACTCTACCTCCATAGTCTTAGGGGCTAACTCCAAATTGAAAATGTGCGCTTCAAAACTTCAAAATTTAGTTGAACTAAGAATTGTGGAGTTACATGCCAACTTAAAAAATGACGTATGTGCAGTGGAGCAAGTATTCTATACCCGCAGTTACTGCGTAACAACTCCAAAAATCACGTGGAACTAGGTATCTAAGCTTGGAGTTACTGGCTGCGCCGGTATACACGAATCGCGAAATTCGGGCAAAAATCACAGTTAAAGAAAAACATGTAGCTGTGACTGGATGATTTAAAATATGCGTATTAAAGTATTCAAATGTTCAGTCATGCATTCGTGATTACATATCACAACAATAAAAACACGAATGCATGACTGAACATTTGAATACTTTAATACGCATATTTTAAATCATCCAGTCACAGCTACATGTTTTTCTTTAACTGCGATTTTTGCCCGACTCAGAACGCGTCATTTGGATGCGCGCCGAATTTCGCGATTCGTGTATAGGCGTATAGCCTAGCTCCATTTGAAGATATGCTACCTCCACAAAAATAGTATCTACAAGCATATAAGGGTGAAGTAAAATATATCTCCAACTATAGGTTGTTTGCTAACCAATCTGATGAACAGCAGAGATTATGCAAAGATATACAAAAGTATCAACAGGTACATGTACTTGACTGTGTGTCGAAATCAGGACGCGTTCTGTTCGGGATAAAATTGAATTCCATGCATGTGTAGCTGAGACTGGAAGATGATAAAACCAGTTTGTACCTAAACTTTGAATTATTATCTACAGGTCAAGAAGTGTATGTGGAATGTGCACTAAACACTTTTTATACCAAATTGCCAATACTAGCTGTAACAACCTAATCATTTTACAATGGTTGGAATAAAGTTGTTTATGTTGGTGTTGCTGCTGTTGTTGTTGCTGTTATTGCGGTTGTTGTTGCTGCTGTTGCTCTTGTTGTTAATTTTTGTTGTTGGTGTTATTTGTTGTTGTTGTTGTTGTTGTTGTTGTTGTTGTTGCTGCTGCTGCTGCTGCTGCTGTTGATGATGTTGTTGATGATGATGATGTCGTTGATGATGATGTTCTTAATGATGTCGATGATGATGTCGATGATGTCGATGTCGATGATGATGTCGATGATGATGATGATGATGATGTTGATGTTGTTGCTGATGATGATGTTGATGATGATGTTGATGTTCATGTTGTTGTTGACGATGTTGTTCATGTTGTTGTTCATGTTGTTGATGATGATGATGATGATGTTGTTGTTGAGGATGTTGTTTATGAAGTTGTGTTGATGATGAGGATGTTGCTGTTCATGACGATGTTGCTGTTGTTGTTGATGACGATGATGTTATTGCTGTTGATGTTGTTGTTGTTGGTGTTATTTTTGCTCTTGTTTTAACCAACTCAGTAAAATGTACAGTAGCTTGACATTCGTCGTTGTTAGCGACAATGTTAAGGATTAAGGTCTCTTATATGCTTGGTTTTCCTCATATTTTAGGCATTGAAAGAAGAAGAAGAAGTCGATTTAAAAGACGTAGAAAGACAAAGTATTGGTAAGTTAAAATCATTAATATACCACGAGGAAAATAAGCCAACTATATTGTCTTATATCTCGCATATCTGATTCTAGACTTGCTCCAAGTCTGTCTCTTAAAGGGGTTTTTATTGGGGAGTTATAAAGACCTTATAAAGGAGAGACTCTCCTCTCCTTGAAATTGTTTTGCAAAAAAAAAAGGGGAATATTCTATCATAACATGATCTTTTTGCAAGTGAGCCCCCTTTATACATTAGTTGATAATATACATTAATTAATTACATTATTTCCAGTGTTTCCACTTTGAGCACAGTTTTTTTGCTCTACCAAACACCGCCAACATGCAAGGCATGACTCTTACTGGACCTTTATGGGAGAGATTATTAGATAAACCTGCATGACAGAGCAGCTATCCGGTATAAACATAGTTAAATAATCTTTAAACTTAGTGGCGCTGTAATGCTGTGAATATATAGAAAACCAGTTGCATGCGTTGTCGTTGCTATTCAATCAGCCTGCATGAAAATATTAGTGACGAGGATATCAACAACGGATTCCTGTAAATATAGAGTCAGTTTAGTTTTATTGAGTTTAGTTTATGAAACTTCTATTTTCACAGAAGCGACAAGGAGAAATGAAAATTTGCGCGCAGAATTACAGGTAAGCAACGCCAATAAATGTCAATACAACTTTAGTTGAACTGATTATACTTTGCACGGAGTTGCACAAGAGCTGCGGGTATGCGGGAAGCTTTACTGGAATTGAGGAAGGTTGAAAGTGCAATACTGAGTACACATTGCAAAGCTATAAGTGCTAGACTAGTCAGACTAGTATTAGTAGCGACAGTCAGCACTCAGTCAGGCAAGCAGTGCTGCAATCGCCAACTGGCGAACCTATACCCAGGCAGAAAAGACGCCTGCATGTCGGAAAATTCTCAGTTATTTTGAGAAAGGTTGGGAAAACCCAAAATCCTACCCCGAGGAAGGTTGAAAGCGTTTTGCAACTCTGATTTTGTATATACAATAAGTTTATTATATGGATATGAGTGAAACACTGGAAAATACGCCATTGATATTTTCCATATTTCACTAGTGAAATATGAAAAAAATATTTAACGCGTGTGTTTTCTCGCGGGACCCACGCTAATTCCCGCCATTTTGTCTTTCCTGTTTTGCGCGAGTGAGTAAAATATTGTTTTTAACACGAGAAAATAAAAGTCATATTTCCGCGCCACCGTTAAATATCCTCTATATATTACACTAGATCTTTGTTCTACTACTATAGATCTTGTTAGTGGACAGTTTCTACATTTGATATGCATGTTTATGCTAATTTATATATGACTAGCAGTAATAAATTACTGAGTAATAAATTACTGAGTAATAAATTACTGAGTAATAAATTACTGAATCAAATAAGTATCTAAGGTCGCAATGTGCGGACGTACCTTAAGTTTGTAATTTAATACTTCGTGTTAATGTGGGACCGCAGTAATTGGCGTAAGCTGTTGCGGTTGCCCTGCCAGTTGTGTTGTGTATGTCGATGTCTGTATTGTGTTGTGATTTGTTGTTTAAATATGGCAAAGCAAGTAAAATAAAATAATTATTACTTCTCAGTTGTTCACGGGAATTAATATAAGGATGTAGAAATGATGGTCAAAAAGGCCAAATTGGCTATATAACATGTTTGTTTCTATACCCAATTTACAACTCTTGGATATATAAACTCCTATGACTACTTACTATTATTTTAGCAGTAATGTACTATATAGTAGGAAACATAGAGTAAAACTAACGAAACTATAACTATTATAATTATCTAGTACAGCACATGCACGAGTGAATATCTCCTATAGATAGATAGTTCTAAGAAAAGATAATTCGTCTGCTAATTTGTCTATGTTTGAACGCGATATAAAGATGCCTGTTCACAGGATCCGATTTATCAGATCGGATTCTCCTCCTGACGTATGTGATTTCACACAATACACCATACGATATTGGAATTCCTATATTAAATATAGGAATTTGTAAATATTGTCCATAGGCTTATATACGGCACCAAGCATATTTTGTTCCCACGCGGCCGTCCAACTGTCCTATGCCTATGGACGGCCACGTTGATAGACCGCCATGGACGGCTTATGTCTACTTCAACAGTTCAAAAGTTGTCAGCCACTGTAATATAGTTTAGCAATTGTATACGTTTCAATATTTTTCTAGCTGAAAACACGCTGAATATAAATGGTATGACAATTGATTCCAAGCGCTATATGTTTAATATATGCCCACGAAAATATGTTGCCATGAAGTCCGCGATATTTATGAACGTTTGTCTTGTATTTACAAAAATCTACAAGTATGAAGACGGATAAATGGATAATCCATGACTAATAATCTCTACTACTTAGACTTATACTATAAGATATACATCGCCATCGGGCAACTAGTCCAATTTCGCAATGATGTAAGTTGTATAGCCACATTTACCTATTATTGTTAGGGGCATCACAAAGGATGTCCGAGCCGAGGGAGAGGAGGGGGGTTGGGAAATCAGGACAAACTCGGACTTGGGGGGAGGGGAGTTTTAAGCAATCTGGATGTCCGAATTTTAAAAAAAGTTCAAAAACAAATATTTTCTGTTTGCCATCAATTTGAACTCTCCTTCCATTATGAAACAGACATTTTGAATACTTCACAATATTACCTCCATTGAAACAAGTTAAGTATATGTCATTGCTATTAATATGAATTAATTTTTTCATTGATGAATTCAACAGTGTTGTGAAATAATAAATAGGTTTTTGAATTTAACATTATTAAACCTTCCTTTTCTAGACAATAGGTTGCCACAATTGCGATAACACAGGTGCTTGTTTCCTTATTAAGTGATTGTTCTTGTAAGGGGAGATTTTTACAAACTTATTGCGTATTACGCGCTCAAAACAGATCGTGAGTTTTTGCAAAACATATAAACGGATGTCCAGAGGGAGGGGGGCTCTAAATTCGGACAAGGGGGGGAAGGGAGTCAGAAAATCTATAATTTTGCCGGACATTCTTTGTGAATGGCCCCTTATGTATATCACAAATACAAACACTATGAAACACTTGTTTAAACAGTCATTGTGTTGCCGTGGTTTAGTGTTGAAACTACCTGAAATAACACTTCGACCTTTCGAGGGAAGGCTCGTGTGAAAAGGCACTTCCACGAAGACAAAGCAAATCCTTTTATGAATTTCCTTTCGAGTTTTGTTCTGTTCAGCATTTGACTAGCGAATGACGGTCATGATGAAAGCCCTTCGGCTTGTGGCTAATGCCACCAAATTCTATAAATTATACTAAATAATTCAAAATGTCAATATGTCAGACAACATCAATGTTGCCATAGCAGTGTGGTTAAAGGAATACCGTATTGATTTCCGTGCATGATTCTCTGTTTCTTACACGCGGGTTGTTGCGAGACTTTCGAAAAGCGTAAAAAAAAACGAGCCGATAGGCGAGTTTTTTTTAGCTTTAATACGAAAGTCGAGCAACATCCCAAGTGTAAGAAACAGAGAATCATGCACGGAAATCAATGCGGTATTTGTTTTATAAAATAACCACACAGAAATATAAAAAAAGGTTTATTAATATATTTGATGTACATTGCAATTCTCCCAAAAAACGTCAACAACAGCGTATACTGTTTTATGCTTTCTGCTTGTACGCTATCCACCAACTCGTCAACTTGTTTATCCGACTTTAAGACTTTTTTCGCCATTATTTTCTTTGTCAAAGTCAAAAGTTGAACTATTATCGCCCGACATTTTTAAAATTTCAGGCGCGGGAAAATTTCCCGTGCATGATTCTCTCATCCTGCATGGGTATTGACCAATCAGCGCGCTCTATTTACTTCAGTTATTTTATAAAGTGTTTTCATTCATAATTTATTTGACTGAACTTCGTATCGTTCGATCCTTAAATGTGACCTTCGATGGCATGCCGATATTATTAATTAAAGCTACACTGCCTACACAGTATCATATATCAACACACTAAAAGCTATATCAACACACTTATGGCTGTCCTTATGACGTATGACATGCATGTGATATGCCGGCACATGATTACGTCATTGTAAATACGATACTTGTCGTAAGAAGTAGAATGGCAGATCAAAAAATTAAATATATCATACTGTAAAGGCCAAATGGCGGCGAGTCTATAAAATTATTCACGAGGTTATTCATTTTGAATGGTCGCCAATTTGCATATCGTGAATGAATAATTCACCTCATTCTCTCTGCAAACTTTATCGTGCACATTGTGAATGCAAGACAGTTTCATTTTCCGCACAGCAGAAGCAATTTCGGCTAAACCAGCCCGCTTATTGTCGCCATTTACACTGCGGTCAACTAAAAATTTCTTTATTTCAGTCACCGTCATTTTGTTGAAATCGCTAGATTCATCGATATTACAACCCATCGTTCACTAGATATCGTCGATTTCTATGTGTGCATTTATAAAAGCACGATATAAAACCATAACATTGTCATGTTACAATACTTGTCTATATTATATTATGCATGGCTTGTACGAACTTTGACACATTGTTTACATTTTTGGCCACGTGACACTACACGTGTTTTTGAGAGTACCTAACCACGCGACTGGACAATCTCAATTTACTTGTACATCTCATTATCTACGCTTGATTGCAAAATCAGAAGCACTTTTTAAAATCATATTTTTTAACATTTAATTGTTAAAGATATATTTTACAACTGTTTATTGCTTTACAACTATCTGAGTACCAAAAACGCGATATCATTTTAAATTATCCAAAGTTGAATTCTCCCTAAGGGCATGCATTAGTACATGATGTATTCATGTGCACGCAGCACAATATCCTCGCAGAACAAGACAAAGAATCGATCGTAAATACTTCAAATTCTTTGAAATACACGTACGTTGTATCTAAAAACAATTATACAGTATACATGCAAAATTGTATTTGTAGTCCGAAATGTAATCTAGGACTATGGAAATTGTTCATTTTTTCACGTTAACAAACTTAAAATCCTTAGCCATAAGCTAATAATTGAATCATAGTCATAGCAAAGTCAGTGTCATTTTATAATCGTTGCAATTGTCTCTCCTTTGGAATTAAAACCTCTGGTGCAAGACAGAGTAAAATAACAGAAGGGAGAACTCTTGGGCATTGTGCTATAGGACACTTTTACATGATGCAATTTTTGTTTCAATAAATAGGCAAATCCCAGCTCCCATTTTAAGAGGTCGCGTGGCCACTTGGTGTAAGAATGCCAGTCGTAGTAAGGTATTTCATATTATGGGGAAAAAATGGCACCAAAATGTCAGCTAGGATAAATTAATGAAAAATTTGTGCAAAATTGTAAGGTTTCATTTAAAGTCAATTGCTCAGTGCTAATACCTCTTGCAATGTAATGTCAAAGTCATTTCACTCAACATTGCAGCACAAGTTACATGAAAAATTAGTACCATGTCAGTAGGAAAATATTTGACAAACAGTTGGGTTATACACTGAGCACAAGCTCATTTTTTCCATAACCGAGTTCATATGAGCAACTTGTTAACCAGCTATTTTTGCACAAGTTATTCCCTTTGAGGTCAATAAAATTAGTATTTGAGTAAAAAGTAATAGTCTAATCTGGACATATTTGGGCACACCATACATGAATGCATTAACCATTGACCACCTTATTGTGCCACCGTATTTATCCTATATATCCCCTTACATTCCCCCCACTCCACTGCCTCCCCATCCCTCCCTGAAATAAAAAAGGCACACATCATACTGACAGTATTTAATGATCAAACAAACATGTATATTAATAAACAGTATAACAGTTTTAGAAGGAAATAGACAATCTATTATCTTTCTAGCATACACCTGCACCAACATGTCAATGTTATTAATTAAAAGTCAATGTCATTCATTGTCCTAATATAAACAGTTCACCAAATACATAATGCTACTCCTTAATTAACAGCAATAAATAGCTAAAAATCAAATAGCATCCTAAAACAGTTACACTTTTTAGCAAATATGCAATATGAAAGTTTTACGAAGAAATAATTTAAGCGTTCAATTATACAATAGACTTCAATGAAGGAATATGGTGTACATCCGAGTTTATAAGATCGGATTTAAGTCCATTTATTATGGACTCTGATTTAACTCCGTTTTCGACCACTCCATTTTTGACCATTCCATTTTCGACCGTAGACTTGGTAGAACTTGAATGCTTGTGCTCTAGTAACATGTTATTCTGAGGGGCAAGTCCGACACAAGCTCGGAAAATGTTCTCGATGCAAGCACGCTGGCGGAATAAGGCGTTAACGACCGGTGTACCACTGGGTACCAAAGGCGCCTTAAGTAGGTAACTTAGAATGGATAGTATGGCGTTGAAACTCTGGAAGTTAATGTCGCCACCGGCTCGGAACTTAATTCTCTCGCACACCTCACAGAGTATAATCAAATCGAGGATAATCGGTGCAGCTAATAATGAATCTTCACATGTATTATGAATGACAAGCGTATTTGTGCCATTCATGAATATCTCTGAGGTATACTCATCCATCGCACGTTTACTATCTTTCACATAAGGCACATACTTGATAACAACACAATGATCTGGTTTCTCACCTTTCTGGTACAGAATGGGGTTCGATCCCACCATATCGTCAACCACATTGCTCTTTGAGATTTCCTTCGAGCGAAACTGCTTGGCTGAGGACAGATTTTTGCCGTCGTTATTGCCCAAGTGGTTGTAACTCACGATCGAGACCGGTTTGATGCCAGCACTGACGAGAAAATCGACTAAAACCGATTTGATTTTGGTCTGACCAGACTTAAAATCGTCGCCCGCAAGGAATGTTTGGTATTTCTCTGCAAGTGCAACCACGCCTGGTACGAAGGTATTCTGTGGAGAGCCATTGATGTAAGAACAGCGTTCCTTGATACTTGCAACAGCAAACAGAGTCGATGGCGAAACTTCGTCTTCGTTGCGATCGATCGAAGCCAACAAATTCTCACAGGTATCGTTGAGACCAGCTCGAATTTCACAAAAGCGTTCGGTGTTTGCAGTCCAAAGTACAATCACCTTGTCGAGTTGATTCTTGGCTTTGAAATCGCGAATATCCGCCCGAATTTGCTCAACCATTTGAGCTTTAGTGCCCTTGAGGACATTATCGGCACGATCGGCTTGATTCGCGGCTATAAAGTCGGGACAATAGATGGAAGGTCGGGGTTTTAGTTGCTCGAGGTAGGGACGAAGTTGTTGTTGTAGGTCGAAGTCCAACACCTCCGCTCGCTGCATTGCATCGGCGATATTCATCGAGTTAATATCCCAGCCGTCGAATACGATATCGTTTGGCTCGACCATGGGTAGTAGAGCTTTGAGGGGGACAAAAACCTCGCCATCAGGCCCTGTGCCTAAGCTGACAGTCGAAGCTTGTGTCACAGAACCCGTATAGTTTGGCTTCATCACACCCGACTTTCTGTTCCATGATAAACCGAGTTTATTCGCCAACACAGATGCCGTTAGCGTAGTGCCGTTGTTGCCACCCCAGCCAGCGAGCATGCAGCCAAGTTTCGGCACTTTTCGTTCGGTTTTAAACGTATAAATCGTCTTCTTAGGAATCACTTCTATTTTCCCGCCATGTTGTTTCACTTCCGAGGAGTCGTACTGAAACAAACTCTGGATATATTTATCAGTATAAACAACGTTTGGACTCGTAACAGTGAAAGCCATTTTATCTCGTGAGCGTTAAAGTCAATACACACCTTAATTACGGTTGTACAAAATGAATAAATTTTCAAATGCATGTGTTTTATAATATATACGCTCTGCATCGCCTGACGGAAGTGGTCGATTTCGAGACTGAAGTGCGTTTCCGGTCGCAGGGAAAACTACATAATTAAATATGCAGGAAAATAACATGCAAATTTGCGCAGGAAAATACTTGTAATCATTCGAGCAAATTATGCCAGAAATTGATGCATTTACCATACCTCATTTTGAAATTGTCGCTGACTCTGTTATTTATCTATTATTTGCCTGCTATATCCATCGTTATAACACATATATTAATTAGTTATATAGCTAATCTGTGGCTATGTGCGGAAATTATGCAGTAAAATTTATGCTGTAGGGAAAACTACTTGGCGAAATATTTACATTAATATGCATGCCAAATAATGCCAAGTCAGGGAAAACTACTGACCGGGGAAATCATGAAGGGCAGTTATGCCACCGGGAAAATTACTGACATGCATGGAAAAGTATTACATCAGGTTAGGGTATACACGGGCTGAAGCAATGGATTGAATCATTTAATGAGCTGAAGTAATTCAGGTGATAAAATGTGAAATCCCAGTACTACATTGTAGGGAGTTTAGATACAGATTTAAAAAACTCATTAATAATTCATGAGGAAAAGACAAAGGAAATCACTACCGTGTCAGTGGTTTTATATGTGATAAAAAATCATGTTAATTTACATAAACTTTAGCTTTGATTTTCTCGGCTTAGAAAATGTTTATTTTTTAAATTACTTCGCCAATGAACTCATAAGATGGGTCGTTTTTTAAGCCATTTAAAACACTCGCAGTTCGTGCTTTATCAGATATAAAACACTCGTGCTGCGCACTCGTGTTTTATATCTAATAAAGCACTCCTGCTCGTGTTTTAAATAGTACATAACATACAGTGGGACATCTCCTTACGGACACCTCTCCAATGCGAGTCTCTAAACTCTCTATAACGGACATTTTCCAATGTCCGACAAAATTCCCACATATTTTCATTTCAAAAATCTCTATAAAGGCCTGTTTACACGATATGATTCGTCGGATCCGATTCTCCTCCTGACGTATGTGATTCACACAATACAGCAACAACTACACTCTTCGCCAGGTACGAGCCAATAGCCTTACTCCTGTCAGCAAATGCAGTAAGTCACATACGTCAAGAGGAGAATCATATCCAACAAATCGGATCGTATGAACAGGCCTTAAAACGGGCACCTCTCTAATACGGGCACCTCTCTAATACGGGCACCTCTCTAATACGGGCACCTCTCTAATACGAACACCTCTCTAATACGAACACCTCTCTAATACGGACACCTCTCTAATACGGGCACCTCTCTAATACGAACACCTCTCTAATACGAACACCTCTCTAATACGGACACCTCTCTAATACGGATACCTCTCTAATACGGGCACCTCTCTAATACGGATACCTCTCTAATACGGGCACCTCTCTAATACGGATACCTCTCTAATACGGGCACCTCTCTAATACGGACACCTCTCTAATACGGGCACCTCTCTAATACGGGCACCTCTCTAATACGGGCACCTCTCTAATACGGATACCTCTCTAATACGGGCACCTCTCTAATACGGACACCTCTCTAATACGGACACCTCTCTAATACGGGCACCTCTCTAATACGGGCACCTCTCTAATACGGACACCTCTCTAATACGGACACCTCTCTAATACGGGCACCTCTCTAATACGGGCACCTCTCTAATACGGACACCTCTCTAATACGGATACCTCTCTAATATGGACACCTCTCTAAAACGGGCACCTCTCTAATACGTACACCTCTCTAATACGGGCACCTCTCTAATACGGACACCTCTCTAATACGGACGCCTCTCTAATACGGACGCCTCTCTAATACGGACGCCTCTCTAATACGGACACTACTGTGTCCCTTCAGTGTTTGTAGGAGGTGTGACGATAGAAAACTGTATGGATTTAATTTGCGAGAACCGAGCAAATGATCCCGACTTTCAACATTCGTAATTTTACTGTAAATTAAGGCTCTCAATTAATAGTTAATGATTAATAATGTCAATATGCCAAATTAACTTTTGCTAAATGTGATTACTTATTTTTCAACATTAGGCTTTTCGATATCTTATATTGATTTTAAAGGTAATGTAAAGTCCCGATGTAAACAAACCGGCGATGTCCGTTTGTTTACATTTTAAACACGCTATATTTAAAAATTATGATGTGTTCTGGTTCGCTATGCTTTAAATAAATACAGATTCGAATTTCTGATTTGGAAGATGTCGAATTTTAGTCGAAACAACGCGAAATTTGGGCATTGTTTACATCGCGGGACCCCCCATAGCACATGCGCAGAACGGACTTTACATGGTCTTTAACTATGTCTATTTCTATGTCACATATTCAATACTTTTACTGATAAAGTAAAGCTGACACATTTTTTAGGCTCACTAGTATATCATGTGAACAAAATTTTACTGATGATATATTATGTAAGTTACGAATATAAGCAAACAATGGCATTGCACGTGAATCGCCCTGCGGAAGGAGAAAGCCCATGCAAGTTCGAAGTTCACCTCAGTTAACTTCTGAAATCGCCAAAAATTTGTTGCTTCAAATATCTGAATCCAACCAGCCTCTCTTTAGTATAACTAATAAGGCCATCCCAGGTATCAAAAAGTATTATCAGTTTAATTTTTGGCTGACAAAAATCTTGAAAATTATTGTTTTTCATTTATATTTTTGAATTAGAATATACAGGATATTTAAAAGATTGCAATTTAATAACTTTGGCTGAAACGCGTCAATTATATCTTAAACAAGAAACGGATGCCAAATTCCTTCTCTGCAAAATAAAGCGTTTTTTCTCTTTCACATATCCTACTCATCACTGGCATGCGGAAATTCCAGTTCATTAAACATGAATAATTTTCTTATTTTTAATTTTTCCTGCGAATTTTTACCCTTGCAATTTAATACTGATTAGGAACGAATTTCGAGCAACCGAGTATTATTAATCTTTGTCTTCGAAGTAAAATAGTAAATAACAAGACTTTTCTATTAATTTCACATCTTTTTGTTGAATTTAGTTGTTTTCAAAAACGTGACCCCTCGAACGTGACGATGCAAAATTCGTATATGGATTATTAAAACTTTCATCATGAAATTGGTTGAAGTATTGTCAAATTTTGTCTTGAATATTCGTCTGTTCAACACTATAGGACAGGCAGTGAATTCTGCAACCCGGGGCCAGCGTGAACGCCTCAACATGCATCTTGCTTAGTTTGCGAAACATACACGTATAAATCAAAGTTCAAACTGGCGGTAATCGAATGCACGGCCGAATTTTCGCCATAATTTCCAGCGATTTTACCAACAATACCATGCTATTGAATATGCAAAAGAGTCTACAATGGACATTTAATGTACACAGTGTTGTTTAATTAAAAGAAAGCCTGTTATTAATGTGTCATTTCAAGAAGAAATTCCCTTATACATATATATCGCCCGCTCTTAAACGGCGGCCATTTTGAATACATCAGGACGAGGCAGTGTGCCAGATTTTTTCAGGACCAATTACTAAAAATGCTTGCGAAAAATTACTAAATCCAGAAAAAAATTACTAAAAGTTGCACACTTCCCAAAACAGCTCATAAATCAGTGTTGCATAAACTACCATAATGCTTAGCGAGTATAATGAGTATAAATATCATTATCCATATCGCTCCTATAATTTATTAACCCAAGATTCCAGGCTTTGGGGCAGGGGGGGCTGCAGAGCTGGGGGGGGGGGGCAAAAGGGCAGTCACCTCCAGATGTACATAATTTTTCGAGAGACCTTTGCCCCCCCCCAACACCAAAACCGCTCCGCCGCCCCTGCTTTGGACAAAATAGAAAGCATTGTTGCAGAAACATTTGAGAATTTCTGTTTGCCAAATGTGTGATGCTTGTTGCAAAAACGTTGTTTCCCCTGTCCAGGCGCAGGCCTCAGGAGTTGTGACAGGCACCAGCTGGCTGAGCTGCCTTAGCTGCCCGAACTGCCTCCCGCCTGTGCCTAAATAGCATTGACGAGGACACTATTTTCTCTCAAAATGTGACAGTGTTCATACAAAACAATTGGTAAAATTTGAGAAATTCATCTTTTATCTAATTACCAACAGATTACTAAATTTCCCAAAAAATTACCAAAAAATTACTAAAAATATTTAATTACTAAAAAAGTCCCAAAAATTGCCAAAAATTACCAAAAGTAATTAAAATTACCAAATCTGGTCACACTGGGACGAGGTTGCGTTGTAATACGGACGTTGTAATACGGGTGCCCTGTGGAAGTGCAAGTTTGCGACACCAAATTTTTACTGACGTCATGTGACGTTACTTGTATAGTTATCAATTACATGTCTATTGGAGTCAATGTTATTTTATACCCATCAAATAAGCAAGTTTCGTTCATAGTATATATGAATAACTATACTTATTGACCGAAAGTGAGGTCTACTTATATACGGTTGTGCCATATAATAAACTACTTATTAACCTCAAACGTTCGGTCTTTACGGTAAAATATTAAACCTCGGTCTTGCCGTATTGACCTCTCTATCGCTCGGTCAATACGGCAAGACCTCGGTTTAATATTTTACCGTAAAGACCGAACGTTTGAGGTTAATAAGTAGTTTATTATATGGCACAACCATATATAAGTAGTAAAATAAGTGGTTTATTATATGGTTTGTTTTTGTTGCAGGGCATTGAAAATTTCGTAATGCCCCGCGGGACATTACATGATTTTCCGGACCGCTGATTAGCCAATCATATCGCGTAAACTACAGGAACTAGCGCTTGCCATATAATAATATTGGTCATTGTACATTAGCGACAATTTATCTTTGTATGTGTTATGGCCTCTTCTCTACCATCGTTCCTATACCATTCAATATTGACAATTAGGGACTTGTCAGAAATTACCAGGGGGGGAGGGGGGGAACTTGATTGAAAAACTGTGACCCCCCAGCAAGGAGCATGAAATATCATGACCCCCCCCTTGGCCGTGGCCAAAAAAATCATTACCCCTTTCCTGCTGCGCAAAATCCTCCCTTATGAAAATTATGGCTTAAATTTTTATGACCCTCCCTTTTCAATGGTTCAGTTTTTAATGACCCACCCTTTTGAAGGGCTGAAAAATTAAGACCCCCCCCCCCTTGACAATTAAGACAAGTCCCTTAGATCCCACCAGTCACCACCATAGTACAGTGAATTAAAAAGAATTATTTATATGTTATTGTGAAGACCAGCCGTCGTGTACATGCACGCCACACACGTTGCTGTGCGTATCTTCACCCTTTAGTTACGTATCTTCACCCTTTATTTATTTCTAGGAATTGCAAACCCTAAAACAAACAAGCATGACTGAGAAGGAAAGCAAAGCGGAATCGAGGTACAGTGTTTTATACTTTATTTAATTTTACATGTTAGTCTTTTTCGCCAAGTTTAACCATAGTTGCAGTCAGCCGTTTTTCGTATGAAGCATACCATATGTCAGCCTGCGTACGCGGGCTAACAATATATATATGTTATTTACCGGGTGGGAGGGCCGTACTGGAAAAATATTTTCCCGAGGCCTCAGGATAACTCTCCTGCCCGCGGCCTAAATATCGTAAAAAGCCGCCCGCTCGTGTAGCCAATCAAATTGCAGGAAATTACAAAATAACACTTCCGGACCGAAAGTAAAAAAATAAGTGTAGTTATGTTGAAAGGATCAGTACAATTGAGTTGAGAAAAATTGTTCATATGAGCCGGGCTGGCCCGCTTACCCAGGCTAGCTCGCTTTTCTGGGCCAGTTTGTCATTTTCTTCACATGAGGCGGGCTAGCCGGAAATTCCCGCATGATTTTTTGAGCCTCTGGGGCTTCATTTTCAGACACAATATTTTAGTATATTATATCTAGACAGACTGAGTATTCAGTATATATGAACGGTTAATATGGTGCTTTTGAAATTTTGAACGTAATGACTGTGTAATAAGTGTTACAATCCTTTTGCAAATAACACTTGTTTTTAAATAGAGAAAAAACTATTACTGCACAAATTTCATTTATCACTGCACAAATTTCATTTATCACTGCATGTTAAAATAATCCCTGAGACTGAGTCCCTCATCGTGCGCTGAGCATCTTAGTTGTATACCTATAGGAGTTGAAAACGTTCTGGCCCAGTTGCTTCAGACTGGAACTAAAAGCTTGAAATCGGATGCTGTTCTTCCGTTTTTTAAATATTATATACTATATATACTTTAATATTTTCTTAGCCCGTCACTGAACCCTGCATTGGTTCTCTATTTTTTGCACATTTTTGCACATTATATATTCTTATATAAAAGAACAAATCTGTTTGAAATCGTTTTCCATAATGATAATTTGTTGACATTAATTTAAACCTTTTTTAGTTTGCGACAGCAAATTCTGGAGCGGCAAAATATGATTGAAGTTGCAAGAAATATATGCCAGGTAAAATTAAATTACAAAAGCGATCGATAATGATATGCATTAAACTCAAAATTTAATGCATGTCCACTTTAAAGGGCTTATGCAGCGAAAATTCGGTTCGAGTGAAACTCTCTTATTAAAGAGAACGTTTGAAGTTATGAAGATTGACGTTTTGAGCTTTTCCATATCCCACTTCGTTCTTGAGATATTAAGATGTGTTTGATATGTAAATAACATCACTGTGACATCACACTGCATAATGAATTGTTGGAAAATCACGAATACCTCTGAGATTATTTAACCAATCGCCTTTAAACTGTCATTTGTTTCTGCCTATCGCAGGACACCACACAAGTCATGCAGAGTTTCAAGTGATTTAATTCAATTATTTCAAAGATATTCGTGATTTTCCAACAATTCATTATGCAGTGTGATGTCACAGTGATGTTATTTACATATCAAACACATCTTAATATCTCAATATGGAAAAGCTCCAAACGTCAATCTTCATAACTTCAAACGTTCTCTTTAATAAGAGACTTTCACTCGAACCAAATTTTCGCTGCATAAGCCCTTTAAATGAGCACCTACTGTGACATCCTTTGTAGAATTTTCTAACCCTAGCTGCTTCCTCCTTGAGATAATTTACCCTGTGTGGACTTGCATGCAAACTGACATCATACTGAAACATCTTCTACAGTGGTGTAACACATTAAAAATGGTTGCCCTGAATAGAATTCAGTTGCCATTAGATCTAACACAATTTGGAGCAAATGATTGCAGTAAGCATGATATGCTGATGGGTAACTACAATTTGCATTATATAGCACAAATCTGCACCAATCAGCATTCTTTTATTTTCCTTAAGAACGGCTGAAGTAGAATTTAAGTCGAGGCACAACTATGTCCGTCGTACAATGGTCGGACAATGTCCGTCGCGGCGTGTTCATTTATTTACATTTTTCAAATTATCGAGCAGAATGAAAAGTTAACTGGTCTATATTTACTCATTTAATACTGTACTTGAGGATAATAACTTAGAGATGGCCAGCTTATTCTGACAAAGCTGAAACAGAAAGTAACTTGCCCGATCGGGCAACCAAGAAGAAACTTCTACTTGCCCGTAATTATTTTCACTTGCTCCGGGCAAGCGGGCGAGCATTCAGTTACACCACTGTTCTAACATCACTCTGCATAATGAGTTTTTAGAAAAGTGTAGTTTCTTTTCTTGTAAGCGATCGATATAATAGCTAGGTGGTTGAAAAATTGCCATTATCAATATCCTCTGTCATGTCTATTTTACTTTTTCAGCCATTCTTGCTTATTATTAATTTCACTTGAAATTTGCACGGTGGTAAATGGCACTACGCTCAGCCAATCAGAATCAAGAAATTGATTCATGTATATTGTCAGCTTAATTAGTAAGCACACATCTAAAAAATTCGACAAATGTAAACTTTATAACACTAATAAAACAGCCCTGCATGCTCGTTTATCAGATATAGTACTTATTGTTGAGCACTCTGTATTCTATGCTTTCGATGAACCCACTAAAATTGTGATTTTGACAGGCACTGATATTTGGAAGTGATGTAAACTGGTCACAGGAAAAGGATCTGAGAGAAATGGTTCTTAGTTTTGGACGACCTATCAATCTTCTGGATACATGATCACAAGAACCATTATATTAACGCTGAAAAACTGCTCAGTGCATGTATATATTTTTGATAAGTCGCAGTAGATGTTAACATTACAATTTACTATTAAAATCAGCGACAGACACTAGCGGCCGCGGCGAAGGATGGAGCGATCGTCTTCTAATAATCTCCCGAAATTCTTGAGTATTAGCACAGGATATCGATCATTATTCAGACCAAGGTCAACGTTAGCTTAATTGTTACAATAACACCCTTACGTCACAAATTTCTCTTTGGCCTGGGAGCCTCGCTCTTGTAAATCGTAAGCGAATTGCCTTTCTTCTTTTTGGATTCATGAGAGCGAGGCTGCTAGGCCAAGAAAGTGTTCATAACGTAATTATCAAAAGGGTGTATTCCCAAACGTTGAGAACAAGCAGGAGTAATTGCCATCGTTACGTAAAAGTTTTATCCACGAGATATCTATGTTTGCATGTCGTCAAAAAATTGTTGAAAATAGATAAAACCTGCATGTCAGAGAGTTAAGGAGCTTCGTTTTCTAATACTCCCGTGTTGGGTTTTTCTCATGTGTATGTATTATTGTATATATTATATCATGTATGTTTGATAATAGACATATTTAGCTCACATTTGTTTATACCCAACTTTGGATAACTCGCTGCATGCTTAGTTAATATTTAAGAAATAGAAACATTTATCCGTATTTGATAGATTTATAGAGTGGGAGTTTGGCAGAACGAGAAATAATCAGTGGGAAAATAGGGCGAGTTTTTCCACGTTTTAATTCGAGTTCTTCCAAACAGCACATGTTTCTATAAGTGTATAGAAACACAGGAAATGTATTCTATTTATTTTATAATATTACTCAAAAGACATTTTTAAACTCGATTAATTTACAATTTCTCATTACGTACGCATGCTGACCTTTGCTCGTCAATTTCGCTGCAAGAAAACAACTCTGTTTGAAAATTAACAGTAAAAATGTGTAAATAGTATTTAAAGTTTTTATAATTGCATTAAATTTGGTTTTTATGATTTTAAATTTTGGCAGGAAAATTTCCGTGTTTCTATACAGTTATAGAAACACGCTTCGACCATGCAATCAGCACGCGCGTACTATAAATGTTATATTATAATGTTCTATAGTCTTCGAAAACATGGTATAAAAGAAGGGTAACTATAAGCATTTGAATGATCTGCTTGAGTGAATAGCTCTTATGAATATAATTGTAATGCTTATAGTTACCTTTTGTTGGCAAATTAGAACAATGTATAGTTACTGGGCATGTGAGTTATCCAAAGTTGTGAATTAGGTAGCCACGATCTAATCATCATTAGCCAAATGTGTCTATTGCTCTCAAATAGACATGAAACATCGTACCATCGCAATAATATATGTTTAGTTAAGTTGATAAGTTGCGCGCCTAAGGGGCTGTTTATATGAAACCCGGGCTGGCTCGCTGACCGGCGACAAATCACAAGCTTATCAAATCACAAGCCCTGAGTTATGTTTCCTATACTGCCAAAATTGACTTTCCGAAGCCTACTAATTGCTCAAAAATATTCTCCCTCCCCATTTCCCCCGCAATCAAAAAAATAGATTTTCAATAATTAATGATATCGTTCAATGATTTTCCCCTAAAAACAGTCTGGCAAAGACTGAAAATTGAATCGAAAAGATTGCCGAAAATTCTATTTTTTCGATTACTCTTACTGACAATAAATTCAAACATAATTAATATTTATTACGCAAATTGTCCAATAATGTGTGATGCGTGCCTATTTGATCACGTGCAGGCGCTGGTAAAATTCGCCTTGCTAAAAGGCCATCCATTGTCTATTCATTAACACAATTAAAATGATAATTAATGTGAGATCTTAATATATAAAGAATAGTAATGAACGTACCATTTTATCTCTCTCCTCCGCAGAGGCTTAAACGCAGGCACGAAACGATTTCATTTCGTTTAGCGCCCGCGTTCCCCTCTCACTCCTCATTTATGATCAGCGGAAACCTCTGCGGAGGAGAGAGCCATTTTATATAGAATTTAATAATTCCAAAACATTTTACCCAAATTTTAGGCAAATTGATAAAATACATAATTATATGAGGTCAAACTGAATATAGTCGAACAAAAAGCAAAACAAATGCATGCCGTAAAAATATTTTCAACCGGTGAGAATGGCGTGTTAACCATGGTTGATTATCAAAGACAATCCATACCATACATTACAGATACAGTGTTCTTAAAAGAACTGTTAAACCCAGCCATAGCTTTTAAGAACAGTAAATACTATATACTTTATACAGACTTTAAAACAGAATGGCATAAGCTAGCTAGATGTAAGACTAGCTCAAATGGTCAAATTGAAGAAATAAAAAACATATTTTGCTCACGTACCTATTACATTACCAATTGAAGTCGTATGGCTGTGCTTCTAAATTCCACTCCTATTGGCGCTTGTCGATAGAAAGGCTCTTCTGAATTCGTTCTCGGTTCAAATTTGCCGTCCAAATGGCGAATATTCTGAAACTTTTATCCCAAAGTTTGCACCAGTCTAGCACTATAGAGCTCTAAACTGTCTGGCTACATCAAGCATGTCCATTTACGAGGTGATAAATTTGCATGTTGGACAAAATTAAGTGGGTGCAATGAATCTGAAGAGATCCGAAGGTTAATTACTATTGTTTGGCAGTTATTAAACTCAACCGCGCGCGTGGTCTGCAGACAATAGAAAATAATGCTCATAATAGTCAATCTTTTGTAGTCGTGTTTGAAGCTATTCAAAGCACTCCTAAAGTATAAAGGCCATATTACAAGGGCGATTTTTACTGCAACTTGCAATGCAATTTCTGTACAAAGCCATCTTATGTAGAAATGTACAGGGGTCCCAAAAAAAGGCTACCTTTTCAAATTCAAATGAGCGTGTTAATTCAAACAACCTATTGTGTTCAATTTCAAAGGGGTTTTAGTGCATGCACACACGGGTGATTAAGAATAACTTCAAGTCTGCGTTTTGAAAGCGTTCAGAAGCGTTTTGTATTTGTTTAAGTCCTGTTTAGATGTTGAATTTGCGTTGAATTTAACTTGTCAATTTTTATATGAAATGTCTGTTTGAACGCAATTAATAATCTAAAACAGGTTTTATAACTTATTCATCAATAAAACTGTGTGTTTTTACGCATTCGTAGTTCAAAAGCGATAATGAATTTCAAAGAACTACAGGGTGTATCAAAAACGCAAATACCATAATTTGTATGCACGAGATCATACATTAGAATTTCAATGTGCAAATAATTATTCTGGGATTTGAAAATAGTTTCTAAGTCGTATCCAAGCACACAAAGTGAATTAAACTTATGAGTTCGATTACGAATGTTTACGAATGACTGCTGTCGAGGGGCGTACTTTAAAACAAGAAATACTCTTTAATCGAACTAATTTTAATTCACTTTGTGTGCTTATTTTGATAGTACTGCACGTGGAAACGTATTTTCAAATCCCAGAAGCGTAATTATTTGCACAGCCATTGAAATTCTAATGTATGATCTCATACAAATTATGGTATTTGCAAAGTTTTGATACACCTGTATAGGCACAGAAAAACAGTTAGAAAAATATGCCCACGCTTCTGAGGGTACGCCCTCGCATTTACAATACCTCCTAATGACGCTTTAATTATTACAACAATGAAATATTTGGGCGGTGCCAAAATATGTTTGGCAACTTCGCCAAACTAAGTGATCAAGGAATCAAACGGAGATTAGTTGTTATATACTTTGTGTGTTTTCCCACAAAACGTTTGCATTTGCTCTATATATATATGTAGTTGTGATAAAGCGTATTAGTAGTTGCTTTGCCCGCAACATTATTTCATGAAACTGATTAAATGAAACATTTGTCCTTTCATGTTTGGGACAAATGCGCAAATTCTAACAAAGCCACCCCCCCCCCTGTTTCCCTCTATGCAGTAAATGATATATTCCGGCATTATACACAACAATGCCATGGAGAGGCAGGGGAGCTAGGAGTAACCCCTGATGCACACAGTAATCAACTGATGATGATGATAAACTTTATTTAACCACGCTTATACATTGTCAGCTAAAGCTGGTTTCCACAATGGGGTGTAAAACATTGATTATATTACTTAAAAGAATGACGTGGTTCTAAAAGCGATGGCAACGATTTTCTTTCTAAACCTTGATTTCTCTTATGTTTTCTGGTATGGAGTTCCATCATACATAAAACGTTTTTCAGTACTGTTCGTACGTGGCTTTGGCAAATATAAATGACTAAGGTTAATTACAAACTTTGTGCCCCCAATGTTTGAAAGTGATTGCTGGTTTCAGACAAAGACGAGTGATAATTATATTATATACAAGACGTGCGCAAATGAATCAATTCATGCAAAGTAAATGCAAATCTAGGCCAAAATCACTTGGACATGCATCTCATAAATATAGGCATCCAACATTGTTTCCTTAAAAAAAACCACTCCTCACCCAAACCAATGTGGAATGCTGGGCTTATCAAATAATATGTGTACGTCATAATGGCACCAACATTGTATAGGAGGATTGGGGCATGTGCATCTGAAGATTGGGGCATGTGCATAAGTCTTATCAATATTGCATGTAGCTACACCTTTTTTTTGCAAAATTACATGAGCTGAATTTTGGTTTTGATTGTACACACGCAAAATGCACAAGACCACAAGTTGTAGCAAATTAACCTGCAGCATACTTGTACCAATGCCGTTTCAACAACTTGTTAATATCAGGATGTGTTCGCACTGCTTGTTCCCAGCTTGTTGACAAGTTGTCATCGGCTTGTTGACAACTCGCTACAAGTTTGTTGATCAACAGACTTGTTAAAAGTTGTCCCAATGTTGTCGTCCTGCAATTGAACAACTCGATAACAATCAGTTGTGAGTGGCAACATAGTTAATATAATCGACCGTGACAACCTTGTAGCAACTTGATAAAATGACAATATTGTTACAACTTGTTGACAAGCTTGCTACAGGTCTGTTGCGACTTGCGAACACATTGTAACAAACGATGGACAACCACTAGTGCGGCTTTGAACTAATTATAGCATTTTCATAACTCATTTAATCATTTGTATGTGGTTTACAAGGGTGTACTTGCGATGAAACCTTTGATATTCGATTGAGTGCAAAGCTCATTATGTATTCATGCATTTCACAAAATAGGTTTAGAGACAGTTTGTTAAGTTACCATATATAGAATTATATGCATGGCATAAGTTTATATTTGGTTATAATCTTAATCTTAGCTTGAAAGAGCATCTGACACAAGTGCTCCTGCTTTGATTGCCTTTAATCTTGTTACATTATGGTAAATCCAGTTAACACCAATTTTAGAACGTTTACAAATTTTTATCCAAATTCATAGACTGATTAATAGAGTATTAATGTTCAGTAAGTGGATAGCCATTTGAGGGTCTTGAACTCGTGACATTATTAAATATAGTATTTACCATCAATTTTCAACATGCAATAACATGTTCGACTCTATACCAAACATATTTGTCCATCAATTAGTCCATCTGGCCTCATAATTCTTCAGTTCAAACTCTTCTGAAATGCCAACATGATATCGAGTTATAAAATAACTGAAGTAAATAGAGCGCGCTGATTGGTCAATACCCATGCAGGATGAGAGAATCATGCACGGGAAATTTTCCCGCGCCTGAAATTTTAAAAAATGCGATAATTCAACTTCAACTTTTGACAGAAAAGAAAATAATAAAAAAAAAAAAGTAAGCGTTGTTCGTCTTAAAGTCGGATAAGTTGACGAGTTGGTTGATAGCGTACAAGCAGAAAGCACAAAGCAAGCATAAAATATATACGCTGTTGTTGACGTTTTTAAGGAAATTGCAATGTACATCAAATATATTAATAAACCTTTTTTTATATTTCTGTAGTTTATTTTATAAAACAAATGCATGATTGATTTTTTGATGCTCTCTGTTCTTAATTTTTTAAGGATGTCGACTTTCGTAAAGTTAAAAAAAAAAAACTATCGGCCTGTTTTTTTTTTTTTTTTTCGAAAAGTCTCACCATTCTTCCGCGTGTAAAAAGAGAATCATGCACACGAAAAAATATGCGATCCTTTATTACTCCAGTTCAGTAACGTTCTACTAACATATAGACAGAATTTGCAAAAAAGCTGCGGGTACCACCCGTGAGGAAGATTTACTGCAGGCATTGAGGAAGGTGGAAAGTGACTCACTGAACTGAAAACATTGCAAAGTAGTAAGTACTAGGCAAGTTAGGCTAGTATTAGTAGCAACAGTCAGTACTCAGTCAGATCGACTAGCAGTACTGCAATGGCCAACGGGAAAACCTACTCAGGCAAAGTCCAGCATATCAGAGAATTTCCATTTATTTTGAGGAAGGTTGAGAAAATCCAAAACCCTACCCAGAGGAAGGTTGAGAACTTTTCAACTCTACACATATAGAAGGCTATATTTTGTCAGTTACTTATACGAAAAAGGTCAATAACGCGGCTATATAAGTTCTATATAATACAAGTGTCTATAAGTGCCTCATATCAGCAATTCGAAGCTATTAAGTCGCTTGTCCACTCATAATACGATCTTTAGATTGCCTCGATGCCAATCGATCATTTCCTGGATACCACACGTTGTGATAGTATACATCAGGCAGGCGGTGTATTTCAAAGTAAGAATTTCAATGTAATCCGTACTTGAAGAACTGTGGATTAATGTTTTACCGAAGGAAATTATGATATAGCGTAATCTTAAACAACAACATTGGAATACTCACCGAAACTTGTAGATTTTTTGAAATTCACGAAATCTCATTCTAGTATTTAATACCTCGTGTTAAATAAACTTATAATATATAGTCTCAAATTCGAAGACAATGCATGTCACAAGCGTCTGAGGAGTGAGGACGGTTAACCATGGTCACAGCGACCGCCTATAAAGGATAGTCAGTTAACTGTGTTTCCATAAGGCCTTCTATGAAAACGAGTCAGTCACTAGACGGCGCTATCCAGAAGATCTCCTCAAATCAGGGTCGTATGAGTCTTTAAAAACCATGAAAGTCCTTAATTCCAATTTTGCAACATTGAATACTCAAAAGTCCTTAATTTTTTAAATATCTGCATCAGTTCGTTAACAATAATCTTGCATTTGTACAGAATAAAGAAGAAGTATAATACTCGCTCACATTCTCCTTTCCAGACACATTCCTGGGTGAAAGGCATAAAGAGGCGACATACAATCATCAAATCGCTTCAGTTTCCATTTCATGACACACGCACGTTTATTTTTAGTAGTATCAGTTTTTGCATGTAATTTTTGGCAATTAGTCCTTAAATTACACATTTACACCATGAATAGTCCTTCATTTATATGTGCAAATTGGATGAAAAACCCTGTAAAATTGGACGGAAGTTTTCTTAAAGAACAAAGAAATTTCATTGTTCTGAATACAAAAGCAGTTCTTAAATGGAGCCAATTAAAAATCAGTGTTCCAAAAGGTTGTGTTTATCTGATCAAAATCGCACCTGATTTGTAAGTTCTATTCAAATTTCCTTAGCAACACAGTAGCAACCGAATTATAACGTGACAAAAGTAGAAGTTTAGAGCAACTGTTTTACCTCTCCAAGGTATATCGATATTGCTGTCTTTTTAGTTCAATAATTCTTCATTGTGATGATGCATTTTATATCATTTTGGCGAATTTTGTGTCACAAATTTCTCAACATGAAAGAATATGTTTTTGATATGGATTTAAACTCGTGCTAACCTGTGCGCAAAAAATTTAGAGCTTAAAAGGCTCAAATGCAATTTATAAATATGGGAGATAAAATAAACTGGATTTTCATCGCAGCTTCTGTTGCTAGCCCGTTGCTAAGCCTAAGGGAAAATGCGTTTTTGCAAAGTGGTATAGCCATACAGAACCAGACAACAATGAGACCCAACAGATAGACTAATAAAGGACATGAAAGATTTAATTAAATGGCTATATTTCGATCCTATGCGCAAACATTATCGAGGCTTCAGCTTCCGCTAATTGACTTTGTTGCCCAAACCTGCTAATTTGTAATTGTTTACCTAAGTTTAAAAATAACTGTAGCGATTGCTTTTCAGGAAAACCAAACTTTATTTTGTACTTCAGCCAGTTCAGGCTCAAAATCCAATTTTAACTTCCTGCCAACTCCAAGTTGTTCCAGCATTGTACTTATTTATGAGATTACTTTTTGGAAATAGAACCAGGCGAAGCAGAAATGGATTTAAAATGATCAACACTGATAAATTTAACTTTTTGCTGTGGGAATATTTTTGAAATTTGGCAAATGTTGAGCTTGTTAAAGTAAACAACGACGGAGACATTTGTGTGCTGTGTTTTCTATTATTATCCATACTGCAAATGCTATTGTCCAATTTGCGCTTTGTTAATTCTGGTTCGCCGAATCGAAGTGCAGGTCGGTACCACACCCATTTTCAACTGTTCTCAATCGGTTTTGGTATTTGACTTAAGATCTGATACTCCCAATAACTTCATGTCTTGAATTCAAAATTCAAAACCCGATATAAGTTTTCAATTCAAAATTGAAAATTCTAGACGTTCATTCTAAATATTTATCAAAACTCAGGCCTAATTTAATAGGTCTCTAGCCTAACTTCCAAATACTTTTAGATGAACCTACGCTTTCGACGAATTCAGTCCCCCCAATCCGAAAAAGGTGCATCGGCTTTCTGCAGTTCTGCAGTCCGACTCGATATTGACAATGAATATTACGCAATGAATTAGTAAGTTATTTGCGCGCGCGAGGTCTTGAATATTCAAATGATAGACCGACGACTACTGATCTGAAAATAATACTGAATTTACTATCTACTGTGTTGAAAATGAAGTCGGAAGTCAGCCATTACTAAGGGACAAAACGGGACAAACTGATAACATTTTCAGCGTGTAATGGTAGAAATGTATTGCTTGAGATGCTTCATATGTTAAAATAATGTAGTAATCTGGTATTTTAGGAGTTGGAAGACTATACTAGAGACAATTTTCCTGTACATTTAATCCCTTAGTAATGGCGAATTTCTATTGTCTAGCAATGTTTAACTGGCTTCATTTTCTGCACCAGGGCACAATAGGTTGCGCTATCCAGTCTACTTTTCAGATCAGTGCCGACAACGAGGTTTTTTGTTCCGTATGTAAAGGCCTACAGATATTCCTGGCAAAGTTTGCGATGATAATTATGCAACGTGTGACGTCATAAAGTTGTGCAATTTGCATAATAAAGGTATTAGCAACGAAAAATTTTTATTGGCTTATTTAATCTTACTGGACCACCTAACTATGAAAATGTTACTAATTCTCTGAAACATTTTTGTTTGCGAGCAAAATGCAAGTAAAGTTTGATAAAATTTGCTCATCGGCCGCCATTTTGAAAAATTATCTTTCGGGTCAATGACCTTTGTGATGTCATTAACAGGGTTGCCTTCAAAACAATATAGAGATTTACATTGCGCGAAGGTTATGTTAACTAAAAATATGTTATTTAGAGCGTTAATAATGAACCGAAATTCTCATAACCAGGCAACGGAACTAGGGAAGTGCTATACTATCAGATGAAACCATATTAAGCAAGTGGGAAGGCAAGGAATGGCGGATATTACAATAATTCTGCACTACAGCGTGTGTTTGTTTGACGCGTTTGAGAATGATTGGGTATTATTGAAGCTATCAGTAGCGTCGCCAGGGAGGGGACTGGGGGGGACATGTCCCCCCCAGTTCTCCCCAAATCACTTTTGAGATTCTCTCAAATCCGGTGAAAAAAGGATGGGGGGGGGGTACGTTTTCTGACCATCAGAATTCTATCAAATCGTCCCCCAAAGTCCAGGAAATGGTATTTCAGAGACTCTAAATTAAAATTTTACCCGGGGGAGCATGCCCCCGGACCTCCCTAAAAAAGCCCGTGCTAGACTCGCCCCTTCGGCCCTCGTTTACAGCCCCCTCAATATCATTTTGTCCCCCCCACCTTGCCAGGTCTGGCGACGCTACTGGAAGCTATAGTATTTTTGTGTGAATTGAAATTTAATGAGCAAGGTAAATGGTCATATACTCTGAAAAAAGTTTAAAGTACCATGTGTTAACTCGAGACACTGAGACTGATTCAGCCCACCTTGCCCTTTATCTGGAGGTAACCGAAGCCTTAAAATCAGTGTTACTGAAAAGGAAATCTACAGATTGCGCACAGAAAAACATGAACATAGCCCACGTTTCACTTCACCGATATTATCATTCTCATTCATTTCTTTATTGCCTTCTTGGGGCATTTTTAGCAAGAAAAATATCGTCAAAGTGATAAAACGAGATTCATGCTCACAATGGACGAAGGCGAGCGTTGTATATCAGATAAAGATCGGATACGAATGTTTTATCGTACTTATCAAACGCATATATATAAATGTTCATGTTTATCGACTATTTTAAAGGTATATGGTGTTTTAGCTGAGAAAATCGAACGAAAAGGTTGTGTTAATCAGGACGAAATCTGTATCAGATTTACAGACATTTCTTTTGAATTTTCTTCATGAATTATTATCATTAATAAGGTCATTAATTTGATAAGGTCAAATACTGAGGCAATTCTCGAGTGCATTACAGATTCGTGGTGGGAAATTTGACCTTGAATGGTGACACCATTTAACAATCATCTGGAGGCATTTTCTAAACCACCCAAAACTTACTTTCTATCACATACTAAATTCGACAGCGTGTTTCCTGTTCCCATCACGCAGCGAACGTTTACGCCAGAGCACAAACATTTAAAGATTGTGACATTATCTGGTAGATATAACAAGATAAAACAGCAGGACATGACCTAAGCCAATTTTACAGAACTTAAGTTAACTTGCCGCTAAATTAACTGAATATTTTTCTGAAACACGCAATTGGACCACACATTCAGTTTGAAGCGAATATTATACGTCTATATGAATAATAGGGATAATTAACTATTTTCTTTTATGTATCTGATAAATTTATTTGCTTCTTATAGGTTGTACGTACTTAGGTCGGCACTATAAAGGATCTATTTCTCATGATACATACTTCTTGGAATGTTTAGATTATAGATTATACACCAGAATTTGTGGACTTTATGTACTATTTATACATTATGTTCAAGCTGTAACACATTAAACTGTTGACCATTGTGTTCTGGCTTTTCTCACTTCAAGCAATTCATGATACTGAAATAGACATTGCAATGGATACCATTATTACCACATCAAATATTACCACACCAAATATATACTAGTTTAAGATTTAAGGCTCTTTTCCACTGTCAAACCAACTCGCAAGCTCGCTGCGAGTACTTTCATCCAATCACAATGCTCGACAGATTATTTTAATTACATGCAAGAACTCGCAGCGAGTTTGCGAGTTGGTTTTGCGATGAGTGGAAAAGAGCCTTAAGTACCGTGACACGTGTGAAGGTTTGTATAGGATCAAACCCAGTACCTGAAAAATATAACAAGAACTTCCACTTTTCAAGCAAAGGCCCTTCGTTTCTACTAACTTCGAGATGAAACGAGATGGAACTTCGAGATGAAACCCAAAAGTATATAGTTTATCGCTACCTACAATCTACATGCACTGGAACCATGCACGCATTGGTTTTACCCTAGATTTGATCCCCATGCACTTTATCGCACTACTCGACTCCCGGTAGGTTGGTTATTTTTGGCTATAGATCCATCTAAACTAAACAAACGCCAATAGTCAAAATTCTTGAATATGCGTATGCCTATTTTACTTGGCAAAACTGCAGCCTAATTGCAGATATAAGGAAGTGACATCATAGGCCTATACACAGTTTACATATCGTGGCGTCCCAAAACAAACAGTCGATTTATCTTCGATAGATCGTTAATTGTGTACTTTATCGCTAGAATTACCACATAATAGTCTGTGAATCTCAAGTTGATAAAGTTTGTTTATTTTCGATAACATATGTCATATACGCCTTTTTTTCGACGCTGAAGAGTGAAGGTCACCGACGTCATGTACTGGAAGTGACCGATTAAAGTATTTGTTCCGAGTTTTACCGCGGGATTAATGCGTTCTTTTCCATAGGAAGGTCAATATCAGTTTTGAGCAAACGCTTTAACAGACCTATACAGTTAATATAACGTATGGAAACTGGAAACTGCATCTCGACGAAATTTTGATGCCTCATAATCGAGCATGAGGGGTATAGTTTTGAGCGTGTGTTATAAGTAATGTACAAAAATGTTTTTTAATAATCTAATTTAAATCAATAAGTCTTGTGAAAAATATACCAATCTTTTTGTCACACTCTCCGCGGCTAACAAGCAATGTCACGTTCCAAAATCCACATTAATAAGAGTCTATAATGCGAGTATACTCTGCCAGCCTAGTTTGGGACAATTGCGCAGAATATTTAATGGTAAAGCTACAAAAACTACAAAATAGAGCGACACGAGTCATCACTGGCAGCAGTTACGAAGTAAGCTCCGAAAACGTATTACGTGAATTAGACTCATGGGAACCTTTGATAAACAGCCACAATCAATGATAAACCAATACGAAATGAATCCAAACTATAACCTACGCAGCAACAATAACGACTTTGTGATGAATAAACCAAAAACAACTTTCATGAAGAAAAGTATTATCTATACTACAGCTTCAATTTGGAACAAATTGCCGAAATGGGCAAAAGAAAAAGGGATCAGTATAGAGACATTTAAGTCCTTTCTTGACCGTCGCTGACTTGACAAATTTATAGTGTCATATTAAATACTTGTAAATATATTTAATTGTAAATAATTTAGTAGAAAGTTCTTTACTTATTCATTATTCATTATTTGTTATATTCACATTTTTTGTATATAATTAGTTAAACGGCCCCTTGGCCTTGAAAAACAAGCGTGTTAAAACCTTGAAGGGTTACCGTTTTAAAATATTCTTAAATAATAATTGGCTTCAGTCAGTCAGACCAAATCTTTTTGGCAGGCATTGTTCTCTCCCGACATACATGCTCGATACAATCAATTAAAAGCTACGGTTGCCACTGAGTAATTCAGTTTAAAATACAAACATGGATTACTTCTGAAAACGGTTAACATTCAGTTTATCTGACGTTTCGACTATCATTCTTGATGATGACTGCAAGATAGTCGAAAAGTGGAATAAAAATGTTAACCGTTTTCGGAGTGTCCATTGTTTTTTTACAATCTTAATTGTTGGACTTTTACTGACCTTGGTGTTATCGAAAGGCTGTTGTGTGCCTTGTGGGTATTGAACTACTAAGACTTGTCTTTCTCAGTAAATATTTATGAAGATGAACTGAATACATTTGCATGATATGCGAGAATTTTCAGCGTTGCTATTGCGTGAAAAACATCCTGTATTACCTTAATGTTGTTTGTCTAAGAATCTGTTAAGCCCATTTACATGGTCTACGCCGCAAAATTTGCGTGACTTTACGAATTTTCAAGAGATCCGTTGGTAAATCCGTTAGTTTGCCGCAGACTAGGTCTTTTTGGAAAGCGCATTTATCAATTACGATATTGAATTGTATGGGAAGTCAACGCATCACGCGAATGTTCGAGTTCACACCCTAAGGAGAGGCCGCGCTCTTGTACTTCCGGCCCTGCTTTACTCAGCATAATGACGTACGGTGCTGCATGCCTGACATATAGCCTAGATTCTATATGAACTGATTGCTATATTAGGCATAAGTTGTCCATTGGTCGTAAAAGACAAAAGGCAATTTTTATGTACAAAATTCTCAATAATAACACACCTCAATATTTACAAGAAATATTTGCTCAGAGAAATTTTACTTATAATCTGAGGGATTCTGAAAACAAACTATTTGTCCCAAAACCACATACAGATTTTCTTAAGTGTTCTATTAGCTATGATGGAGCAGTTTTACGGAATGGTTTGCCAAAACATGTACGATTGGCTCCAAGAGGTGTAGAAAATGTGTTAACTCCGGACTCCCACACGGCAATCATGTGAACCAGTATTTTCTGTATTTTATCTGTCACTGTGTATATGTATTTTTATATTAGCATGCATTACTGATGATTCTACCGTGTATAAATAAAGTTTAATAATAATAATAATAAAATAATAATTAAATAGATTATATAATTCAAACAAGTATTTGGTCTTCTTACTTCTTCTTACTTGAGAGCTTATTACTTTAAATTTAGATATTCGCGAGAAAGAACTCATGCAAATAGCTTGTTTAAAATCAACCTCGTACCCAGGCTTTTTCCTCCTGGGTACGAGGTTGGTATAAAATTGCGCAAAAATTTAAGGGTGCGCGAAAATGGTATGACACAACGTGAGAAATATGCACTGAATACAAAGGGCATACAACAAAGTTGATTTTATTCATTGTTTCGCTGATGCTTTGTAAACCAACTTACTGTGCCATTGGCATAAATATACAACAATGGCAACATGAAAAGGAAGTCAACTTTTTCAACTTATGCTGCATGCTTCAACATGCTGCATGGTCCTGGTGATGACCGCGAACCTCAGTGAACTTGTTAGTTCTTTATTTGAAATCTGTCGCACATTTACTGCTTCTTTATGGGCTGAAACGAATAGCTGATTAGCACGGAATTATATTTTTCACTCGACCCCATGCAAGCATAGTTAAGACAATTTTTAATGCAATTTCTTACACAGCGGAGTCACGTACGCTATTAAAAACCTCTTCACAGCAAAACTGAGAACTTGTCCCACCTTTTACTCCGTCGACCTTTTTCGTCACGTAACATGACATAAAGGCATGAAAGAAATTAATGAGAATGAAAAATATCAGAAAAGGGAGAAACAGTCCATGCTCACCGAATACTTTTTGACATAACATCGCTCTATGTCCGAAATTGCGTTTCAAGATGCAACAAAAATTGCCTCGTGTAACATGGCCTTTAGCGAGAGACCCCTTAATAGGAAGGTCATGTGCGCTTTACTAATTATTCATGGTGTTAATCCTCAATAATACTGTAGGGAGTGGTCAACATGCACATCCTGTTCTCATACTAACTTTAAGATGGTTTTCGCGTATTGATTTAATACTTAAAAATAGAGATCGAGGGAGTCTGTTTCACGAAGGAAGAATTTAATACCATAGTTAATAGAAGTAAACTTGGTATGGAGGGTCTACATAATCATCACTGGAAAATATTTTTGAAATCCATACTGAGCTATGGAAATAATATGGAAATGCTACTTTCATAGTATTTCCATATTAAATCCATAGTGTATATCCATAGTGTTTCCATAGTATGAAAATGGCAATGACTATGGACAGATTAGTACAATTTCCAACTTAGGATCCGTAGATCCATAGTAAGGATTCCTGCGATTGTTCTATTTAGTATAGAATTTTATGTACTTTCACAGTAACTCGGCATATTGAACTGCTACTTTAACGACACGTTCATCCAAAAATAGCGACCTTTGCTTGCGTGACATTATCAGAAAACGTGCATGGGATGCATGTCACGGTCTGCGAAAAGGAGTGCGGCCGTAACATATCCTGCTCTGTTCAAGGACGTGATATTTACGTATGTCACATCAAAGATTTACTGAATAGAGCTTAAAGTTTCTGTATCCAGGAGCTTTTAGAAAAAGAGATTATATATCCCAAGGTTGTCTGTTTAGGATATCAGTTCCTGCCCGTATACTTCACAGCTTTGAAGCGCGTTGTGTAGAATTATAGTAGAAATTCGTGATTCGTCCTTCGGGTGTGGTCATACTTAATTAGGCAAAGCGGTAAGGTCGTACACTACTGTATACGCGGTGAGTGCATGTAATTTATTTTTGCCGCTCTACACCATCGTATCGTTCATGTAAAAATTTCTTGATCGAACGATTGTTTAAATGAGATTTGTTCCATGCACTATATAAGCGAAAAAACTAAATCCGTTTATGTTAAATTGGGTTTTACTAATGGGATGCATGGATAAGAACGACTGATCGCATAAAGTATACTGTTATACAGTACCACAATATAGGCTATAGCATTGTTTATTATTATTTGCTTTGGTAATACTGAAAATTACCTTTGAAAATTTTGTTAGAGTCATAAAACTTATTTTAAGAACGTTAATCCAAACTGTTCTACAGTACAGACGTTTCCACGTAAATTATAATTCCGCGCATTAAAAACATGATATCTTCGCGCACTTTTGGGAATAGATCCGCCATTATTCCTTTTTGGTTACAATGATCACAAACATTAGAATGCCTACATTACTGCAGTCGTACATTCCTATTCTGTATGTAGCTACATCCTATTTACAAACTTACAAGAATGCGATGAACAACTTAACAGAAAGTGTAGTCAGGCTCTAACTATAGTGCGCGTATAACGGGAAAAAACGAATGTTGTTTGGCTCTTTAATTTATATATAGCCATAGCCTATACATTTTAAGCTTGAAAGGTAAAAGTTCAACTGCGTCCTAAATTCTGATAATATTTCTTGAAATGCAACGCTGATTGTATTGATTGTCAAAGTAGTAATTGGATTGTCGCACGGATTAGTTTCCGCTCAGTTTAAATCTCACAGATTTATAAAGTCCGCGCGAAATCTACTTTCAATTGTATACAGTAACATGATGTGACATTCAAAGAGAAAATGTTTGGCTGTATGGGAAATAGCTATAGGTAGCTCTATTTTTAAGAGTACACGCTTGCATGCAGATCAGTCGATTGTATTCCTTAATCATCAAGTCGAAAAACTACATAAGAGTATAATCCTGTCATTAGCATGATGATTGCAATGAATTATCGCCTTACATTTTCTATCGACGACACTCCTAAACAAATTACCCATTGCTGGCAATAATAATAAATTGAAAATAAGGTCATGTTCAAGTTCATATTCGTGAAGTGTTTTCTTAATATCGATTGCAATATTGCACTTGTAACGCGAGCTTATACCGGTAATTGAGACGAAAGTTTTCAAGTATTTCTTTTTAGATTTTTCCAGATATATCTGTTGTGTGGTATGTTTACATAATATAAATGAAAAGAACGTCTATATGACGTAATGGGCGCAAGTGTGAATTTTCGTGACTGTCTATATAATATATTATAATCTTTTAAAATCCAAGAATTGTATACATTATAATTCCCATGGGTGTGTGGCCCATTCAGATTGCGTGCTTCATGAAGACGCCGATATCAACATAATGCCGCGGTACTTCCTGAATTTTCTCGAGTGCAGACGAAACATTACAATCCTGGCAGATTCTGCGGACACTTCGCCCTAACCTAAAAATATGACACTCGTAATGAATGGACAATAACTGAGGTCAATTACGTGAACTGTCTTCTGGTTACTTCTGAAGAAGTGACATGCGCAAGTGACAATTTGTATTGCTTGCATGAGGGGAGTGGGGGGGGGGGAGGGGCGTGTACTGATTCTGTTGGATAATTTCTAATTATGACGATCAAATGGATTAACTGTTCCATCAAAATAGAAAACATGTGCAACGGTAGATAAACATCACATTGATCACAGTTACAACTAGAAGACCTCAGAGACTGCATATATCTTACATATACGCATTCAGTTCTCTTCAGCCCATGAAAGCAAGACAAACATTTGTAAATTTCTTATCCAGTGTTCATTGAAATTCAGTCAAAAGTTAATCGATTTGTCCTTGGCCTATGGCTATGCCCATTAGCTCCACCAATATTCTTATTCATTTTTTAGTATCACGCTTACAGACAAACACATGCACACGCAGCAACCGAAACCCAGGTGAAAACATAATCTCCTTACGAGTTTCGCTAATAGTAATAAATGGGTCAGCCCCTGACCCTCGAGTTCATATTTTGGCCACCTAGTTCTAAACTCATCAACTAACTGAATATAATATAATATTCTCAGAATGGGTGCCCGTCCTAGTAATGATCCCTAGTAACGAGCGATTATAATAGAGATATAGATATAATGAAATAACAATTTTTTGAATTCCAGAAATGCTGCATATTATAGCTAAAAGTATCAAAGACAGAAAGTAAAAGTATACTAAATTACAGCGAGTCAGAGACTAAACTATATATCTGTGTGAATTACTAGCACATATTTATGGAACCGAATTTTTATTCTCCTGCTATGGACGTCTTTTAAAATACAATAGATGTATAATAAGAAAACCTGGATGATGCCGTGTTTGGTATTATTTTACATACCTATAGCTCGGTAATCTTGTTTTGCCGGAAAATTGAAACGTAATAGACCTTAATTTGCAGTTTTGTTATGTCTTCAGTCTTATAGAAAACGTCAGTTTTGTTTGTTTTCATCATTACTTTGACTTCATTCTGCCTGCTGCAACGTTGACTGGTGAAAGTTTCTGGGTTGTTATACAAAAGAAAGTATATTTGAAGGTATATATTTGATATTTTGAGTATTAAAATGTTTCCTTTTCAAACCTAGCAAAGGTCTTTGTAATCACCTTTAAAGACTTGCTTCTTTATTTTATGAAGGGAAGGCCCTACCGAAAGGAAGGCCTAACTGAGGGGAACGTTTCCTTTCCTGAATATCCCATCGACTCGACCTGTACAAGGCAATGTTCCACAAGAGCGTCAATCTGGGGAGGGATGAAGTAGACGAATCCCCCCACTTTTTGGGCAGATGGGGATTAATACGTAATTATCCCCCCCCCCCATTTTTTCCACTTGTGGCTTTACGACATTTTCTGCCCATTAGAATTCTGTAACATATTACGTCAAGGTGCATAAAATGACGTTTCAGAGACTCTAGATTTCAACATTTTCTGGGGGAGCATACCCCCACACCCCTTAATGTCCTCGTGCTTTCGGCACTCGATACCCGCGCATACCCGCTAGCGACACGCGTGGTCCCAATAGACAATTTTGGTTTTGGCCGACCCCTTTACATTGTCCTAGCTCCCTATTTGATAATTTATGGTAAAGCACTAGACACTAAAACTTGGGGGTCTAAAGTATAAGTGGACTACTTGAAAACGATTATGAACACTCGATCTGATACGTTTCAAGCAAAGTAGGTTAAGTATTGTCAGATGATATACTACATATATCGAAGTGTGTTATTTAACAGTTATGGTTCAACAGCAACTACGACATATTTTGCACTTAACACTGACATATTCTAATATTATGATGAACCCAGTTTACAAAAATGTAAAATATAAATGTACAAATATTACTGAAGGATTGACATTCTTATCTGTAGTTTTGTAAAAGTGGTATATCGTAATCTCTCTAATAAACCCCCTCTCTCAAATAACCCCCCCTCTAATAAGCCCCCTTCTTAGATAAATACATTTATTAAGCCCGCTCTCTAAAAAGCCCCATCCCTCCTTCACACAAAAACACAAGTGTTTTGATAATATATTTTGGTTTTCATTACATATTGTACTGTGCTTGAACAGAATTATCATATCATTTCATGGAAAAATAGATAAGGCCCCCTCTAAAACAAGCCCCCCTCTCAAATAAGCCCCCTCTCCAATAAGTTCCTTCCTCCAAAGGTGCCTGAACTCCCACCTGGGGGGCTTATTAGAGAGATTATACGGCATATAATTTAGTTTAATTAAATATTCTTCTATATTAGTGATATTTTTTCACCCACTATTAGGGCGAGGTCTTTTTGAACGAGTTTTATCTCAATTTTTGTCATACACTGTACGAGCTAACGAAACTTGTCCGAAGAAATTTTTCAGGAAAATTTGTAAAATGAACTTAAACGTACACACAAACGATGAAAACTTGCCATTATATAGAAATTGTCAAGGAAATGTACTGTTCACCTATAGGCTATGAACAACTTGTGAACTTGTCAATGAAATTCTGCTTGGCTTTATGGGTTAAATAACTTTTCTAAACTTTAATTCAATAATGTCGAATAACGGTAACAGGTTTAAAACAAAACAATCATTTTCCAAAGATTTAATCGCATTTTCAGATTGTCTCATGTTAAACGGCTTATTCACTGCACATGCACTGTCGTCTGACCTCAAAAAATCAAAAACGATATAGGCAGACATTCCATAACATGTACTCATGTCAGTCTCATTTTTAATATTTTTTCATCAATTTTAATCCTGTTGAGGAAATAATTATAATCTAATTTGGTATTATTTCTGTTAATTTGGACGAAATATAGACGCAACATTCTCAGCTTTTGAGGACCCCTCTGTGAGATGTGACTTGCATCCTCATTAAATATTATTTTCATTCATCATTCATTCAGCTAACAATAATTAGTAAGCTATAGTTTAGGTCAATGAATGATGAATGAAAATAATATTTAATGAGGATGCAAGTCACATCTCACAGAGGGGTCCTCAAAAAGCTATGCTTATGTTGCCCCCTCTCGCAAAATTTCTAAAATCAGCTTTACATTTCCTTTAGTCTTGCTTTTAGGCTTGATTGCATTTGGGACTTTAACTAATAACTGAAACGGCTTATATATATACTCTCTCTGAGGGGGTGAGTATAGTGCAGATCAGATCATCACTAAACCAAAATCATAGCCGATGGCGGTAGATTCTATTTTCCCTTAGCGACGTGGTAGCAATGCTCAGTATGTTTTTTAAAGTCAAAAATGTCTTTTATTAAAATTGTCTTTTATTGCGTAAAAGTTATAGGCAGTTTTAACTACTTTCTAAAATAGAATTAATAGCTATTTTCACGTCATTTTAGTTCGGTAATTTGTGATTTATTAGGATGCAATTGTTCAATGTTGATCAATTATTGTGTATCTGTTTCACAAATTACTCAACATGGAATAGGTAATAATAAACATAAGAATATTGAACTTATGTGGCCGATTCGGTAATTACTACACCGTTGTCAAAGAAAAATAGTACTGACAAATTCCTATAAAATCAAGCACGGTTTTAGTTGAAGGCAGTGACGCAAAAGTACACGTGAATAGCAACTACCATATATACGTTTGGCTTCTAACGGCACGAAATTATTTTACCACATTTATAGCTCTTTTGTTTAAAATTATCATTTACAGAGACAAAGTAGCTTATTCGTTATCCCTTATGGCATACTAAACAAACTTTACACTTCCTCTTTAAATCCTCAATCTGGCTACATATATAGATTATTAGCACTTGACCAAGTAAATCGATGTGCACTGATATATTCACGACTATATATATGTCTATATAATCAATATAAAGTTTGAATAGCCTTGTCGTGGGTAAAGAAAGCGGTGTGTCCATAAAGCTCTGTAAATATTCCCAACTATAAATACAGTTATAAATCAATGACATATCTACAAAGCGTTTAATTCATTCATGATATTTCCTGTTTTTCGGCTGCGCTTAAAGTTATGTCTCATATCCAAATATGATAGCTTGGCCACAGTTTGCCTAACAGAGGCCAGGTTACGCCTTTCGAGAGGAAGGGCAAAAAATGCGCAACGTATATCGCGTGACAGCGGAAGGATGGTAGGGTTGTACAGTTTATTCCCCTATAGGTGTCGCGTAATTAAATAAAACCATTTAACGCCTCACTGGAGAGGAAACATATCCCAAACCCGAGTTATTTTACGCTAGCTATTGACCCCCCAGCTGTGGCAGTCGTCAACCTTTTGATTGCATGGTAACAAAATTTCAAACGCCACTTGAGATTGTCAAGATTTTGGTCACCTAAGTTCCAAGTGTTTTTAATCTTAACGAATAGAAAAACTTTCAATAAAAATACTTAAACCTTTGTCTTAAGAATACAAATTTTTCCCATTAAGAACATGTCCTTGAACCCTCTAGACTAATGTGCGTCGCCACCTTTAATCTTTATGAAACTGCGAAGCCGAAAGAGTGAAATATACTCCTGAAGTTTTAAGACTGCCTTTCACTAATCTAAAAGACTAAAACCTAATTGCTTGAGATTCCCCGGCTTTTAATAGTTAAACGATTTCTCCCTAGCACCGTGAAAGCAAGTCCGAATTCGAATCAATCGGTACGTACTAGTATAATTGAAAGTTATAATTTTTTCGGAATCAAGGGAGTACCCGGGCTTTGGTTGTTTAATTGGTTATAGATGGATTTTTCGCATCTTTCTGTCTAGGTTTTCAACGGAATACGTTCAGTTTTGAAATTCATACTATGGAAATAATTAATAATCAACTGCTATATATATTTGAGTCTTCTCTATACTGAAGATTATAGCCTAGGTAAATCTATATGTTATCAACTTCATGATATGTGATAACTATATACTGAATACATTATGTCTAAATCTTTGCCATAATATATTGTCTCTAACATGCAGTCGTGCTCCTCCATATTATATCATCATTAAGTGAAATAGAAACTACTCCAAATATTGGCCGGCTAAGTCGATATATCTATACATATTAACTTTACTTCCCCGTTCCTTATATATAGTAATGATATAGTTAACATTTTTTTGCCGTGTTGTGCTTTTTCGAGCGTGGACAAACGTTTGCCAACCCGGACCTTTGTATTGAACAATCCATGATTCGTACATTCCCGCATATTGAGTTGATGACAGCTAACGCGATCATGATGCCATGAGTGTTCCATGTCATGATGAAATTCTATTTCTATATTAAAGTTATTACAAAGAACCGGAATTGCTCGTCACGACATCAAATCTATAGTTGTTCCAGGGTGATTTTGAAATGAGAAGGCTGTTGAATTAAATTTGCATCTGACTTTAAGAGGTTTCCTTTGTCACCCACTTTATTTAATCAAGCATGTTTTGATCAAATAAACTGTAAACCAGTCCATAGATCATTAAGCTCCGGTCAAACGAGAATGAGAGTCTCATGACAGTCGATGAGAATTGGAACTCTCGCTTGCATTTAGCCGCCAAATCCCATGCACTCTCATCAACTTCGAGCTGATTCGGTTCAAATTTTGATGAGAGTTGATGATGCTCGTTTGACCGCTAGGCGGCGTGGTAATATCCAATTAACTCTCATGCGACTCTTGTTATCGTTTGACCGAGGCATTAGATGAATATTGGAGGTATATAATCTTGTTACTGATTCAGTTGTTGCACTTTTCGCTTCGTCGTTCTTCATCATACCCATGCACCATTGATAGCATCTTAACTAAAAAATAACCGACTAAACGAATACCTTATGCGCTTAATTGAATATAGGTCCTACAATCTAAAGCATCATTCGGCCATTGGCAACGGCGAAACATGCATGCATAAACGTCAAGCCAAGTTTCAAATCCCTCAGATAAACACAGACAACTTCTCGTTTCTTCCAAAAATGTAAACACTGACATGGTGTAGCGTGAGATCTATCATCGACAAGCGACTATTTTCACAGAATATTAAGCCTACACAAACATTACATCTGGACTGTTTTGTTAGCGTGTTTGTTTTTTGACCAAATTACCAATTGGTAGTGTTGTTCATTTATACAAATTCAATTGCTGCCCGTCAGCGAGGTCAAGGAACCCAAGTGACATAACAGCAGGATTTTTTGTCCAACGTATGCTGGACACGGAAAGATCCTGCCGAAAACACGCTCAAAGTCTAATAAAATCAATATGAAAGCGCAACAGGTGGCCTAATATGACCACCATAAAAACCAACAAATATAATATTCATTTGAAACGAATATTAGTGTGTGCATGCAGACACAAATATTGGCCTGGCCAGACAAGCAATTAGTGTTTCATACTCTTTGTCGAATTCTACTTCATAGAGCAAACGAAATAAACTGAGAAGCCTTAAATTGAAGTGTTTCTTTGACAAGTTTCTCTGTTGGAAAGCTTCGCATCGCAGTTGTCGAACCGAGAGAATAGTCAACGACCAACTTTATTTATGCTGGACAACTCTTTCAGTTTTAAACTCTTCTCGCCAGAGTACATCCCTTATTTTCTGGTGTTACTATTGGAAAACCCCCGGAAAAATCATGTATACTAGAAGCACATGCACACTTCTCACATGCGACTGACTGGACAGAGGCGAAATTATTGCCAGTCTGGACTGAATATTGCAGGAATTCACATCGTAGATGTGAAAGGCACTGAAATTCAATGTAATTACGCATTGTCTATATATAAGCGTATACACTTTACTCAACTAACTGCTCGGAAATAAGACTTTGATATATAAAGTGCAATCACTAATAGAGCTATGCATATGTTATAGTTTAGCTTAATCATATTTACCGTAATAGCATTTGATCATATAGATGCCTTTTTCGGCAAAAGATGCATGTTCTGGACCAATTTATATCATCGTATCGTGGGTTATAACGTATATGGAATGATCGACATTATGAAATTCAACTATACGTGCCATACATGTCTAACAATTGCATAAGAATTAGAATGTTACTTATTATATTTGAATGTTACTTATGTTTAGCCTTAATTAACAATACGACTGTTCCATGTTATATAGTGCTCTGTTTGTGTACAAATGGCAAACTCTCATTAAACGTACATTATATACTTCTACACACTGCAGTCTATTTTTCTCTTTTATGTCACAGGAAGACAATATAGTCATGTACATCTGCCTACACTAGACCCCCTATTTCTAAGACATTCTCACAACATTTTGTCTACATCCTTAACTTTCTTTGTGCTCAGTCAAATTATTCGAATTCAGTCAATTTGTAGAATATTATGGGTGATTATTGCTAGAACTACCATTATGTTACCCCCAAACTAAGGAACTATTTGCGACTCTTAGTGACCCAGTAATGTCTATAATCACTTAGCATGCCACATTGCGCGAATTTTTCCTCCAAAAGGTTATTTTTAATTTCAACCTCGCACAAGAGACTTGTTAATTAATCATAGCTTTAAGCGATGTAATTGCTTTATCGCTCCTAGACGAGTTGCTGTTAAAATCTGCTAAAAATCCGCGCGAAAATCGCACCGACCATTTTCCGTTCGAGCCGTGATCTCGTAAAAGGTAACGCGCTCGGAAACGTCAACTAAACTCCATGACAGGTTCTTTGACCTGTCGATTGTTAAAACACAGCACTGCAGCGACGGCCTCCAGTGTTTTTCCTTGCGTGTTATTGAGTAATTGATTGCTTTAATAATTTCGCACATTATTAGCGATCACGCGAACCAATCACGTGCGCGCAGATATAATTACAAGCGCGCGGCTATTAAAATGCGCTGTTTGTCCTCGACAGCACAGTCGTGCAGTATCCTCATAAGTGGCAACAGCTCTTTATTACTCTTTCAGACCTAAAGTGCCTTTACCACTTCGCGGCAAGGAAAAGCCAAAGCCAGCCTAACTAACCTGCCCAGGAAAACGCAGAGAGGGCGAGGGAGGAAACATCACACCGCAAAGTGTACACATTCTACCGGTTTGTTAGTGAGTGGGTGTCTTACGCACCACAATAATAACGAGCTATATAGAGGGCTTGAATCAGTCATCAGAAGCACTTGGCAAGGAACCTTATCTCGCTGTCAGACGTACTTAAAACTCCTCAACATCAACATGGTCGCGAATACAAACTCATCTCGTAGAAGATTTCTTCATGCGCTAATGGTAGCATTTATCTGTGTGAGGTATGGCAATGAAATTTATATATACACCGTCTTTCAAATTGAGTCTGTTTGACGGAAGCAATTAGTTACCGAATTGTTTTCGAATTTCGGTCACTTTCATTAAGGGATCCGCACGCACCCTAGTTTGGGAATAAAAACCGCCTCCTACAATTTAAACAAATTGTTTTATTCAAATGTCCTAAATGTCTTCAATTTTTAATCCGTAAATATTGCTTTTAACTTATTGAATAGCATTGCGACAATTAAGGCTTTGTATATGTACAAATATATTTGTACATTCTTGTTTTATGTAAGTGGTTTGTTGATATAATATTAATATCTTTCATGCCACAAAAAGGAATATGCTTTTCCTTACGTTAAAATTTATCAATAAGTTGTTTTAAGTATCGTTGACCTTTAGTATGAACTCACTCGCTACCGAAAAAATCTACGAGGATTAACCATAAGGAAGAAGCGAAATCAATAACATTCTCACAATTTTTATGAATGACAGAATCTTGTGTGGCAAATATGTGGCAAACTTTTCGTAGCAAAGTTCAGTGAATCTATCAAGTATAACGGCGAGCACTGTTTTGGGCCTATAATCTGCCTACTGTGATTCGTTCGGCTGGCCCCTCAGAATGAATATAATCGTTTAGCGTTGAACAGACATTCCGACTCCAGGGTCGTATACACAAGCGAAAGTGCTAATAGTTAGGCAGCCATATTAAAGGCCAGCTGGGTAAGACCGCATAAAGGAACTGTATATTACCACTATAAAGTGTATTAATGATCTGTTTTTACGAACCCAGTCCAAAATTAGCCTCGATCATAACATTGGTGTATTATACGCATAATATCAATAGACTGTACAGTATATCATGATTTCAAACTGGAACTTCTATTATAATGGCAAAATATTTCTTACTTTCATGGCGTATTTAACGGATTCCTTATAGTAGATAATTGCCTTTGACGGCATCGATTCAACTATGATAATATTAGTCCTACAATATAATATTTGTTTAATATTTTCATTAATCAAGGGCTTATAATCTGCATACAGGAACAAGCTGTATAATGACTCTATTACATATAGAATTTAAATCATATTTCCGGATAAGTGTATGACACTATATATTGAAGAACCTGTTTGAGGATGTATATAGCCACTTGGCCTTGGAGTCTTCGCTTGAAACTTAGTAGTAGTTTCGGCATCTTTCAACAAAATTCTCGTAATCTTGAATAGTCGCCCACACCTTATCTTCTTTCATTTATAGTGTGTTTTACGTTAGTGATGGGAATAAGACGAACAGAAAACGGAATAGAACCAAATCTTCACTCGACATCAGAAGGTATTGCAGGGTAATGTCATGGTTCGATAAAAAGCAGCGAACTATATGCACGAGGTCACCTGAATTGATCAAAGTTGTCGAAAAAGGCGTGCGCAACGCATTGACGGAATGCAGAAAGAGGTTCAAATCGTACCGATGGAATTGCTCGCCTTTGACATGGGATCAGGTCTTCGCAGAAAGTGGAATACTCAAAAAACGTAAGTTTGATAATACTTAATAGCGATTTCTAACCTTATATCTGATTTGATTGCGATTTAAACGTTCCTTTGAAATACTATAGTGGCGAGCATTTCAAGTGTCAACTAAGATTAGCATCGGAAGTTATTTGATAACATTATGTAATCCTTTATCAGAGGAATTGCTGGGCTATATAGTACCTGCACACGGTTCACGAGAAATAATTGGCTTCATAGCAGTAAAAATTGCGTAAAAACGTCATGGGGCTCGAAACAGACAAAGGTAGCATTTAAGTTTCGACCATAATCTGGTCCATATACCCTTTCAACCATTTAATTCGATTTTTATTGAAACATATCGATGACAAGTGCATTCCTTAGGTAGTTTTACACAACAGTCAACCGCCGTATATAATATGAACAAAACTGTTTTATGTAAAAAAGTCAACGCTTCGATTCAGATATAACTGCAACACGACATGAACGTTTCCGACACGGCATGCATTCAATGTACCGAGGAGTGTCACGAAAAACGAAGGTGTAGGCCGAGTGTTGTGTTACTAATAGGAACCTCATATGAATGGATAGGACGGCAAACTCGTTCTTACACAGTTTGAAAAGGTTAATTAAGTTGGGGCTTCATTGTTCGTTCGCCTACGTCCTGAAACTCCATGAGATTTTAACTATATTCAATATTTATTTCTTCATTTCTTCTCTAAACAAACAAGAAAGCAGCGTGAAAGTTATTAATGAATGTGTTACTCCAGTGTTTTTATGAATAACAAAGCAGTTCTGTATTGTACTAATACATTAAGTAGTGTGCAGAGTGAAAAGCATCACTTGAAAAGCATAACACTATTTAAACAACATTTTTAAGCTCACGACCGCAGCCACTCGAAAAATAAAAAAAATACTTACGGACGTTTCGAGCGACCAAATGCGCTTGTTTATATGCATGTCAAAGTTGACCCCTCTTCAACTTCAAAAATAACGCTTACACACTGAGACCTACACGATACTGGTTGGAAATAAATAGCATTGATAAAGCTTACTGGGCATATAATGATTTTACCAGGGATACATGCAACCATATGTTACGTTTTCAACAGCCGAAAGCAATGCTGTCTGTGTCTTTCATTTCTGTTCACTGTTTACTTCGTTGTCTGTCAACAAACACACAAAAATACGTCAGCTTTCAACTGTGTGTTAATCAATTTATCACAATGTCATGCAGGCATGCAAAATTTTCATCCACAAAATACTTTCGATATTTTCGTGTTTCGTGTGATCTATCTTAAGCCTCAACAAGTACTTCAGCTGAATAAACTTTACTGCTTTAAATGAGGAAACAAGTCATTACTATAATTCTTAGTTTTGTAATCATCTTAATTATCTCATCTCGCCAGCCATGCCTATAGGAGATTTCAACGACCGAATTAACCAATTAAAAGCACTCGAGCAAGGGGCTTGACCTTCAGCCTAGGAGGTGGTTCGTGTTGAACGCAGATTTGAAGCTGGCATGCAAATAAAAACAACCCATTTCAGGCAAGCTACCTTGCTTTGACTTGGATGAGCTGTTAAATACTATACTAAAATGATATAGACACTGAAAAGCATTTGAAACAGATTTGCAAATAAGTAAATATCTATCTGGTTTTCTATTCCGAAATTGATTTGATAGACAACATAACCATTATACTTATTCAAACTGCATATAGTAAAAATAACTCTATTTAAGCTGAAATTGTGTTCCCTAGAGCCAAAAAGGACATACATTGCCTGGGGGGATTTACTCTTATTCTACAATCACAGAAATGAAAAGCACATGCATGAACTATAAACCATCATACTACCAACATTCGTACCAAATGTACTATGTACAAAATCTAGAAAATATATAATGCTACCCCAGACATAAAGGTGAGAACGGCACATGCGCAGACTATAGTATATATATATATATATATATATACGTGTAGGTTTAGGTCTACGAAACGCAAAGAGTGCTCGACAACATATAGTTAGAGCAAATTATAGATTTTCGCTTACCTCAAAACTTGTCTGCAACAGGCTGTTTCATTCTTTTACAGATGAAACAGCCTGTTGCAGACAAGTTTTGAGGTAAGCGAAAATCTATATATATATATATATATATATATATTGTTTATGTTAGACCCTCTTCTTGATTGACTCGCAATTTCAACATGTATAAACGTAATTCATAGAAACTATATAGTACACTCTAAAAAAAGGTGTGTTAAATTAACACACCTTTTCTGTCCAAATTTTAACACACCTTTAGGTGTGTTTTGTAACACACCATAAGGTGTGTTCAACACACCTTAAGGTGTGTTTTGATACACACCTAAGGTGTGTTAAACACACCATAGGGTGTGTTAAACACACCTTGAGGTGTGTTTAGTTACACACCAAAAGATGTGTTAAACACACCATAAGGTGTGTTAGAAAACACACCTAAAGGTGTGTTTCAGCTTGTCCAAATTTTAACACACCTAAAGGTGTGTTTTGGAAGAAGGTGTGTTTTCTAACACACCTAGGTGTGTTTTCTAACACATCAAGGTGTGTTTTGAAACACACCAAGGTGTGTTTTGACACACACCAAGGTGTGTTTTATTACACAGCTAAAGCTGTGCTAGACAACACATGTATTGACCCTGTACTCTATTACACACCTTTCCTAAAACACAACTTAGAACACACAAATTGAATCAGGCTTAAGAACATACAAAACAATGCACACATCGAAAATGGTTGACATCTTAATTCTATGTTTCAATGATTGCAAGATGGTTGAAACACAGAATTCAAATGTTATACTCATTCCCAGATTGTGCAGTGCTTTGTATTTTCAAAGTTACTCTGTGGCAACCATGATTTTTGAATCTAGTTTTACCATTATATAAGAAAGCATAATACTATAATAATTGTTAAATAATTTATTAAGACTATAAAGTAATGTTAAGACTATTAAATAATGTACAGACTGTTTTGTAGGATTACAGTTAGCTTAATTCATAACAGAATAGTTCTACAGTTCGTTTTCAGCTATTGACATGCTACTGTTTAGTTCAGTCATTAATGCTGAGTACTTTGTACCTTTGTATGCATTATCGCTTGATCGCAACACAATTTCCTGAAGAAAGGATAAGGCCACAACCATACCATCTGGGTAGGAAACGTTGAAAACGCACGGTAGTCTTGTGGATATGACATATATCAGGCGTTGATCACATCAGTACCAGGGCATTCAACAAACACTTGGTTCTCCCCAATAATCATTAACTGGTCTACATCCTCCGGGCACCCAGTGCACAGTACACAAAACTGGACCATTTTGTCCCAGATTATACTCTCCGTTGCTGACGAGGGCTATGGAAAACAAATATTGTGAGTGTCAATGTAGATATTGGTGTAAAAGACAACTACTCAACTAGAATACGATTACACATCCAACATAGAATATGAGGTCTGAGGTCAGAGCACATGCACAACATTAAATATCCCGCAGTAAATAGCACTTGCCAAACATCAAATGTCCTGCAGAAAGCAAGCTAGATTATATACTTTGTCTCAGTGGTGAAGCTAGACATTAGCAACTAGCCATGCTATGCAACTATATTTTTTAAATTATTGAAACCTGTATTTGAGTTATTATAGGAGAGTGGGATACTCGGCAGTTGACTGTTCTGTAAAACTACCTGAAGACTGGTAGACTGCCTGGACATCACGTAATGCTATAAGCTAGCTCTTTTGGATTAAGCAAAACATCTGGCCACAATAGAATCTTAGGAGAATAAAAATTAACACACTATTTTAAAATGCATTGGACATTAATCGGTTAACCTTGAATTATCTCGATCGTGCGGTGCCAGTGTGGCTAGAGTATAGCAAATATGGCGGTTGACTGTTGTGTAAAACCGTCTGGAAGTTAGTAGAAGCCCAGACAAAGGGCCTTGAACTCTTCTTATTGTATTTTTCAGGTAGTTTTACACATGTTCAGTCGTCAACTGCAATAACATTGAATTAGATAACTAAATACATTATCAAATCTATGCACCGCATAAAAATACAAAAATTATAATTGTTATTTTTGTAAGTCACTATTGACCAGAGGTTTTCTCATCCAAGAGAGATAGCTTATGGTATTACCTGTACATAATGTCTACCCAGTCTCCTACTCTCCTTTGATTACTCAAATTGTCTGCAGTTAGAAAGAGCATCAATTGGCAAAGCAAGCCATGGAAACTGCTCTTGCTATTCAAATAAGCATGCATTAAAATAGGCCAAAGACAATGCATTTCTGAAGGTTTCAATAATTAAAGAATCAACAATTTGCATAGCACAACCAGTTGCTATCTCTAGCTTCATCAGTGAGACAGAGTATAATTATAATCTACCTTGTTGTGAGACAACCCACTGATTAAAACAGCCTGGTTTAGAACAGGTTGCTGTATATTGATTGCAAAACTGCCTGGTATTAGACAGAGAATAATAGCGAATTAAGGCACATTGCGGTTTAATAGGTTAACCATAAGTGAGGAGTTAATTAGAGTTAGAATACTATACTGATATTAATCGTCTCATAGTTTGTAGACATGTGATTGTCAAAAGACTGCAACCCTAAGTTTTCCATGATCTGAATACCTTTTACATTGTCACATTGGCCAATATCAAACACACATAACTTGCTGCAGTTCATTCAATCCTTGTAGCATTTGCTTTGTCTCTTCCAGTAATATATCATTGTTCTAGTCTTTGAGTCCTGAGGACAAGGTGAACCATACAGAAATATACCTTGTTTCGCCAGCTCCAAATATACAATATCTGTCTCAAGAGAAGTAAACATATATATATTAGGACAACCTTATAATACATATAATGGAGTATATATTGAATGCCAATAGACTGGTCTCATAATTATGTCTATTTAAGCCATGCATATCCAACACTCTTTCCCTTAACAAGTAAAATCGTCTGGCATTTAGACAGAGTGAAATAGGAATGTAGGGCCACTAGGGTGAAATGAGCAAATTGTCTTAATGGGTTAAAAAGAGACATGGGCAAACAGTTCGGTTAACCCACCATCATCCAGCGGTCTGTGACGAGTACAATCATGTGGTGTTAAACATAGTAAACTAACGTTATGGGGAATTAGGGCATATCCTTAATGATTAACCACTCAACATTAGTAACGGTCAGGCATCATTAAATATGTACAAAATGTATTACCTTTTCAATTTGTGCAGGAACATTATAGAATTCTGTAATATTAAGCAGTGGCAGACAGTAAGGGGGACTATATAATCTAAAAATATAAGATGTATTTTAATTTTCAAGCACATTTCAAAAGGTAATAAATTTTGCTCACAGACACAAAAACATTAATTAATGAACCCTGGTACGCATACTATACATGTAAGAGTAAACTATTATTGGATTAAATTACAGTTATATCTAAAATCATAATCAATTTTAAGTATTTTGCAATAAGCAGTCGTAGACACTGGGGACAAGAGGGGTAGTTGCCCCCTCCAATAATTTCTCAAAGCCTTTGAATGATAGCTGGTTAACTGTGTAACAAAGCTGTATCAATGAATTTACAACCACAAATGCCTTGATAGGCTATAATTTAAGTAAATTTGCATGAAATTTTAAGCGAAAATGGTTTTAAGAATTGAGATTTGCAGCAACAGAAGGATGGTTATATGTTGGCAACCTAAGTTCGCACCCCCAATATTTGAAGTGTCCGGCACTGGCAAGTTCCATATCCACACATTGCTTCTGTCTGCGCCAGGACCCAGGGGGATTGGTCTTTTTACCCAGTCAAACCTTAGCAAATTCCCTTGGGGACAAGATACAGGTATTAAATACAACCCCCACCCTCAAGCAGTATCTTTTTTTCAATCCTATATCAAGTTACACAGCCAGTTGCAAGCGGTATAAGCTCTTGTTTATTGACTGACTTATCAACACTAAAACATCAACAATGACTTGTAGCAAAAGGTAGGAAATGTATAATATGAATGGCCCTAGACCAATCCTATAAATTCATAATAAATTCAATGCATCCAAGTCACATTTGGGAGTTTCTAAATCAAAATCTCCTGGGTACTTTCCTGTGGGTTTTCGGCTTGAGAACCAAATTTGACTTTTCCCCACCCCCATGGGATGCAAACACTTGGCAAATGCCTCTGGGTCCCCAGGGGGAAGCCGCTGATACATGGATAAGTAGGGCATAGTGTTAGTCCTCTCTACTCTTGGAACATAGGCATGATATAATTTAACATCTATGATTAACTTTTGAAGCAAGCTATTTTTGTGTAAAAGGGGAGAATATTCCTGGTACTACCAAATATCCACTTATCGGCAGCATGAGAGCATCGTGGATTTACATTGACTGGTGCATAAACTTCTCACAATGAAAATATATCAACCAGGCATTCGAACATTCACCTGTGATAGTATTAAATAGTTGGACAATGGGCCCAGTGATTTTACATTCTTGGACAGGTTTCGGACATGTGAAAATATATAAAAGTCATGCGAATCTGACCTATTAGTATCGATGAAACATTTCAGCTTACAAAATACAGCAGAATTTAGATACATGACTCTGATTGACAGTATACCAGTTAGTGGTGACAAGGATGCAATCTCTTGAACTCAAATAATATATTTAGAATAGGCAATACTTTGTTTTTCTCCATTTTCACTGCATATGTTCAACGTAATTATGTTAAAATCTTATATGAAAGTTGTAGCTGATATTTGAAGTGGTTAAATCTTTAAATAAAGCTATATACTAGGACAAGATGGGCTCTGAGTATTTAACTGCCAATCTGTCATATACAGTTGGTAAATATAAACATTGAAAGCCCAAGTAAAAGTGAAGATTTTGTTAGCAGCATTTGCTGAAGTAATTTTAAATTGGAACTGTATTATTTTCAGCGTTTTAATTCATATATTGTCGCGGCAAATTCAAATTTTAAGCGGGGACAACATGCTTGACATCCACGAACGAAGATTGCAAATATTTCCTAACAAAATCGCTCTATTACATATAAAACATAACAATAACCTTACCTGAATATTATTCAGTAGTCGCCGATGTATTGCTTCTGAAAATCCAGTTTATCTTGGGTCAAAAATACAAAATTTCGAGCTCGATTTGGACTAACAGAACAAAAATAAAAATTTTAAAATATGGAGGTGTGATGACTCTATCCCGAGAACCTTTGCGCGCGTAGTAAGAAGACTATACACCAGTCTGTCAGTCAGCGCGCATTGCGGAATATTCATTTTTCGTTCATTCTTTGATAGAGTGACAAAACTTCAATCACCATTAAATGTTTAAGATTTTGTATTACTTATAGAGCTCTAAAATAACTAGATAGTCGCTGAGATGCCCTTCAAACTTGAGCATACCGATATATTGCCCGATATATTTCAATATTTTCGTAGAAATATTATAGCATACATGTGGAATTCTGGTATAAGGAAGGATATTAACATATAATTAAGGTATTTTATCAAAATAATAACTAAACGGTTTGAAATTTTTCGAGAAACATCTATTACCGCCGTTGCTATGGTGATAATGACGTTTTAAGATATCAGTTTGGGTTTAAAATGCTTTAACCAGGGACTGCGGGACAGAGGGGGAGGGGCGGTTGGGAGGGAGAGGGATTGCACCAATAATTTATCATACATATTTGTCATACACATAAGTTAAACATGTTATAATTTTTCACATCTATAAACAAGAAAACTAAAGAAAACATTATATACGCCAACTATGATAACTAACTCGATCACTGTTGTATTCAAGTCAGTCGAGTCTCTTTGTTTTTCAAACCAAAAATAATTGTCAAAAAAATTGGATCTAAGTAGGAAATCTACTATCTCTTTTAGAAAATGTAGGGAGCCACTTTAAAAGGCATTTCCTTTCTCATTCCATGCTGTGTTTTGTTTAAAATATCCGTGCGAGGTGTGTTCTGTAACACACCAAGGTGTGTTTCTATAAAAAGTCAAAGGTGTGTTGTCGAACACACCAAGATGTGTTTTCATTCAAAAGGTGTGCAACTTAACACACCTTACAGTCATCAAAGAAAGGTGTGCTAAAAGGAAGTGTGTTCCATAACACACCTTGGTGTGTTTTGTGACCCACCATGGTGTGTTCTCTTACACACCAAGGTGCGTTTTCTAACACACCAAGGTGTGTTTTCCAAAAGTGCGTAGAAAGGTGTGTAAAAAGTACACACCTTGGTGTGTAATGAAACACACCTTGGTGTGTCATGAAACACACCTTGGTGTGTAATTAAACACACCTGTTTTTAGAGTGTACCTTCGATATTGATACATTTAAACCAACTCAAGTCACATGTTATTTTTCAACATGTCATAATACATGCAAATATGGTATCATTCAACAAGCATGCAATAATCAATATTATGGGGCGAGAAAACGCGTGTGGCAATACCACGCGTAGTATTTTAATTAATATGCAAGTAGGACTATAAGTGGAAATTGAAAAACGGGCTTAACGTGCTAAAATAAATGATCTATGAACTTTGCTTACACTTCACCAAAGTCTCGTTATCTATTATAGTCGATCGTTTATTACAGCAAAAATATATATTTCCGATATAATATATTTGTGCTGAAATAGTTTTAGGTGACAAGAAGCACGTCAACCATATATTGTCTAGTTATGACGGATTAGTTTATCAAATTCAATCAAGTAGGAGTTGTTTGTGAAACATGGCGTTAAATTTGACTACAAAATTGCCCGGGCTCCTGTGGCGGCCTCACGCTAGCTTCCCCAAATAAAACTTTTACACTCAATTAAAGTCTTTTCCGCACTTCGTCACTGGGAGTTCTACTAAATATAGACGTATACAATATATAGAAAGCACTGTTTCGTCTGATTAGTTGTGTTATGGATCCTGTGTCCAGCCGAGTCGAGATAATGAACTTATATATAGGACCGTGTGTTGGTTTCCATGCACACAGGGAATTTTTGGATGGGTTTAAAATTTGATAGGATAAAATTAAGATTCATGTGAAGTTTTGGTTTTGAAACAGTTTGAGATGGTGGGAAAGTTTGAGGAAAGTTTCATCGCACGTCATTTGATGGGAATAAAGTGTACTAGGCCTATATGTTCATATTATAGAGTTATTGATACAGTTCTTAGTGAATGTGCATGCCTGAGATATATTTGCATTTAACTTGAAATATTTGCATTTAACTTGAGATTACACGTGGCGGCACTTTGTCAATATAGGATTTGAAGTTATTATAATTGTATCAAAAACTGCATAATCCCTCATATAACATGGCAAAGCCTATCAAACCATAGGGATAGATTTGTACAGAGTTAACCGCTTAAAACGTGTAATAGATTGAGATAATTATGAGATCGCCTATAGGCTACATGGCTATACTTAATGAGAAGTAAATGAAATGTAATTGATTTTAATTGATCACTCGTTTATCTATAGCGGCAAACCCTCTGGCTATATAGTTTATAGACTTAAGTAAACTGTCCTCGTTTCTATAAGCAACTTATAATGTCTAGATGTCAAAGTAGGTTAAAAATGTTCTAAAGGCAGGAAGGATCTATGGCTTAGTTGTTACCTCTAACCGGAGATGTTCTCCCGTTGATAAAAAGTGCAAAGTGGAACTTAGAAACAATACAAAATATCTTTTGAGTTTTGGAATGTCAGTCGGTATATAGCTAAACAGTTTTGAATATAGCTAAATAAAAAAGAGTTTAACCACTTTTAATTACCGCTTTATATTGTTGTTAATTGTTTTCATGCTTAAAAGCTGCGAAAATATTTTGTAACGAAGTAAGATTCACGACATGCACTTGTAAATGATATAAGAGATCTTTCGAAATGGCAGTCAGTATATATCTTAATGAATTGACCGGAAACCATTTTTCGTGTCGAAACTGATATATAATATATATTTAAGTTAATAAGAATATTTTGAAAGGAAAAATAATGTATTTAAAGTTAAATATAGATAAAGGCAGGCAAAATAGGAACATAAGTAAATATCACGAACATCAGTAAGAAGTGTATAATTTTTAGTCAGAAAGATCATAGCTACTGACTTTTTTTGAAAAATAACAATAATGGTTAGTTTTCTAGTTATAATGAATTTATACTATATAACTTTGCTGTATTAGTCAAAAAGTCAATTTAATATAATTTGGAAGATGCTTCTCCATTTGAAATCAAAGTACACTGGATGTTTTTCTATTTCGATATGGATATTATGCGAATTTTTCACCAATATCTATATACTTAAATCAATTGTATACTTAATGGACATTGTTGAAAAGGATTATTTTCCTGTTTGAAGGATGTAGTGAAATTATTATAAGCAAGTTTTTTCAATATTATAAAATACAGCTCCGACCTATCGGTATATAATATGCATGTTTACATTTTGTGGTTTAAAAATTTGGGGGCTGAAGCTAAAATTGGAATTTATATTTAACCGCATGGACCTGATATAAATATCCGTGCATGTCTTTGTTTTGCACGATTTGAATATGAAGTGTCCAAATGTTAAAATATTTCCCTTTGCATGCGATGTATAACGTATTCTGAGACGGTGTTTGTTACATAGTACATAATGGTGATAAATCATTGATGTTATATTGCGGATGTAACTTCAGTCAATGCGTTTTCTTTTCATTCTTTTACATTATTTCGTGCTCAAATATTTGGCAATATACAACGTGTCGAAATTGACTAACTAGCGAACACTGGTTACTATATTGTTCCAATCAAGTATAACGGAATTCCAATTTCCGCTCTATTGTACTAATAACAGTGACCTTATAAGACCCCTGCGAGTTAAAAACACCAGGATTTCAAGTACACAGCCATAAGAGACTCTAAAAATAATACGATCGAATGTGAAAAACAAATTGATGATTATGATGGAATGTCCCTTTATTGCTTTAAGTGTCATCTTTTTATAAATTCAGTTAGCTGAATGTAAATATATTAACTTTTTTTTAAACTTTTACCGTTTAGGGTAATTTAATCATAAGCTGAGTTTTGATGTGACAATTATAATACCATTTATATTGTTGTGGACAAAATAAATATTTCTATATATAATATTAATAGAAGATCTTCTAACATATACTTATTAGAAATTCCTTTCCAAAATTGTTTATTGTTTTTATCTGAGACACAAGACAAGTTTTAAATGGGGTTTAATTTGTAAGAGGTTTCAAAGTTTCAAACTATATAATAATATTTCGCGTGTCGGTGTTTATAAAAGTCAGTATTAAGTATTACATTAGTGTTTTGCAATTACAAACTTGTACATTTAATGGGCCATATCTAACTGCACTTGACGACCCACTAATTTATACCGGCATATCACTAATATATGTCAAAGTATAGCTAACGTGCATGCAACGCAATTAAATTATGGACCCCATTTCCTATTCTTGCTTGACTTGATACAAATTGCCTTTAGCGTTATTTTTTCACACTGGAAGTCGATCAGTTTGAAAATTGTGCAAATTCGCCTATAAAATGTATATTAAGATTTATAATAATATAGCTGAAAAAATTACTCAATTCTGATTGGCTAAGAGCAGTGCAATTATTTTTGAAATTGCACACTGTGCAATTACGGCAGTGCAAATTAACAAAACAAGATCAGAGCCTGGAAACGAGGCAAGAAAAATCAGCATGGCGGCGGATATTAGCAATGTAAATTTTCACTTTTTGACGACTTTTTCTACACTTTCAATGGAAAATCGTACGTGAATACAACAATTTAAGTTCAAGGAGCACATAGACTGAAAAAGTTTGCTAACAAGCAACGAAAACAATGCTTAAACGGCGTAGGCGAGTGCACAGGTGTTATCAAAGCGTGTAATTTTTTCTTGTATATTATTAATAAGTAATAGTATGGTTTCTCGTGAAATTTGGGGGAAAAAACACTCGTGAGTTTTCAAAGACGTCAAATTGCACTCGTCCTTCGGACTCGTGCAATTTTGATCGTCTTGGAAAAACTCACTCGTGCATGTTTTTTCCAAATTGCACTCGAAACCATACTATTACCTATACTAAGTGTATGCTTTCACGTTTTTTGCAACATGAAATTAGCTTTCCCATATCAATCTTTATTCTCACATGTTCCATGTAAAAGGGAAGCATTATAATACAAACAGATGAAGGCATTGTGCACCTTGAGTTTGTTTTCTAAAAATACACGACCCTCTTGAGAATAGCTCAAGGTGGCCAAATCAACAACTGCATGAGCAATTGTGGTCGCAACAAACGGCGTAACGGTTCTTAATTAACGCACAGTTTTTAAACTTAATGAAACAAAACCCACCATTGCCTAACACCAGGTTCGCAGTCTTGACCATACGTGCTAATAGCTTAACTGTTGTGGTATTCCAACAAGCTTGACTTAAATGCCGCTCTCTGCACGCCTTTGGAAAGAGAGCGTTGTTTTCCTACCGAGAAAATAACATGTTATTTTAAGTCTGCTATTGTGGCATACTTTCGAGGCTCTTCCAAGTATTCAAGTAACTGTAACCATTTGCAAAATATTTGCACATGAGCCTTTGTAGTTTGTAGCAATATATGATATATAACATATTAACATCAGATTTCCTTCCCTCGTTCGAGTCAATATTTGGAATCAATCATGGCTCCTTCAGACTACTACAAATTTGTGACATATTTTCCCTATAACTCATTCCAGCTGAAATGGGTATACACGTGATTGGGCATTGATTATTGAATGGTGGCATTTCACTCAATTCACAAATTAGCCAATTCCCATACTTTTACTGCCTCAGTATCTTATCCATTTCGATAATAATAGGCTTACACGATACCATGCATTCAGGCGTTGACAAAAATGTATATGGTTGACTAATGACTCAATATCTTATCCATTTTGATGGTAATAGGCTTATACGATGCCATGCGTGCAGACGTTGACAAAAATGTATATGGTTAACTAATTAATAACTCAACATATAAGAACATGCATAATATTCAAAACAAAGTGAAGGAAGTTTAATATACAAATAGTACAAAATAGATTTTCTTGTTCAATCGTTTTGTTGATTGTGAAAATTTACCCAAGGCATTAATTTGATCATCTCCATTCCATTCTCTGCATTGTGTCTCCAAAGAAAGATTGTTCTGATCCTTGAAATGTCGAAAAATGTGAAAAAATGTCCGGTAGTAAACAGGCATGGAACCACGCCTATAATTTTCCATCAACAATTTATCTAATTAAAACCACTGACGTAATTGCATGATTGGTTTACCTACATTTTTTGCGAAAACTGAATGGTTTTATACCATTTGGTCGTTATTTAACTATTAACTATATGCATATATACTTAAGAAACATAACTTAGAATTGAAATCATATACCATCCAGTTTCCGGATTGAGATATATACCACCAACCGTCTCCACATGATTTTGAGCTAAATTTCAAACATTTATACGTGGTAAAAGATGTAGGTGATTTAACCATGCAATGTGTTAATCACCATGTTTACAAAGTGCACTGTGAGTAATCTGAATCTAATTTTATTAATCACTGCGCAACTGATTAAATTATTTTGAGGTGTTTGCATGGTCTAATTGAATGGTTTTGTGGAAACACCGCGTCTATCTATTTGGCGAAGCTTTCGATCCATAGACATTTTACATATCATTTGAAATTTTGTGTGGAATTGGAACATTTCATATGCGGAAATGCTCATTTCATATGTGAACATCAGAATCATACGAAATTTCAGTTTCACGTATGAAAGTAAAGATTTATATATGAAAATTCATTACACAATTCACGTAATGTTCATTTGTGGGACAATTCACATAAGGAACAGTCTACCAGACGAAATTAAATCATCTCCATCTGTGCTGTCATTAAAATATAAATTTCAAGAACACTATTTGGACAAACAGATAGAACATGTTTTGATGTTGATAGGCCAAGGACCTGGAAGCTTTGTGTACAAAATCTCGTTCTTGTACTGTTGTTCTAGCTTAGTTAATATGCATGTTTGTTTGTTTGTAGCGTTATCAGTTTGTAACCACGTAGCTTTATGTGATGTGATGTAAGTTTGTGATTCTCATGGTACTTGTAGTATAATCAATTTAAGTATGGTAGGACTTAATTTAGGACCTTTTATATAATTCCACTGTATGATAGCAATCATGTGGTGTCCTCCACAAAGGAACTTACGACTGCTAGTCCTCATTGATATCAATCAATGGCTTGCAATAACATATAACCTCTCGAACTTGTATAATTTGCTCTTAAAACTGCATACTGCTAAGAAACTGCTCAACCTAGGATTACTTGATGTAAAGGTGTGCATGCAGGTATCCAATTTCTTTGCTTGTTGAAGGAAAATACATTGTTTTCATTTTTCCATTACTAATCTCGTGCCGAACATACCATAAATTACACAACATATCACATTCGTTACAAGCATATGACAGATTAATTAATTAAGACCTCACGAAATATGTGAACCACGAGCTTCTAATTGAGACAAGACATAACCTACGTCTTCACACGTCTCCACTTTTCTCCATATATTGCAAGATGTGCTCTTTATTTGAGAAATCACTCAATATATGACTGGCTACCACGCATGATAATATCAGTGTGGATGGATATGTTCAGTTCAGGCCACATATGCCATGCAGACGAGTTAATAAATTCAGCTATAAAATCTGTAACTTCTTGCACAAAAACTAAATTAATGAATTACCTAGATTTGAACCAAACTTTTCATTGCATGGGTATAGTTATAAGGATTATTTCTGTTTACTAATATAAAGACCTAGAGAAGGTCTCGTCTTAATTGGGCGTGGTCCTTCATAAAATATTTACATACATTGAAATGTAACTTTAAAAATCTCTTTTGATCGATACAAAGTTTTAAAACACTAATTACACACTAGTCTAATGCACGACAAGAATTAGCAATAAAAAGTGTTTTATAATTTAAGCTGCATGCTATAACTTCAATTAGTTTGTAGTAATAACTACATTATGATAAAATTATTTAAGCGTTTAAAATTTCGACACTTAATTGCCTCGCAAAATTAGTTTTACTGTCGGTTTCTTTTAGCCATTAATCTATATGATTATATTTATAGTTAGGTCAATGGGCAATTATTCGGATTTCTATTACATCTATTTTTGAGGTGGTGTTATGGTTGCAATTTTGAGAATTCAATGGTCCACCTTTGTCTAGTTTTGGAATAGTTTTATTAAAAGTCTGAAAGGAAATTTCAGCGACATTTTCCATATGTGCAGTACGTATTCTCACTTAATAAACTTAGGTTTCCTTTTATCATAAATATGTTGATTCACACTTGCAGTGTAGGTTAATAAATTGGGCTACATGACCATATGGTTGGGTCTACAGGCAGCATCCAGATGACTAACAATAGGCTTTTTTAATTAATAGCATAATTAAAAACTATGGTTTCAATATCATTGCATTGAGGAGTTAGATATATACTATAAGCCTAAGGAATTCAGTTTGGTTGAAATTGACTGCGTCAAATGACCTTTAAAACAAATGCCAAGGGCAAAATCTGGCGAAGTGCCAATCAGTATATGTATGTCAAAAGCACTAAAGAGTGAAATTTGTCATAAATATCGTTCTGGTGGGAAAATACCATAGTTGGATGAACAGATTACAGGTTTTAACTAATCCGAACGGAACGTTATTGTATAATGCTGAATGTCGAAGCATATATTCTTTTCACAATCATAAAACGTTTCGTAATAAAGGAATATATCTAGAATGTTATTAACCCCAAGTGTGTGTGTTATTTACGAGCTAAAAATATATCCAGATTGTCTAGCCTTAGTTGACCTTTTTCATGTAACTCTACTTGACCTCGTCTTGACATACAATTGTTAACCTTCACTATACTTCCCATGAACACTTATCAATAAACCAGTTTTTGTGGCCGTCGCTGATTGAGCGATTCTTATTTTAGCTTGGAAAGGAAACATAAACTGACTATTGCACGCATGGCTGAGTTTTACATGAGCCAGATAGCCCTATATTGTCTCCGGTTTCTGTTGTGTTGCAGTTTTTTAAACTTACTAATTCCAGTTTTCACGATCCATCATTGTTCAGAAGTGACAAGTTAAAGAGCTAGGGTCAACAAGAGAGAAATAATCCCTAGTCCCCCTCTCCCCACTCCCTTGGTTGTGTCTCGGTCGGTCCCCCACTTGGTCGAGTCTCTCGACTTTGGAAAGGGTCCCCAACTTGCAGAGATGTACACCCTTGAAATAGTGCTCGTGTAACGGAGTATATTTGTTCCAATCAGTCCTCGATGCCTATTTTGAAAATGTTTGGAACATTTCGTCCAAGTCTAAGGCAAAATAGACGAACTTGCACAAGGAAGCTGCATTGGAATCAGGGATGGATCCAGCTTGATAGGGGGGTGCTAAGCGGGCTTTGGTCATGAAGCAGGGCGTGGTCGGCGACAGAGGAAGGGTGAATCACAACTGAGGACCCCCTACAGTGTCAAGGGGGTTATCTTGTCAGAAATTTTTTGAAAAATAAGATGGCCTAGATGGTCAAAAAGGCCCATCAATGGCCCAATATTATATTTTTGTTTGATAAATGCCCTGTCAAATCCAAAATTTGGATTTGATATGGGAATTGGCACCCCTCCTGCACTCCCCTTAGCCAAGGCTAGGGGGGGTGCGCACCCCCCTGCACCCCCCAGTAAATCCATCCCTGATTGGAATACTAACGAGTAACGTACAGGAAGACTACTCAACGATGTTACAAATTGAACTGCTTTCTTGAGCGATGCTTTGCAAATCTAAGTTCGTTCTTTCTTGGGTTCATGTTATAATTAATCAAACATTTTACCCAGATACACTTGGATGCGAGGTTGCAATTATGAATTGTCGGGCATATGTACATTAAAATCAAAGGATTTACCCAAGTTTTCTTTTACTTAGGTTCTCGAGAGACGGCATTCGTGCAGGCCCTTACAGCAGCAAGTGTTATGGTGGAGATTGCCAAGTCCTGTGCAACGGGGAACTACAAATACTGCGAATGTGGGGTTCTTCCCAAGCATACACGTCGCAAAGCAGGCACAGCGGGCAAAGGATTCTCCTGGGAAGGTTGCGCGGATAATTTCCAGTTCGGTGCGCATTTCACAAAACGTTTCATGGACCCAAGGAAGATTAACAACCATGCTAAAAAGACCAAAATTCATAACCAAGAAGTCGGAAGAAAGGTAAGATCCAGTTGAGCTGTTTATACAACTGGAGTAGTATAATAGACTTGCTACAAATTTCTCTTTCTCTAAGTTCTGTGTCCACTAATGTGCGAATAACACTGTGTTATATATGCAGCATGAGCGACCGTTTTCTATAAGTATGTAAACACAAGCCAAGCTGTATGTAGCTTTTGATTCGTCTTGATGAAAACGTCCCTACTCTTTAATAATCTTAAAGACATGAATGATATTTTGGTGAGAAAATGAACTTAAAATTCATGCAAATCAGCAGGATTTGTTTTATAGATATTCAAGGTCCTTCACGGAATTGAATTTCTTTATGTTTTTAACATGAGCCATGTTATTCGCACTATAGTACGTTGATCGACATCGAACTCAGAAAGAGGAGAGAGAGAGAGAGAGAGAGAGAGAGAGAGAGAGAGAGAGAGAGGCCTGGATCAAGTCTAGAGTAATATTTACAGTACTATAAAGCACTGGTCGAACGACGATGGCACTTAAGAGTTGATGAGAGCTGCAATCTCGCTTGCGCTTCACGGTCAACTCTCATCGACTCTCATGCACTCTCATCAACCCTCATCAACTTTGAGTTGGTTCAAATTTTGATAAGTGTCAAACTCGTAGATTTTAGCCACTCTGGCCCTTTGGCTATACAAAATTTTGCTATACGAGATATCAATTTTAAGTTACATTACAAGTGGGACAAGAGCCTCCAAGTCAACTCATAAGAAAAATATCTAAGTAAATCGCGCTACGGGACCGTGTTTGAACATAATATAGCACAATACTTAACGTACACATTATGTTTGAATTGCAGTCGATTTTAACTAAGTATTCAAATTTCTACCATATGTCAATATATTCTTTACGTAAGTAAGTTGTTATTGCCGGATCTGTTAATTTTTCAGCAAGTTTTGCCCTATCCGTTTACTAGGCATTGCCAAACCTTTCTTAAAGCCGCTCAATAGTACGGCCATAATTTTAGATCATTGATCGATATTCCATATGTCTTTACGATAACAAGGTCATTCATACCGGATATCGCAACTTTTCGAGATTGTTTTCCTCTATCCGCTGAGCATGACATTGCCAAACTCAAAATCAGACAACGCCCTGTCCCGCTTCCCTTCTAATGTGTGAACTGCGGTTTGCGGGCGTTAAGTCACCTTTGAAAATTTTCCCCGTCACCAAGCTTAAGCGCACGATATTACGTCGCATACTAGGGGCTTTTACTCTAGGAATACAGCCAAAATGTAATCTGAGAGTATATATATATATAGAACTTAGAACTAAGATCGTAAATTTCTTATCAAATCATGAATAATTGATGAGGTAAAGATCCAGTCAAAACACATCCAGGTCACATGTATATACCTTTGTATATCCCAATATAGATAAACTCCTTGCTACCATGATTTTTAAGAAATCATTTTTAAACACCAATTATAGCCATATAGCTGGTATTTATCCAACATAATAAAGCCTTATTCTTTTACTCCTGTGATAAGTATACGTTAAAATATCCGTGTCTGCTTTAGCTTGCCGGATTTGCATGCATATGGGCAAAAGTTCAAATTAAGTAAATACCGTATACTACCGTACAGACTATACATTAAAACTTTAATCTTTGCAAGAGGGTAGAAGACTTAATTATTTTGAGAATATATTTCAAGTATTATGCAGTAGTGTGTTTCAATAAGCGTCGCGAGAGCAGCGGATGGTGATCAACTTCAGAAATGTTGGTACTTGTAGGCCAGGAAATTAACCTACATCTCTTGATTAAGTGGCCACCAGATAGAACATGCCTGTAAGGCTGTAGATTATATTTTTGTGAAGGTAGCCAATCTTCGAATAGAGCTAGACTATACTGGCGCAGCCGTGGGGGTCTAGGACTTCCCTTAAATTTCTTTTACTCTGAAAATTTCCTTTCCACAGACAAATCTCCTCAAGACCAATGATACGTTTTGGAGTTAGCCAGTAGATCTTCCAAGTTTATAGATAGCTCCACATGATTTTTGGAGTAACTCCTGCAAGTAACTCCTGGTTTAGGTAGATAGCTCCACGAGTCCACGGCCTGTAACTCCGGAATTCTTTGTTCGACTAAGTTTTGAAGCGCAATTTTGAACTTGGATTTAGCCCCTTAAGACTATGGAGGTAGCGTCGCCCCATGGCTCCATAACTTCGGCAGCTATGAGATATAGACCACTTCATATATTTAAAATCATTTCTCACCGTTTAATAACTGCTGCCTATACACCATCTCCTGCACGATAGTGCCTATGTGAAACCGACCTGTTTTCTTGTCTTTCTCTTTAGTCTTTAAACTAAACTAAACTAAACTAAACTAAAGTTAATTATTTTTCTACATTAGGTTGTCCGTCAGCTCAAAGTGAAACGGTGTAGATGTCACGGCAAGTCAGACTCATGTACATACAGAACCTGTTGGTATGTTGCTCCCGACGTCACGAAAGTCGGTGACCAAATTTGGCAACTCTACCAAAACTCCATCCGATCACAGTGGAACAAGACTACGAACATCCTGTCCGATAAAGATCGCTCAAAAAGAGAAAAATCTCAAGAAAAACTGGATAACAAGCTCACATATTTCAATCCATCCGAAAACTTCTGTGTACAAAACCTGCCGATGGGCATAATGGGAACGTATGGCCGTACATGTAACAGTACATCGCAAGGAAATGATGGTTGTGACACGATGTGCTGTGGACGATCTCACAAGAAAGCTTATATCACAAAGAAAGCAAAATGCAACTGCAAATTTGTTTGGTGCTGTAAAGTTGAATGCGAGACTTGCAATAAGACAGAGGTCGTGGAAACATGTCTGTAAATCAGGAACAATAATGGCTATTTATGTATTCAGCATAAACTTAATAAAATCTCTACGATTGTTAACCGCCATTTTAATTGTATCGTGTGTCGATAGGGAATTTTAGGTTTTGTTATGTTAGGACATTTTATTAAATTGTAGAGATTTTAATTAAATTTATGCTGAGCAAATTTTCTCGGCTGAAATTCGAGTAATTTCAAGATATTTATAGATTATCCCGTATCTATCGATCGGGTAACTGCACTGGGTCATAATGTACAGCTAGGCTTGAAATTGGGGTTGACCTATCGGTTTTTTGGATTGGTTGACTAGTTAACAGTCAAATAATTTGGCATGCTCGCCCCAAAAACAATATACATGCATTTTATAACAATTTTCGTATTTTATCCCAATGTGGTCAAACTTTGTATACATACTGATTTTGAGGTGGCCATTGCATTGATCGCGCTCATTCCTTCGTTTTCGAATTTTGGAATTAACACTCGGTCTCAGTCTCCCCATATACCACGCTTTGTTATGTCCTAGTGCAGTTATAGTATTAAATTAGCAAGGCGTTGTTATACGATCAATCTTCATGCATGCAATTTGCATGAAGTATATTGCTCAGTTTCAATTAATGCATGAATAATTGTATATCAGTGCCTTAAACAGTTCCAGTACTAAATGGACCCATTTTCTATTGTTGATACTCGACAATAATTAATTTATACACTATAGTAACAGTTTTTGTATGACAGCCTTGCTGACATGGGACAAATAAAGTAAGCTTATGTAAAAAGACCAGATCATCTTAACAAGTATGTTTATAACTTTATATAATATCTAAGACTAAGTATGTTATTAAATGTATTATTTATTTATTATCATTATAATGAAATATATAGTAATTGCACATGAGCAGTTTTATCTCTCTATTTATTGCGCCAGTCAGGATAATTAGTCAGGATTGACACTAGCGCCAAAGAAAATTTGGAGACAGTGGACCACCGAACTCATCATTGATGCATGTTTATTATCATCCGGCTCGTTCCCAGATTGCGAGAGCTCGTGGTCTGCATGGGCACATAGCTAGAACACTGGTTCAAGTGTTCGCAGACATTGCATCATTCGCGGCAGGAGTTGTTTATATAACATGTGCAAAATTATTTAACATGATGTGGTGAAACTTTTTATTATGTAATAATCTGAGATCAATTTGCCTTTTCATTGGTTGTTAGCCATGATCTATTAGAAGACAGATTACATAATTTCAGTGACGTAATATCTTTAAGCCAATTACGGCTCTCTCAGAAGCATCACAAACCAATGGCGTGCTTTGTTCTGTATAGATCATGATTCACGTCAAATGGCGCTTCAAAGCTACAAAATCTTTCTCTATGAGCTTAGTATAAAACAATTGGATAACATTTGCCGTTGTCTTAGTTATAGATACACAGAGGACGCCATAACGTTCTAAGAAAATCGGTGACTCACTCGCCCCGGCTGCTCGTGGGCCACATTTTGTTCTCACCACGTTATGATGTCATACTATGTATCTATTGTCTCACTATAGACCCCTTGCCTTGCTTACATTTTGCTGGCAGGCATATTCCGATTACACAAAAGATAGTATGCTCTCCATTGTGATCAACAATGTATAAATATAACGAAGCCTCTCTTGGGAGCTTTAAATAGCTTTTGCTTGCCAGAAAAACAAGGGGTCTAGTGCAGACAACGTTCGACAAAATGACATCTATTTGTTTTATATACCAGGCAAGGGCAAATGTTCAACGAAATTGCTACACACAAGCTAGAAATAGTCAAACACAATTTGACGAGAACACGTGGTCGTATTTATAAGATCGTACTTATATGTATATATCACTCCAGATGGTCTCTGCCTTCGTCTTTATTTATCGTATATTCCAGACTATAGTCTAATATTACAAGATTCTACAACATTGAAATGACAAATTAAAAGAACACTTACGGCAAGCTTTTTATAAAAGGCACGATAGCCCATAAACCAATATTAAAATTTTGACAGACTGCTTCGAATTTTCATCACTTTGTAATACCCGCCATCTTTTCAAAATAATGAAATACACGCGCCCACTGTTCAGACCAGTATGAACTTGATGTAAGCTGTTACGAAAAAAACGCATGTACGGGTCTACGAAAATGGCGGGGGAAATGTTTGCCAAAATAACAGGGATCGATAGAATCTCGTACCCACCTGCAAAGAACTGGAATAGCTACGGGAAAAATAAAAGCGTTTACTCCTAAGGCCTGTTCACACGATCCGATTTGTCGGATCCCATTCTCCTCTTGACGTATGTGATTTACTGGATTTGCTGACAAAAGTAAGGCTATTGGCTCACACCTTGTGAAAAGTGTAGTTGATGCTGTATTGTGTGAAATCACATACGTCAAGAAGAGAATCAGGTACGGCAAATCGGATCGTACGGCGTCTTAGCTGGGGAATTTTATCTTCCTTGTGAACTGAAATTTGGTGAATGAGATGTGAAATATTTTTCAGCTAGTCGAGAAATTTTGAAATGGAGCCCTTGTTAATAGTTCAGCGTACTTCATCTTTTTGAGCCGAAGTGCATCCTTGCATCACAAGCCGTTTAGAGCATGGTTTGGTGCAGGGCCTTTTTTAAGAAATCGTTAGTGGGGGGGCCATCATCGAAAGGGGACGTAACAAGTAGGTGGTGTATTACAGGTGTGGGAAGCTGAATGGGGGTCTTGGGATCCTCGCCAGAAAATTTTTGTAGTGTCTGTGGCTTGATTTCCTGCATTTTCCGAGATTTTTGATATATCCCATCTAAACGGACAATTTTTTATATATCCCATCTTGTTGTGAGAATACCATAACTTTCCTCTAAACTCAGTTCCCCCCCCCCCTTTTTGCTTATATTTTGGACAAAGGGGACTTCACTGGGGGGGGGGGTCAAAATAGCTTACTGGGGGGACCAACATGGGGGCTGGGGGGGGGGCTTTTGCCCCTCTAGTACATTAGTTAAAAAAGGCCCTGGTTTGGTGTATGTATTGAATGAGCTTAACTTAGTGGTTGGTGGATTCATTATACTTCCAGAAGATGAAGTACTTACCATTCGAAATACGAACCAAATCTGGGCGTGGTCATTGAAATGGCGTTACCATCCGCCATATTTTTTGGACTTTTTTTTGCCCCGTGTACTCTCTCCAGTAATATAGTATAGCTCAGTGGCTTAAACCAATATGTATTTATATTTTAGGGTAGGACGGGTGGCGGAAGCGGTTAGCGCGCTGCCTCTTACCACTGAGTTGAGCCTATTTCACAACAGGTCGAGGTGACTGTTGGTACTCGCATGAGATCGGCAGTGTGCTCAAATAACTCATGTAAGTTGAGATTCTCTCCTGTGCTTCGAGGGTTTTCCCCGGGTACTCCGGTTTCCTCCCTCTAATACTAACCCTTAGGAACTAACAATGGGGCCACAGTAATTGGCTGACGCTGTTGTGGACTCCCTGCCATTGAGGCGAAGTTGAATAAAAAAAAATAAAAATATTTACAGCGTAGTGACAGAAGGCAGTTCACTTCCTGGTATTTCTAAACATTTTCCCATGACCAGGCACAATAAAATCTGCTTTACGGAGAATCGTTTCACGATTTTCTCTTTGCAATTCTTTGTGCTCAGTATACTGCTCCCACAAATCATCTCGCTCGAGGTCTTCTGCTTTCTCAAATAGATCTCCCGTGATGGCCACCACTCCATATTGCGTGTTCTCCACAATCACACTCACATCACTGTCTGTATGCCCGGGTGTTGGGATCACTTCCACGCCTAAACAGTAAGAGTAATAAGTCTTTAAACTATTATTATTATTATTATTATTATTATTATGCATTAAGCAAACTGTCTGAATAGGCTATACATATTTGGCCACGTGTATGCATTCAATATCTGGCAGAATTTGGCTGATTTAATATAGAAAATACTAATGAACAGGCAATTATATATATTAATTCCAAAACGTTTCCCCCAAAGTTAAACTTAATTATGAAGTCTAACTGCATTATAATTAAATCGAAAAACGAATGAAGACCAAGATTATGGGGTATTGAGATTTAAAGAAAGCCATAGTTGACCATAGTTGATCATCAATGACCGTGTACCAATTCATATGTCACAGATATAGAAAGAGCTTTTAAATGCGGCATGGCTTTTAACTTGAGCTACGTTTATAAAGTAATATGCTTTACTACAGAATGCCGTTTTGCCAGTCGTGTCAAACGGATCTTTTGAACTGAAATAAGACAAGTTATACATCTATTTAAGTGAACAACACGACCATCATTTAATTAAATTATATGAAATAATTCTATTTAACAACCAATCACTCTTACCATCATCTATTTTATAAGGCACTCCGCCTTTAAATTTGTGAACAGTATAAACGTCTTTCTTCGACACGTCGTAGGACACAATAAATGTCGCATCCGGGAATAAGTTTAAATTTCCCACGTGATCTGAGTGACCGTGAGTACAAACGACGTATTCAATTTCACTTGGAGTCACATGACCTTTTTCCTCCAGTGCCCTAGATAACAATGATAAGCAGTTTGGAAAGTTAGAACGGCAGCGCCATGAAAAACAATTCTTACATTTTAAGTATTCCTTAGCAAAAACAGGCATTACTAAGGTCTACTAAGATTACATTATTTTGTGTTTCAATAGTATTTTTTTCTTTCGAATAAGTCTTAAGTAGTACTAGTCAAAGTGAATTCAAGTAAAGCACTTGGAAGGACTTCGAACGTTAATAAGTGTTGAACTTAATTGTTGTGAGACGTGGAAATGATATAAATAACGTAGTAATTTGAACAAAAACAAAATGCTGTGAAGTGAAGGAATACAATTTATCTGCTCCTTTTACAGTAAATATGAACATTGTTAATTAACCAGAACACGTCTTCGTTGACGTTACCGTTGTATTGCATTTGCTAAGCTCTGGCTTTAATATAAAGGTGATAAAATTTATTATGTTGAAGGATATATCAGGTGTATATAATTACCAGAGGGGTTACTTTCCCACTCCCCCACCCCCCCAATTTTGGAAGGGTTACTTTCTTCCCCAATCCTGGAGTGGTTCGGACTCATAAGAAAATAATTAATGATTGATCAGGAGTAGGTAATACTCTGGTTTTGAAGTAAGGTTGATGTTCATTTCAAAAATTCATATATTTTACATAACTACATGTGTTAATTAATATTATTTCATTTAATATTATTATTACGAACAATATTGAATTATTCATTCAAGGGGCCTACTTAGTAGCATTAGTAATTTGTATTTTATTAAAATACCAGAAGGCAGTATATTAAAAGCATGAATTAATAGCCATTGGAAGAATTTACGTCACGCGTAAAGTCAGTTCGGTGGATGGAAACAAGAGAAAACCATTATCTACTTATGAACTTTATCTGAATGTTACATCAAGTAATGTCATCATTGCCGCTGACCTATATAAAGTTTTCCCTCTTTTCTTTCCCTTCCCTCCTTTCTTCCCCTTACTCTTTAGGGGCATTTTCTTCCCCACGGCCCTAACATTTCCCCCCCCAGAGGGGGGCGCAAATGGTAACTATATACACCCCTGGGATATATACCGGGTGGGGCAAAAAAAGTACGACCGTTTGATTTAGTATAACTTTAAAACGAAAAGAGCTATTATACTGAAACAAGTTTCTGTGCATTCAGCAATGTCTAACCTAAATTTTGATATATGCCATGTGCATTTTCATGCAATATTAACTGAGATAGCTGCGTTTAAACTTGACAAAACACTTTTGGAACTGTCGAGAATTAGCTAAAAACGGCCTATTAAACTAATTTGATAACCGTTACCATTTTATCGTAAGTATTATTTAAATGAAGTGAAGTTGAAGTTAGAAATGTTTCTTGAATAGATATTATGCTCTTTTATTCTAACATTTGGCCTTCTAACTTCAACTTCACTTCATTGAAACGAATACTTGCGTAAAATGCTAATGGTTATCAAATTATTTAATAGGCCATTTTTAGCTAACTCTTGATACTTTCAAAAATGTTTACTCAAGTTTAAACGCAGCTATCTCGGTCAATATTGCACGAAAATGCACATGGCACATATCAAAATTTAAGTTAGACATCGCTGAATGCAAAGCAACTTGTTTAGTTATACTAAATCAAACAGTCGTACTTTTTTTTGCCCCACCCGGTATACATCTTTTCACTAATTTAGACCTAGGGGCAGTTGCGAAAAATGCAACTTCAGATCCTAATGGCTAGAATACTGAACCTCCGGTGCAGCGCTCTACCAACTGAGCTACATGCAGAGTCCAGTTGCCAAGAGCTAACCCGCACAAGATCATGTATATAGGCTAGGCTTGCTAGCGTGATGCCAGTATTTGGTAAAATTTATAGAATGTTGGTAAAATAGATTTGGTAAAGTAATAAATTTGCCTTATGATAAAATTTATTGGGTTATTCTACAAGTAATAGATATAGGATGCTTTCGAGTGCAATGTGGAAAAAATACTCGAGTGACGGAGCGAGTTGTTCAAAGTCAACAAGATAGCGGCACGAGTCCGAAAGAAAAGGACGATAATTGCGTCCTCAAGCGCACGACGGTGCGTGTTTTTTTGAATTGCACGAGAATTCATGAAATAATAAAACATGCATAATCAATTTAAGAAACCAGTTTTCTTCCATGATACTTCCACAAATGAAAAACACACCGCACAATAATTTGCTATGAATTTAAAGTTTTGGCACTGAATTTCAATATTTTGGTACTGTATTTCAATAAATTGCACTGCTCTCACTAGAATCAGACATTTTGGATCGAGAACTGAGTTTTTCATGCCTTTTTAGTGTGTAAATGGTGATTCTTGACATGCATATGCATTATAGTTCAATGATGCATATACGATGATACAACATTTAGGCTAAATATTTTTGTGTTTTTATATAGTTTTAATATTACTCTAATTAGTAATTATGCTTACCTCAAAAGTTTGTCTTTCTCAGACGGATTTCCAGTGTCGACTACGACATTCTTCAGTCCTTTAACCAGAGTGCTTGAGCCAGTAGCTAACTGTTCCCCTGGTCCATTGTTCACTGAATAACCTTCGATTAAGGGGATGATTTCATAGGGATAGTCAGCCTCCTGGCATGCAGCATGTGATGTAGTAGCAGGTTGATGACAATTGTCTGTGGATTTAAGGAATGTGGATTAATGAACAGTCTAAATTGTAGGTTGCAGTGTTGCAGATTGGCCGTTGAGTCTTGGAGTTTTTGGTTAAGATGAGGACTCCAGGTTAGGGTCTGGGGATGGATGCAGGTTGGGTTGAAGATTTTATTGTCATCATTGTTAAAAAAGTGTCCAAACGAATTTATTATTTGATTCAACTCAAGCGAGCCAATATTCCGCCGAAGGATCTTAGATCTGTTATTGATTATGGAATTGCTGTGAATGTGATTTACTATTCCTTACCAAAATATTTAAGTAACGAATTGGGAAGGTTACAGAAAAGATCAATCAAAATAATTTACCCAAATATGAAATATGAAGAGGCACTTAAAGTACCTGTGGTATACAAATTTTGTCGGACCTGACCACGAAAACATATGTACCACACTATTTCAGACAATAGTCGCTGACGACAGCTACGTGCTTCGACCTGTTGCCTGCACCTACATATACTTCGACTTATAACTTAAGAAATGGAAGTAGATTTGAAATTCCCTCATGTAAAACTAAACGATTTTTAAACAGTTACTTTGTGGCATCATGTCGCAAGTGATTAGCTAATTTCAATAATAGACCTTTTAGAATTAAGTTATAACTCTATAATTACCGTAGTTGCAATAATATATGTAAACAGAACATTTTTATATACACATTTTATATATTTTAATATTTTACATGTAAAAATACGCAATTCAGCTTTTGGCTGTGAAGTATTTAAATACACTATCTATGTATGTATGTATGTATGCATTAACCTGCAGCAACCTGCAGTTTAGACCCTCTGTGTGGATTAAAACAGATTTATCAACTCGTTTTGTTTCTGTGTGTGTGTGTGTGTGTTTGTTTGTTTCTTTGTCTGTCAGCAGGATAGCTCAATATGTATCGAACGGCTTCATGACGAGAGTTAGTAGAGCTGATTGCCATAGGCCATGTAAGGACATATGGGTAAACTTTTTTGGTGTAAAATTAGTTGAGAAATTTACAAACATTTGTCGCGTGTTTTTCTTGGCTTTGTAAAAGAACTAAATGCATATAATACCTATACATAATTAATTCATGCTTGAATACTTGACTCTATTTTAGCAAGGTATCTCCAACTGTATTAGACAGAATTTCCTCAAAGTTTGTGCAAGACTTGCTTATAGCCTGTTATGGGGTGTCACATCCCTCCCCCCACACACACTCATGTGCGACCCAGAGCCTAATATATATGCTAAGATACTGTAAGCTGGTCTTGCAGTGGGAATACAAACTAAGCCATATAATGCAGATTATAGAATGTGAATAAAACAGTTTGCACCTGCTTTTACCATAAACTGTAAGGAATAATATTTGGGCTGATCATATATAATATAGGCTGTTCCCCTTAACTATTGAGAAAATATAAGAATGCTTGTCATCGTCTCATCGACCCACATGGGGCCACAGGCCGGATGCAGCCGCACTGTAGATGCATTGAGGACGCAACATACAGTACTTGTTGGTGAGATGCAGTATATTTCATATTATTTTTTGGCTTGTCAATAAACATAAGTGACTATAAGTGTTGTCATAAGTGTGTAGTATTTTCTCGGATCAATGTGATCCTGTGATGTCATAGGTTGATACTATGGGTCCTGGACTTTTATCATGGGCTCTTCGATTTATGGATTACGGAGCTTATTATTGCAGTTGCCGCTTAAAGTCTGCAAACATATTTGGCAGGGCACAGATAAAAATGATACCCATGGCATACCACGTTTACCTATGCTAGGACTATCTATTTAGGTCTGATGTCCCAGGACCAGGACCTTGTATTAAATAAAACCATAGCCATGAAGGATGCATAATTAAGTAGCATAATTTTGTTTAAACAACCATTCAACCAAGTTGGTATATAAAATATATCAAGGCATTTTGATCCAGTGTTATGTATATAAGTTAACACCTTTTAACATGTTGTTACCAGCACGTTTATCTTCATATTTTTAAATACGTTTATCTTCATATTAAACGCTTTGAGAGAAAATGGTCATATATTAGTAAAGTATAGTTGTATATTCGCATGTATTCTTCAGTTAGGTTTTATAGTTATATTATATAGGGGCCACAGTAATTGGTAGTCGCTGTTGCGGACATCCTGCCATAGCAATTTGTAATGTATAGTACACTATTTGGCGAAGCTAATTAAGTATAAATTAAGTATATTTTCAAATATTGTGATTCTTCACACTTGCCTTCTGAGTTTTCTGAGCATTGAACAACACGTCGACGTCGTCTTGGAGGGCCAGAACAACGTCCACAAGAAGCTTCGATTTCGCTGTGTTCTGCTGGACCGTCCATCACGTAGAGCCCATTTGAACAACCAGTGTCGCTGTTCACATATCGTTTACAAAAAATTCAGGAAATTCCTCTTTTATATCGATGTACTAAACAAAACCGAACTTGCGGCGTCATGTTGAATCGTCGCTTCTATTTATAAGACGCCCCCTGATTATTCCGAACGGATTCTAATTTTCCAAGAATTTTAGCCAGTTCAAAGAAGCAGATATAGTAATTTAACGTTGCCAGTTCTTGGTAAAAATTATTCTCGTGAAACAATGAATCAATGGTAATGTGTTTATGAATTGTGAACATATCATCTAATGCACTCTGTTCCGTTGTTTCGCGTAGTCACTTCCGCTTTTAGACAAAATGGACGTGACGAGTTGGGATTTCCCCGTACAATACCTTCAGGGTTTTCCCCTCAGCCCAATCACAGAATTGGGATTCCCCGGGTAACCTAGCCTGTCCCGTAGCACAGGCTACGGGCACCCCAGCAAACTTTGCTTTAACGAAACGAATTTCATCAGTGGTGCACACGGAAATTGTTCGGCTTGTTCAAAAGCCGGTTAAGGATAACCAATGGTTAAATTTGTCTAACCTAGGGTTAACTTTTAACCTTAGGTTTGTTTGCGTCGCTCAAAGCTAGATTATATTATAAGTAGTATCTAACGAGCAATTTGATTGGCTAATGCGCGTGCTTTATGACGCAATAAAGCACGGCCACCGTTTTCATTTTTCTCACTTCGTCCCCGCTTGTTAAATTTTCCTCGGAATTGTCAATACAATATGAACAAAATTATAATAGTTTTAAATCCAAAGTCTGTCAAAAAGCAAGAAAAAATAGACCTAAACGAGATGGAAAAAAGCCAGCCAACAAATAACAACGGAACATAAACGGCGAATAAAGATTCGTAGCTGTTTCTGAGTTTGAAATATACTTTTTTGCTTGAAAGTTGACATTCATCGGCGACAAGAAACGCGAAAATCTGTACTATTTTGACATTTAAAGGTACAAAAACTGTTTTTAAACACAAACCAAACCAAATTTATCCATAGTTTTAGGTGCAAAAAATTAAAATTAACCATTTTGGCATTGATTTAATAGATATAAACAATATGTGTACAGTTTTTAAGCTGTCAAGATGCAACGACAAAAACCTACACAAATACGACATGTTTATGCATTTCTTGACAGTTTGTCTGAGAAAATTTTTAACCACCAACCACTGAACTAGCAAAAAACACAAAAAATATTCAAACAGTACCTTCAAATAAAAACTGCCTGATATATTTGGTTCAAGATGAAAAATCAACTTGACAGCCAATGTCATCAAAGCAGCTTGACAAAAACGGAAAAACCCTTCGCTTTTATACGAATCCAGGACAATAGTGAAGCAGAACAACGAAAAACCAATCTGTCTCATTGTGCACTATATTTGAAAAAATTTCAACAGTTTTTGTGCCTTTTTAATCCCTAATTTTTGTTGAGTTTTTCGCTCCTTCGCCGGCCAGAATTCAAGCGTAGTTGTTGCCAAGCAATGAAAACATTAAAAAGCTTGCGAGTGACGTCAGCGATTACATGTTAGGAGAATATCAATATTGATCTTTGAACAAAATTGTTTACTGTGCTTATGTACCACTTATAATATAAAAGAATTAAAAAACTCGTCTTGTGCCGTTATGGTGTAATAATGCACTCGGGGGAATGTTGGGAGAATACTCGAGAAGCGTGTAAAACACTCGGCTACGCCTCGTGTTTTACAAGCTTCTCTCGTATTCTCCCAACATTCACCCCTCGTGCATTATTACACCATAACGGCACGCGACTCGTTTTTTAATTCTTAATTAACCGTAACCCAGGGACCAGGGTTAAACAGTGGGTTAAATTTAACCCTACTCGCTAGGTGGGTTAACTTGCTAATCAGCCGATTAACTCGTGAAAATGGACGTCGAAAGGAGTAGAAAACACGTAAACACATAAAAATCTTGGTGAAACAAACAGTGTACAAAGATTTTATGGATGAAAACAAACCTCAAACCAGTAGCGTCGCCAGGGAGGGGACTGGGGGGGACACGTCCCCCCCAGTTCTCCTCAAAATCACTTTTGAGATTCTCTCAAATCCGGTGAAAAAAAGGATGGGGGGGGGTACGTTTTCTGACCATCAGAATTCTGTCAAATCGTCCCCCAAAGTCCAGGAAATGGTATTTCAGAGACTCTAAATTAAAAAATTTCCCGGGGGAGCATGCCCCCGGACCCCCTAAAAAAGCTCGCGCTAGACTCGCGCCTTCGGCCCTCCTTTTCAGCCCCCTCAATATCATTTTGTCCCCCCCACCTCTCCAGGTCTGGCGACGCTACTGCCTCAAACAGTAAATTCTAAGTCGTGTGTGAAAGAGCCCGTGTAGTGTGAAAGAGCCCATGTAGTGTGAAAGAGCCTATGTAGTGTGAAAGAGCCTATGCAGTGTGAAAGAGCCCATGTAGTGTGAAAGAGCCCATGTAGTGTGAAAGAGCCCATGTAGTGTGAAAGAGCCCATGTAGTGTGAAAGAGCCAAGAGCCCATGTAGTGTGAAAGAGCCCATGTAGTGTGAAAGAGCCCATGTAGTGTGAAGGAGCCCATGTAGTGTGAAAGAGCCCATTAAGTCTATTGGAATAATCTCCAGATCTCGTTTCGTCTAGCGAATTTAAAAGGTTTAAAAATTCGGTACGCACAGTTAATAGAGATGACATGGTTAGGAAACTCGGCTTTCGCTTTTGTTCTATGTTTTTGTTTGCATTTGTGCATGGTCAGGTACCGTTCAACATAAATCCCATTCAATTGTTAGCTGCTTTAGTAATATGCCGAGTTTCCTAACCATGTCATCTCTACGAACTATGCTTTGCCTGACCGAAGAAGAATTGGCTCTAGCTCTAACGAGAACGGATATAACGAGAACGGCGCATGAAAACCTATCTTCGCACAACAATAGACCAGGAACGATTGAATTCTATCGCTCTCATTAACATTGACAAGCGGGGCCGTAGCCAATGGTGAACGGAGAAAATGCGAGTGACATTTGTTGCACAATTATTTCACAGAAAATATTTTTTTTCTTTAAGAATTAGACTGAATGATTATTTAGTAACTGATAATCTGAACCATTATTATTATTATTATTGAACCATGGCAATGAGTGTGCGCGATTTTGAATGTATATTATCTGGGTATCAGAGTGGTCTCAGAATGCACGAAATACCCTTTTAGAACCCTCATATTTTCAAACTTTTCCGGGGGAGCATGCGCTCAGACCCCCGCTACAAATTCTCAGCATGTTAACATCGTGGCTACGATGAAAATAATTGAAAATAATATTGCTGAAAATAATTGACACTTTTGGTCAACTACATGGACGATATAGGTTATGTAACCTCCTACTCATAGATTTGTAAACGTCCATTTTGAGTAATTCACAGAGTCAATGAACAAGTGAAAATTCAGCATATCAATTTGTAAAATACAATTATTATTGTTATCAATATGTCAGTTATTATCCAAATTCGGGCATTTTGGGTAAGCTTTAAAATTCGGGCAAAATTTTATTTGCCTCCCCAAATGAAGTTGCGCCCGTACGCCTATGCTGTTAACGTTTCATGTGCCTATGGACACAAATCTTACAATAGGGTAAATAATTTAATTAGTTTCTTGTTATTGTTTGTTTAATTTTAGTAAAGAAGTAAATGTTGGGTTTGGGGAAGAAGTATTCCAATATGTCGACATCATTGCCCATAGACTCTAGCCAGGGCCGCCGAGAGGGAGGGAGGGGGCAACTTGCCCCGGGACCCCAACCTAATAGGGGCCCCCAACTTGAAAGAGCTAGAGCCTAAAATTGAGCAAGCCCCCTCAAAATGTAGGGGTCGGTGTAAGGGTCTATGCGGTTCTGTGGACCTTGAACTGGTTAGGGACTGCCCAATTGGGCTTCAATGCCCTTTGGTCATGTTAGGGACTGCCCATGTGTGTTCTTGTTCAGGTACGTACCCCTGACAAGCATTATCAGTTCAGTACAGTATTAGGAGGGATGTCGTTTGACATAAGCGCAAGAGTATTTCACCCCACAACCCCTTCCCCCACAAATGAAAAGTGTGTTTTGATTGTGTTAAAATATATAGTTTCGCATTCATTTTCGCATTCATATTGAAATTCATAAGATGTAGTATGATATAATCCGTGGTAGGCCAACCTGCAACATCACCCGTAACATTATGAGACTACCACGGATTATATCATACTACATCTTATGAATTTCAATAGTAGACGCATCGTGATCGAAGTATGTTATTCTATGCATATAAAATTGTTATCTGTTGTACAGATGCTTGGACAATTTGATCAAGTTCGTCATCTAGTAACACAATTTCTCTTTCGTATTCCATGTTTTTCACAAAATCGTTTTATACTTTTAACACTTAACCCTCTCTGATTTGGAAACATCATCTGTAAATTATCAGCAACTTCTTCTAGCGTATGATTTCGGAAAAGTTCACGAACAGCTCCAACACTCACAAGATCTTCTAGTGCCGCCATTTTGAAAGAATGTGAATATAAAGTAAACTGTGTTGCACGCAAAAATAGAAAATAAGCAATCGTTATTTTCATTTCTCATTTTTCGAAATTGCGAAAAATGAATGACCCCAGAATTTGAAACTTAAGAATTTGAGTGAAACGTTTTCATTTTCCGATAATTTGAAATTTAAAAAATGAAATTTTTAAATTCATTTTTCATTTTTCTAGAAATGAAAAATGATTTTTGTTCAATTTTAAGCAATTTTCATTTTTCAAAACTGTAAAAAAATGAATGACCCTAAGACCCACGGATTCATTACCTGCTGGCTATAAATTATACGAACATTAAAGACACTGACAAGAATTACTTTCCATCAACATTCCTTTTAGATTGCCAAGGTCTACGCATGGACATCACAGTTACTGTAAACTACTTCGGCCAATTGTACAAAAGATGTACTACGCCTATAGCTATTAAAAAGGGTTTCAAAATATAGTTTGGTATAAAGCCGTAAACATGATTTTGTACAATGAAGTAAAACGAATTACTTCACGAGAGCTTTGAATTGCCATCTTTCAATATTGCCACCAAAAACAACCTGCAGTTTCTACGCCTTCGGGTTTCTTCGAAAAAAATATAATTACTAAGAAAGCATATTTTTTTTGCCAAACAATTCGGTGCCAGCGCTAGCAGTTTTACAAGTTCCCATTTGCTTTTCTTGAACATCACAATTCTTGCACATCTAATGCCTGCACACTCACTGTATTACTAACAAACGTTGTTTTTTGAAAGCCGTAGAACAACTTGGCTTCTTTTTCTGTTTTCATGTTTTGTTAGGATCTACTGCAACACCAAGGACCGCGGAGCATTTTTTGGATTGGGAGGCTAAAGATCTCCGTGCTAGAGCGCAGTGACAACAGTATCGAGTGCTGAAGGCCCGAGACTTTTAGGGGGGTATGGGGGCATGCTCCCCCAGAAAATATTGAAATATACTGTCTCTGGGGAAAGATTTAAGAGCAATGTCACAAGAATTCTTTCCAAATATTTGGTCGAACGAAAAGCTGCAGATCACCAAACCTACCGATCGTACAACGCAACGAATTAGTATTAACTGCCAAGACTGAAGGAGAGAATAAAGTGCATAATTTGATACATAAAACATTCATACTTTCTAAAAAGTAGCGCCAAAAAGTCCAACGACTCCCTGCTAGTTTAAGTAAACAATAAGCATGCATTAGACATAACAGAGATCTTGTATATAATACAATCCCAGTCTAACTTCTTTATGGCTGAGAAAAATTTTATTGTTTAACCAATGTGTATTCTACTAGAAATAACAATATGTATGACAAATTATTGGGGGGAGCTAAAGCCCCTCAGCCTGTTATTATATGAAGTATTGCTAGAGTGCACTTGCCACTTGAACTCACTGGCCTATTTTTAAACCACCAAATTCACCACATCTTCCCAGAATATTTTACAAAACTCAAAATGAGTTTGATTTCACAATAATCTGGTAAAATTTTGAGACTTTTTGGCAGTGTGTAACGCTTACAACAAATGAATCATACTACACTATAAAAATGACCTTATTTTAATCAAGGAAATTAGAGTTAAGTACAAGGAAATTTAAGGAAATTCTACGAGCGAAAGAGGAAATTTGGATTTTGACAATTGTTTTTCAACTTCACAAAATTGGAATTTCATTTGATTGGCTGCCATAAGTCCAATTTTGTTCTTAAATATAATTTAATTATTCAAGCACTGCCTAAAATTCCAAAATTGATCGATTTGCCTCTTATTCAGTCTCATTTGTTTGGCCTATATAAAACGGCTAATTACTTTCTAAAATGCTTACATTCATGTCTGAATAGTTTAACTTCAGTTGCTTCATTTTCGTCAAACAATTTTCTCCCGTCTAATAATGGCGTCTATCAGTATTTTTGACGAAAAACATAGATTTAATCGTGGGTTAAATGTCTTAACCCAGGGTTAACTAATCGCAGCGCTAATCGACCTTTGAGGAACGCTCCCGTTAATAATGGCGTCTATCAGTATTTTTGACGAAAAACATAGATTTAATCGTGGGTTAAATGTCTTAACCCAGGGTTAACTAATCGCAGCGCCAATCGACCTTTGAGCAACGCCAAATTAACCCAGGAATAGCTAACCCAGGGTTACGGATTTTTAACCCAGGGTTAGCGCTAATCCTGGGCTAAGTAACCGGCTTTTGAACAACCGGCCCCAGGTGGGCCGGGTCGCCAAAACAAAGCACCTGCACGGCTGCACTGAGCACTAAAACATAAATACATTTTCCAAAGATCATGAACCTGGAATAAACTTTCGCGAGGAGAGAAAGACGATCACATCAACGTTTTCAAATAAAAATCTTCGGACTTCGGTCATTTACAGCATTAATCATTATGTTCCCGTAAACACAGAAACACTCAGCCTAGCTAGCCTATGTCTTGTTGGGATTTTCCCTCATCCTAAACCGAAGGTAGTATTGTACGTGGGTTCACAGTTCGGTGGGTTTTACCCTATACACAAGTATTAGTAATAGCTAATTTCGAGTGCAATTGGAAAACCATCCTGCACGAGCGAGTTTTTCAAAGAGAAATTGGGTTACTACATATTCTCATGGCATTGATCCTCCTACATTTAGGACATGTTATCTTATATAACTACGTACATTGTCAGTTTCAAAAACGCTATTTAGTCTAGTATAGCGAAATAACAACCTCGCAATTAGCAGGCTCTTTAGTTCCGCTTCCACCCAAACACGCTACAGCCTACAGGGGGAAGCGAAGTAAAGAGCCTGGCTTGCGAGGTTGGCGAAATAAAATGATTTCAACAAGACGCAGCTGAGGTGAGGAGTTCGCACTGACCCCGGGTTGCAAAATTCACGACCTCTCTCCTATAGTCTTGAACAGTCGAATATTCAAGACAAAATTTGACAATACTTAAACGAATTTCATTATGAAATTTAAATATTGCATATAAGAATTTTGCATCGTCACGTTTTTGAGAACAACTAAATACAACAAAAAGATGTGAAAATAAAGTATAAGTCATAAGAATGTCAAACCTTGTCATAGTTGTTCGTCTTGTTATTTACCTCGAAGACAAAGTTCAAACTGGCGGTAACTGAATCCAAGGCCGAATTCTCGCCATAATTTCCAGCGATTTTACCAACCGAATAACACTGTTATTGAATATGCAAAGGAGTCTACAATGAACATTTAATGTACGCTGTGTTGTTTAATTAAAAGAAAGCCTGTTATTAACGTGTCATTTCAAGAAGAAATATCCCCCGCTCTTAAACGGCGGCCATTTTGAATCATCAGGGACGAGGTTGCGTAATCATGGGTGAACTGTGGAAGTTGCAAGTTTGCGATACCCCAAAAAATACGACGAAGAAAACAGACACGGGCATTTTAAACCACTGGACCCCTTCGGGCCAATGTAATTAAATATGAAATACTCTTAATGACATTAGGTAACGCGTTCCATGGCGCACAACGATCAATTCTTATACTAAGAGAGTATCCCTAAATAAGGATGGCTTTTTATCAGGTTTACGACCATGCCCCAAAATGGAGAGAATGGTGCTGGGAAAAAGTAAAAATTTTCTCCTGAACAGCAAGCGCACATAATGCATGCATGCATGCACGAGGCTTACACGTTCTTAATGAGACTACTCGAAACGCATGCATGCATGCAATATCTGCAATATATCAAAAATATATTTTGTTGACGATAAATTAGTTTCCCACTCTCTTCTTTCGCAATCAACACTGACTCACAAACACTTTGCTATATTTTCTTTCTACTTATTTGTCATCCTATTGTCCGATGACCTTCGTTAACTTACAAACAAAACCGAATGTCACTTCTTCGATATTACAAGGCGATGAGCATTGTCGTTAAAATTATAACCTAATTAATATCTTTTCATTTCTAATTAGTTGCCCTCCTCCAAATTAAATTTAAAGATGCATGTTTATCTTACACGGATATTTGGAAGTAATTATAACTAAACGGCTAATTCATATATATGTTCTCTGATTAGTTTGCCCTCCTCCAAATTCAATATCAAAATGTTTACCGTATAAACAGCCATTGGAAGTAAATTATAATCTAATCAAAATCTTGTCATTTCTTATTAGTTTCTCCCCCCCCAAAATTAAATTTCAAGATGTTTACCGTATATAGATATTGGAAGTAATTATAACCTAATTAAAATCTTTTCATTTCTAATTAGTTTGCCTCCCCCAAATTAAATTTCAAGATGTTTGCCTTGCACAGATATTGGAAGTAATTTCATTAGTAGGTTGAGAATTAACACTGACCTTAAATCTGTAGTATGGATCTTTCCATAATTTTAAGACAGAATTTTAACTCTCTTCTCCACAACCAACTGAACCAAGTCTCCTCCACAGAAATTTCGGCAGTTTCCCCGATTCACCAGTACGTTTTGTGCGCCAAATTCCGATTGTCTCCATAAAAGAGCAATTCAAATTCCGAGAACAACATATAGTACGACTGAAAGTGTTCGTATACTATTTTTCTGAAATTGTTTTTCAGTTTATATAATTTAAGGGCTGTTTGAGGCATTAACCCCTTCCAACAATATTATTTTGAAATTCTGCATTAAACTGTAATATAAAATAGGGGGGGGAAACTGTTTTTGAGCCATGATGTAATTTAAGTATTTGGCATGTACTAAAAAAACCCGGAACAAAACGAAACAAAACGACCGAAACCGCCGGAACAATATAAACGTGTGAAATCATGAAAAAGATGACATTTTGGCAAATAAATTATATATAATAGAAAAGATCACATAAAAATAGCAAAAAACACTATACAGTGGTTATATATCGCACATAATTCTTCTTGTCTCGAACAGACACGATTATTAAAGAAAGATTACTGAATTCTTGTGTGTGTGCCTGGAGTACGTCTAGTTGTGCAACAAACCAGGGCGCTTATATAGTCTATAAAATACCTACCTTGATCTCACTCTTGGTATATTTTACTATTTTCATATGATCTTTTCTAAGATGCTATATTAATTAGTCTCTTACCAACTTGTATTATTCTATTGTTTGACTTAGTATTCAAATCCGAAAACTCGTATTAACTTTTTGACTTGATAATGCATGATGTTCTGTTAAACGTCCAAACATTTTTTATCATGTATATAAGTAAATATGTTTTATCGCAGAATTTTATAATAAAATGTTTAAAGAAACCACTCTTGATTCGACTTTTCTGTTATATATAATTTATTTGCCACAATGTCATCTTTTCACGACTTTACACGCTTATCGGTGTTCCGGCGGTTCCGGTCGTTTCGTTTCGGTCGTTCGGGTGGTTCTGTTTCGTTCCGGGTTTTAGTACATGCCAAATAATATGCTAACACTACAGTTGCATCTCTGTACGGGCAATATTCGTTTGAAAGTGAATATATCAGGTCCACTCAAGTTCCATTCAACGTCATTTAGAGTTTGCTCAGCAAAGCGTGGCAAGGGAAAGTGTAGAAATTCATTCAGGTATTCCGATTATTTTTATATATTATAGAATGTTATTTTTCACCAGCTTTTTAATCATTTGAGACGATTTTTTATTTCCATTTCCGAGAGCCCAGTTATTTAAAATCATAAACATGCTGAAAACAGTGAAAGTAGAAATTTTTTAGTTTCAACATTTAATTAATCTCTTAACTCAAACCATTGAAACTTTTCTTTTTTCAGTCATTTGGAAAAATTGAATTTATATCTTTCAATGCATAGTCAAGATTGCTTTTCAATCCAGGTTCATTTTTAAGAATTCGTCAGTAGGGGGAGGAGGGCATCAACGAAAAGGGACCGAACAAGGTGGTAAATTGAAGATGTGCGAAACGCATGTATAGCGAGGTCTGGGGGTCTTATTTTCGCATTCTTGAGTCTCTGGGGCTTGATTTCCTGCATTTTCAGCAACAAATTTTGATATATCCCATCTAAATGGACTGAGCTATTAATATACAAGCAATGTTTTGTTATGGGAATATCGTAACACTAATATAGCCAAAACATGTTACTGGGGACCAACAAGGCTCCCCCCACCCGCGATATATATGTTAGAAAAGGCACTGTTTTATTCTTAAAGACTGAAAATATTCGACGAAAAACAAGTCCACCAGTCGATTGAATATTTACCTGAAATTTCACTTCTGAAAAATATATTTTATGTATATAGATATATATAACCGATATTTATTCTTCACTCTTATATCAGTGTAGCAAAGATGAAGTTTTCTCTTTGAAATTAAAATAGCATAGACGATTTAGTAGTCAGCGAAGGCTATTCTACAGAAAAAAAGATTTCTGTCAACAAATTCTCAATATATATATACTTGTTGGCTTCGCTTTTACAAATTAGAAAGCTCGTTCAGACCATTTGAAGCCATAATTATCATCAAAACATGTATTCACAACATGTATTCATCAATCCAAAAACTGAGGACATGGAGGGAGTAGTTTCAATGTGAGGCACATGGGGAAGACTGAAACCAACTGAAGGACCGCGTGTCTAATTAATTTAATTTAATTTTTAATTTAATTTAACAGCTCTATTTGGTACACAAATAACTACTCATTATTGTACATAACTAACACAGACTAATATAGAAACATAACACTATGTAAGGTGCCAAAAGTGGCGAAGCACAAACGAGACCACTCAGACCAGGTCCCATGCATGGTGCTCACCATTAGACATGACAGTACAAACAGAACAACAGAAATATAGAATAGAAAAAAGAAGAGAGAATGGAAAGCAAGAAGAACAGTAAATTAAAAGAGAGAAGAGAAAGAAAAACTGACATGGAAGTATTAGTCAGTCGTGATAAGCGAGCGAGAGCTAGGTAGGTCAGGAGTGTAGGAAGTTGCAGTAAGGTGGAGGTAAGCCTTGTGTAGGTATGTTTTAAAGGAGGAGAGAGTGTCGTAGCAGTTGGAAGGAGCAGATTTACATACATAGTTCCACAGATTTACAATTCTAACAAAGTAGGAGTTTTGGAATGTGGTAGTCTTGCAAGCTTGTGAAATTATATGATGAAAATACGATGGAGATAAAATCTTGTATATGCTGTATGAAAGAGAATTATAACAAGCAGTACAAGAAATGAAATTACTCTTTCACAATCTTTTACATGCAAACTCGAGTTGGCAAGATTTGTCATCTAAATATATATTCATGGGCATTGATACAATTAGACACCAGTTGTTTTTGTTTATTTCTCTCATGTAGATATTAAAAGACTCGAGAATTGCTGGGAAAATGTTTCGTTTCGTGGTTATTTTCATCATGGTTTTAATATTAATCAAAACAGTTGATGGTTGGTCTCGAAGAAGAAGAACACGAAGCTATTATAGACCAAGTGCACGTAAAAATACCGTAAGTTTCAAGGAATTATACTTCCAACTTGCATCACCGCGCGTTTTTCATCTTTAGCAGTAAAAAGCGACGAAATTTTTGTCACTTGCCTAGTTTTTCTTGCGTATTGCTAAATTCATCAATAATAATAGATCGATCAAATAAACAAATGATAGGCTTTCATTTCATTTTCCCAAATTGACTATATGATTTTTTTGAAAAAGACTGGGCGCCCGGCAAAATGGGCCACCCAGACTAGCGATGCTCATATAAACATCCCCTAAGATGGTAGTCTTGCCCACATTGGTGATACGGTATTTCAGGACCTCCTTTAACATATATACTGGGGGGCCAAGTCGCCCCCAAAGCCAATGTTGCCTCCCCCAGTAAACTATGTTGGTCCTCCAACTAAACCTCCCTTTCGTCTAAAATATAAGTAGAAGAGGGAAGAATGACTTCTTATAAGTTCTGAAGAGTGTTTTAATATGTCCATGACCAGACCTCTATCTAGATGAAATATATCAAAGAGTGAGTCTGAAAATGTAGAAAATGAAGACCCAGAGGCTCCAAAATACAAACATTTTCTGAAGTTGGACCCACACACCCCATGTATCCTCATCGCCTGATTGTTAGGTCCCTTTTCCTTGATAACCCCCCCCCCTCCCCGCACTGACGAATTCTAAAGAGACGTTGTGCTATTTTCTCATTATGTACACAGTGTTCACCCAAAGGTATGTTCTGTCGACGTGAAGAGGATGGTCGGAAAACAAACTACAAGCCATGTTGTGGAAAACACAAATGTGATCATTTGTTTTCAAAAGGTTTTATGAAAGTTGGAAGAAAGAAGAAACTTGTCGAGTACTTTAAATGTCGCTAAGATATAGCACTGAGCACAATAAATTAACTGTACTGTTGTAAATGGATGTGAATATTGTTATCTTTACTATAATAATTATAATGCAATGGCATAGAACTTGCGTTTGTTCATCGTGCATGTGGTTTTTCTTTCTAATAGTCGTTGATCTGTAAAGTTTCTTTCATCATTTTGGACCTTTGGTGCTTCAAACTTTCACCGGGAGGAATTTTGAATTCAAATTGTGTATTTGTGTCTTAAAAACTGTAACACAGTTCAGTGCAAATGTAGAGTGCAATTTTGAACATCGACAACCGTTTCCAAAAAAAATGTCCGTCCTCTTTCATTCTTTGGCTGTCGTTCTATCTAATCCATATATTCCCAGTTCTCACAATCCGTTAATCAGTTTTTAAGTACTTGGTCTAGTTTGAACGGTAATGTGATTCCTACTTGGTATAAGATGGACTATGCCGTGATCTTGTTTCATGTTTGTACTACATTTTGATGTTTGTTACATTTGTTCTTTAACAGGTCACTAACGTAATTGGCTCACGCTCTGTTAGTGTTCCGGAGCCGATTTCCTGTTTGTTTTTTCTTGTAATGTTTATATAATTGTGTTAACGGCTGAATTTAATAAATAAATAGATAAAATAAAAGTGTAAACAAACCCTATTCTTGAGCCTTTCACTGTTAAAACAGGTCTGAAATGCTATATTCAGAATCTTCAGTGTCTCGAACAACTGAAAATTTTCACTCTTTTTGTCTGAGCGAAGGAATTAAATGTTTCTTTTTTAATCTTTAAGACTGCTGAAAGATAACGTTCATTGAAAAATTCAAATTTTCACTACAATAAAGTTGAATTTTAATTATTTGAGTTTCGCTATCAATTCTAAAAGAAAATTCATCTAGAAATTGAACAGTCTGACAGAATTGAAAATCATCGAACAGGTTGAAATTTCAATAATTTAAATTAAGTGACACGTCGAACCTTGGTGTTATTCGAAGCCCAAAACAAACCCATTCGTAAAAAATAAGGCAAACTCGAGCTGTATACTTTGTTCAATTTGGATTAAGCAATTAACCTTTATATTAACATTTTAACCCCTATAAAGGGGTCTATCAAACTACATCTATATCATTAAGTCATTATATAGTTATTTCCAAATTCATAATTTGCTTCAAAATGCATTAAACCTTGGTATGTGATATGAAAAAGAATTCGAAATAATATAATACTGCTGCTTAAGGCGTAAGAAATATTCTGTTTTGGTCAGCGCGCGCCTCGTTTTTAAATGTGCGCATCAACGTTTGCTTTTGGAATAACCTGCAAATAATAATAATTTTTTTTTAGTAGTTCTCATTTTATTCTATTTAGAGCTGCATTTTTGGTGATTCTTTAATATATATTAAAAACATACAAAGTCACCATACACTTCATAAAAATTACAGGGTATAGAAAAAATACTCAGCAATTTCTGCAAAAAGCACCTCCAAGGAAAAAAGAAGAAAATTCAATCCGCGTCAATTCTGGACAAACCCTTTGACCAGAAACAGAATATTTTTTGGCCTAATTACAACAAGATGGTTTGAACTTTTGAACACCACCATGTGGAATGAAATCACCGTAGGCTTTATAGTTCCCTTTCATTGCTGGTCTACATTCCTTTGCGAGGGTGAATACCTCATCTTGATTCAGGACCCTATTCCATACATTGACTTCCGTAAGGGAGCCATGAAATGCGTCGTTTGTACTAAACCCTCCGCCGTGTAGGTCTTGCTCTTGCCCAATGATCCACGTACCAAATGGTGCAATGGCCTCGCCTGGTTTAAATCCAGTAGTGCTGTTACTAAGCTGACCGTCCTTGTACACTTGTACGGCTCCATCAGTAGTTTCCCACGTGATGCAGACATGGTGCCATTTCCCATCGCTTACCCAAACTCCAGAGCTATAGAACATAAAGTCGTATGATGACTGAATTGATTCAGGCGATCTCACGGCAGGGAAATGGTTAACAAAACTTAAATCAAATGTCAGAAAATTTGATGTATAATGCAAACTATTGAACTCCAAGCCAATTCTCTTATCGGAGTTTCTTGTTAACTTCAACTGCGTTTTCTGCACAGCTGGGCCCCAGGCGTTTGCGTGGTGGAGAACAGGGCGGGTAGAGAGCAGAGCGGGAGTATAATGTAACCTGCGCGCACGCAATATGTAAACGCTAACGTTACCTGCACGCATGCAGATTTTACTGTAATTACTGTACATATAGAGGCTACGAATTTGCGAAAAAAGCTTGTAGGATTTCGTCAATGCAGGTCAATAATAATGCTGCAAAGGTAATGCAGGAACTCATCTCGCCATATATGCATTGCCACATATTTTTATCGTTGTTTCTATATCCTATCTACTATAGAAAGAGTTCACACTACATCTGGCACCGCTAGCTGATGATTTGAACCGATTCATATTGCCATTGAACTCTATATACTTTAAGACTATGACTACGCCGCATTTTCGCCTTTCGGCGCCTCGCCTCCTACATTTTTCGCCTTTCCCGCGCCTCCGGCCTCCCAAATATTTCGCCGCCTGCGCCACAACCCCGTAAAACCGCCAGCTACGCAGGCTTTATTTCCGATACTACATGCGGCAATTACCCAGATATCCTTTGCGGCCTTGACTGAGCAAACTGAGATTTAATTCCAATACATATATACGACATTATATACGCGGGGGCTTCTATATGTGCCTCCTGGCGGCACGCATGCATAATTAAAGACCATTAAAATGGTGATTTCTAATAGAAAATAATAAGGAGAGCATATATTAACTCAAATTTTGCTCGAGCGATGATATATTTCTTCTTTGCCAGACTCTATCTGACTTCAGCATAGACTGAGCAATAGTTATAACTAAAAAAATCTTGTTTACTACGACGCGGACAAAGTACTTCCCTAGCTTGCCATATTTTGTTCTAAAAGCGGCACTATTCATAGTGTTAGCCATATTAATCTTCTTGCAGGGACTATATAAATTGGTCAATTTAGGCTACATCATTACGGGCGACGCGAAGTGCCAGACTCGCGATGCATTCTACTATAATCAACCTAATTTTTGAGCTCATAAAAATCCTTATTTGTCTTTAACGTTGCACTTCCAAAAGCGTTTGAACTTGTTTGATTTTACAATCTTTGTGATCGTACAATCTTTGTGATGCATGCCATGCATGCAATATTTGAACGTATTCTAAAGAACACAATGACATGAATAATGAGCAACACTATAATCATTCGCATTAGAATATATAATTATATGACCAAAATTTCTGGTAATGGTTTAGGGGCAAACGGAAAAATAAACCTAAGTGAGAACACAGCCTTGGCGGAGGAAAATAAATTTACTTACTCATAAAAAATGAATGAGAAGCCAATTTTTGTTTTAAGCAAGAAGGTTACATTCGGTTTCAATATGATAGTGAATTCATTATCTCGTTCGGGAACGGCATATGACAACACTGAAAGCCAATCAGAACGGCGCGTTTTAACCCAGAAACATGAAGTGATAGCATTTATCCCTTCAGGATGGTCTCTCTGAAAAATAATGTCATGGAATCACCAGTACAAACTAATATAGTTGAGGGAGGGGAAAAATAATAAATACAAGAAATGTCAGTTTATATTTTTGGCACCAGGAAGCGATCGGCCTGTATGGCCACAAATGAATTATGAAAACTTACAATCACTAGTGCTTCGTACTAGGTTACTTTCTAATTGATTCATTTCACAAGTCCAATTTACAACACGGCCGCTCATATTGTAAACATTACTAATTATAACATACTTGATATGCAGGTCGTTAAAGATTGTGGTGAAAGACCATCTTTTCTAATTACGTTGGATTAGAATACTCACCTCACTGACGGATTTGGCATACTCAATGATATTTCCTCCTTTGAAATATAACGCATCAGCACCTAGGCGCGTACAGATCGAGTATTATATATATATTATACAACGTTGGCAGATGTTTGCGGCAATTGCATGCAGTCAACTAACGAACCATCAAACATTATAGCTTTTAAAAATGTAATAAGAATCCGGCCTACACTTGAACATGATTTTTATTTCTAGTGTGTATTATTTCAGAATGTATTATTTCTAGTGGGGTAAAAATCATTACTATTAGTGATCATTACTCAATATATGGTATACACAAAATTCATACAACTAAAGAGGCACCTCGAATTGTTGAATACCGTGATCTTAAGCATTTTAATAGAACAAATTTCCTCCTTGAATTAGAATCCCTCTCAAACCTTAACTTAGACTATTTGGACCCCAACAGGTCATGGAAAATCTGGAAAAATGCATTTCTTGATATTATAAATAAACATGCACCCCTAAAAAAACGTAGGATGTCTGGCAAACGCGTGCCATCAACTAACGAACCATCAAACATTATAGCTTTTAAAAATGTAATAAGAATCCAACATTTGAACATGATTTTGAACTGGATATATAGAGTACTTCATGGTTGGTGAGTGCGTACGATTTTTATTTGCATTTTTATTTACGAGTTGCTCAGCACCCCTGAGCCTCCCTTCCACTACACCCCTGTTTAGATAATAATTGTCGGAGGTAAAATTTTACAACTGCTAAACAAAAATGGCACCCTACATGTAGAAGCACAAGAAATAAAACATATATAAGATAAACTTTGCACTCAAGTGCCCAATACATCTTTTTAGCTTAAATATTGCTAAGCACCAATTTTGATGACAAAATGAAAGTTTTCAAAAAGAAGGAGTGTATACAAAGCATCATTGAGAACGTCCCGGATTTGATATGACTACGCTAGAACGACTTATGACGACTTACAGTGGTTCTTATCTGGGTTAGCTGAAACTTTATTTGAAGTTTTCTTTTCTTTTTTCTTTGAAGACTTTTCTTCTCTTATGTACTTCCACATCGCTTCCATCGCTTCCATCTCTTTCTTGAATTCATTGTTCATTTCATTTAACTTCTTTTCAACATTAACCATCAGACCTTTTAGCTCTCCGATTTCTTTCTTCACATTGCAAATAGGTGAGTTGTCTTTAGTTTTAAGAAATTCGTCCTGTGTTAGCAATACGTTATTTTCATCCAATGATTGGCCGAGAACGCTGAAAAAATGGTGACAGTTTTGATACAAACGAAACTGAAACCTAGGGCGACGGTTCAATTACAAGAGGATCGAGCGGATGAACATTGTCTCCAAAATTGTGTAAAAATAACACTAACACTTTTCTTTCAATGTAAATTTTTAGTACAGACACGATCGGAAATTGCACTCAGTAAAACGGCCATGACCCTGAGCTTTCATAATATGGCATCGTGGGCTCAGTGAAGAATTTTCGCGGGTTTTTGTTTTGCTTTACTCTTACGTATTTATAACAAATTAAAGCTAAAATTGTGAGTTTAAAGTGTTTTTAATTATGCTTGAGTTTCGTAATGTTGTTTTAAGCCTTTAGTTTTTTTTTACTTTACATTTTTACCAATAAATAGAAAAGTTTGCCCACTATATTTTGAAGATATTCAGTATTGCGCCTCATTAATATTCAGTACACGTCAGCATGTACAATCTACGCATGCTCAGCTAAGATGAGTTGACTCATTTAAGGCCCGTTTACACTTCCAAATTTTGCTGCGATTTTTTTCTGCTGACGTGATTGCGACATGAAAATGCAAATGTAAACAGCCTGCGATTTAAGTGTAATTTTCAGTGCGAGAAGTCGCAAACATTTCGATCATGCTCGAATTAGTTTATTGCAACTAAAATGGCACCTAAAATCACAGCAAAAATTGTAAGTGTAAACGGGCCTTTAGGTCTCAATTTGTGGCCGCCATTTTCGATCGTGAAGTGAGGCTAAACAAGCAATCCTTTTTAGTAATTCCACGATACAGGTTGTGACTTTACCGTGGGATAACAAAATTGGAGAACGAGTAGGGATGCAGGAACCACGGATGCAACGGGTGCAAGTTGTATTCACAACTTTCTGGGTGCAATGCGGGTGAAGACTATGGGTGCAACGAATGCACAGAAGATTTAACACGAACAGATTTAATACGAACAGATTACTTACGTAAACCCTTAATAAAATTTATCGTAACTCGTAAGGTTTATCAAGTACGAGCGTGTACACCAGTAGTCTGGAACTCAAATGTAATGCAAGTAGTCTGGAACTCAAATGTCAAGACACAGTTTGTAAAACAGACAGATTTCGGAAGAGCTTTCTACCAACAAATGCTGATAACAAATATTTGGACAATTAATACTTTTCTTAATATTTTTATGGTATATATATAGTACATTTTTTTTATAATGTAAAATAGTTACGAATTTTTATATTTCGAATCCAACTTGGTATATATAGTACATTTCCTAATTTATTTGATTAATTGTCATGTAGTTCGAATATAATTCAGCTGATTTGTAAGAGGCTGCAAATTTTTGAACTTATCTATCAAATTCTATCTACCATTTTACTTTTCTGTGTGCCTTAGTTTCATGTTTGAAATCAATAAACGGTTGATTCATTTGAAATTCGTTGTGTCTGCATTGAGTTTTTGTGTTTGATTTTAAATTACGATATATATAAGTAGGTAATTTGATTATTGTTTGTGCCCTTTTGTTAAAAAGATGCCTTTTTGATAAAAAATCGCACCCCTTGCTCCCAGCAACTTCGGCCATCCCTGAGAATGAAATTGTCTGAAATTCAGTCCAGCATCAAAAATTTTTAAAATACACACTATGCATGCATGGAAATAATATGGAAATGCTACTTCAATAGAATTTCCACAGTATGAAAATGGCAATAGTATGCAATGGGTATATTTTCCATACTAATATCATTATTAACAATTTTCCTCGTTTCTGATTGGCTAAGAACATCAAAATTTTCTCTTAATTATTTTTACTATGGGTATTTGGGAGAAAATACCACATGTGGTATTTTCTCCCAAATAGTACCCCTAGTAAAAATTGAGCAACGTATTGAGGAAATACTTGTCACCAAGTTCTCGTCAAATTGTTAATAATAATATTAATACGAAATAGCACTTGTTCTCGAAGTATTAATGAAAAATCGCACTTGTGTTTGGCGAAATATTCGTAATACCGCTCGTGCTTCGCACTCGCGGTATTACGAATATTTCGCCAAACACGCGTGCAATTTTTCATTAATACTTCTCGAACCTTGCTATTTCCTATACTAATTCTATTTCTAAATATAGGATTTTGAAAAAAAGTTCCAGTCTAATGCTAGTATTTGTTTTGATTGTTTAGAGTGTGTTGTTAATTATTGGGTCATTCAATATTTCAATAATTCAGTTCATTGATGCGTAATAACGAGCAAACTGATGTTTTATAATCGGCAAATTTATCTTAAATGGTCTTTATTTAATTTATCTAGGATTTTCCGGCTACCATCGTTTTGAAAAGCGTACTGATGGTACCATACGCCTTTTGGCTCTACCATTAACTTCAGTTTGGTTATCAAACAAAACGTATAAACATCACTTTACTTTTTATTCAGGCTTTTTATTTGTAGCCAATCTATTTATACATCACTGCATCTGGTTCGCATTTGAAAGAGTCTGTGTAGATGCTTCTCGAACATGTAGCGTGGCAGGTTTACACCTAAATCGGCCATTGTGTTATCACATTAACCGAAACTACCAGTGTTACGAAAGACTAAAAATATGAATAGGACCTATGGTGCTCTGTATGCCGAAAACATTACTTTGTTATGGACGTACTGTATGGCGCCCTGTTTGACCTCAAACTTGAAAGAAAATTCAAAAGAAATGAATGTTTAGAATTAATATCTGTAAATCTGATACACATTTCATCTTCAACAACTAGCAACCTTTTCGTTCGATTCCATTAACTAAAGCAGCTTATATCTTTAAAATGGTCGATAACTGAACATGAACATGCATAGATTGGATAAACGATTACGCTTTAAAACATCACGAGTCCCAAACCACTAGTATACGTCATACCAGTCCCGATCTTTTCGTATATCTGCGGTGGTATAGTTGTAATAAAAACAAAGTTGTAAGTTCACTTACTTTGACCAGGACAAGAAAACTGCACAGAAAAGGAATAAAAATATTGTCGTGTCCATTTTGGTAGTGACGTTTAAGCTCGTTTTATATATTTCAGCAGGCGAATGCAATACAATACGATTGACGCATTTTAGGATAATAAAATGGAAATTTCTGTCAACACTCAACATGGATTGGGATAATAATCTTAATCGTTGACATAAAATGTCAAGATCATGTTGTCCCAATATGATAGAATGACGTTACACAGAATATAATTACGTTTCTCCTTTTGAGCTGGCACGTACGAATGAAACTGTGAAGTATGTCCATAGAAATAAGAGACATAGAATGCGTACTTGATCACGAATCATGTCTCCACTTTTTTCATGCATGCCCTTAGAAAACCGCCATTTTGAATGGCAAAACAATGCCAAATACCTGTTCAGCATTAGGTTGTAGCAGTAGATATAGAAAGAGCGGTGACAAGACTGGTCGGGAACCTGTCAGTATTTTTACCGCGCGAAATTCCTTGCGACGTGAGTCTGGGACGAGTCAAAGTGCCCTTAGAAAACCGCCATTTTGTGGAGACAAAATTTTGACTGAGAAAAGATAGGAGTACGCATTCTATGTCTCTTATTTCTATGAGTATGTCATACTTCAGCGATATGCGCGCGCAGATCGAGTGTTCAATATTAAAAGCGCCGAGTGATTACAAGTAAACATTGGGAGGGTTAGTGACAAGTAATAATATAATGTGTATAAATTATAGTCTCATATAATAATAATAATATAATAATATATAAAGATTTATACAGCGCTTAAATTATATAAAATATTCCAAAGCGCTTTACAACAATGAAGTTCTACTATACACAAGCAGCTAAAATATTAAGAATTAAGGTATAAGTGTCTATAAATCTAAAAGTTAGAATCGAAAGCTTTCTTAAAAAGGAAAGTCTTTAATTGAGATTTAAAACAGTCAATTGTTTTACTATTTCTAATACCATAAGGTAGCATGTTCCAAATTGACGGAGCTGCATGCACAAATGCTCGATCACCAAGAGTCTTGGCTCTAGTTTTTGGGATAAAAAGTAGTCCCTGATCATCAGATCTCAGTTGGTAACAGCAGTTCGGTTTTTCTAACAACAGTTCCATAATGTAGCCTGGCGCCATCCCATGGAGAGCTTTATATACCAGGAGTGCAATTTTAAAATCAACACGAAACTTAACAGGCAGCCAGTGAAGGTGCATCAGGACAGGGGTAATATGAGCGCATCTTGGTATAAGACACGTCACTCTAGCAGCGGCATTGAGAACTCGTTGAAGACGCTGAAGTTGGTATTGGGGAATGCCGACCAGGAGAGAATTGCAGTAGTCCAAGTGTGACGTCACAAAGGCATGTACGAGCGTTTTAGTTGATTCGATGGAGAGGAACTTCCTTATTTGTCGAATGTTGTACAAGCCCCTAAATGCTTTGCTGCAAACCTTGCCCACATGGACATTCATAGACATATGTTCGTCAAACCACGAACCTAAATTTCGGACTTCTTGTACAGGTTTTATATCAGCATCACCAACTTCAATCGAGTCGATTGTAACCTTAGACAGCTGCTGGCGAGTTCCAATTATCAAGAATTCCGTTTTAGTGTCGTTAAACATTAATTTATGTGAAACTAACCAAGCACGAACTTCGACGATGCAATTATTAATAGTTTGAATAGCTTGATCTTGGACAACGGGTGACTCAGGACGGAAAGATAAATAAAGTTGAGTGTCATCTGCATACCCATGGGAAGAAGGTAGATGCCTGTTAATAATCTGGAACAGTTGAGACACGTATAATAGGAAAAGGACCGGTCAAGACAGCTTCCTTGTGGAACTCCACAGTTCAGCGGAAAATTGGCGGAAAACTTTTGCTTAATATTAATACGCTGCTTTCTACAGGAGAGAAACGACTTAATCCACTTTAAGGCATTTCCGATCACACCAAATTCTAACTTCAATATATCCGTCAGAATTTCATGATCAATGGTGTCAAAGGCGGCACTCAAATCCAAGAGCACTAAAAGAGTTACTTTCTGTTGGTCCATGTTCATAAGGATATCATTGTGGACTCTTAAGAGAGCCGTTTCGGTAGAGTGGAATTGACGATATGACGATTGGTTGTTAGGAAGAGGAGCATTATCAGCACAATGCTCAAATAACTGGCTAACAACTGCTTTTTCCGTAGCTTTAGAAACGAATGACAGGTTACTGACGGGCCTGAAGTTCTCAAAGACTAGATCAAGACCGTATTTTTTAGAATTGGAATAAGAATGGCAACTTTCCATGCTTCTGGGACGTGACCTTCACTTAACGACAAGTTGATCATTTTCATAATGACAGGTGTTAACTCACTGGCACATAATTTCAGCAACCATGTTGGAATAGGATCAAGGTTACATGTTGCATTCGACGACTTCATGATTATGTTATGGACTTCTTCTTCTGACAGGAGCTTAAATGAATCTAATTTGATATCAGGTAAACGATAATCTACTAATGGTGGGTCTACTACAACGTTTTCAATGTCATTTCTAATTAGCTCAATCTTTCGACAGAAATATTTTCCGAACTCATCAGCCAGTTTACGTGAATCATCATGTGGAGGCAAGGAGTTTTCTTGAGGTGTGTTGCAAAGTGAAGACACAACCTTAAAAGTTTTCTTGAGTCTCCCGAACATTGATCGATAAGATCAGAATAGTATTTGTGTCTAGCATTTTTCAAACTGGCAGCATACTTGTTACGCGCTTGGCGATAAGCGTCTTTATCATTTTGGCAATTTGATCGTAGCATTACTTTCTCCAGTTTTCTGCGTTTGGCCTTAATACGTTTAAGTTCTTCACTGAACCATGGCACTCTTGGTCTGACAACCACTACCTTTCTTTGTAAAGGGGCATGTTTCTCCAAAATATGTGATAGCGTATTATCATAATGTTTCACCAGATCATCTAGATTGGAGCATGGGTCATTACACAGTTTGGAATCAGTGATGTCAGCTTTGAAGGCCTGAAGATTCAAATGATTTGTCTTACGAAACTGAATTTCCTTTGTCACAAAATTCGGGCGAGGAAAAGAGAGGTTGCATTCAACAAAACAATGATCTGACAAAAGAAAGTAGTCTTGACTAGGTGGATATTAATGTCATTGGACGATCTCGAAATTAGAAGATCCAGGGTATGCCCAGACGAGTGAGTTGGTACAGTAACATGTTGTAATAAGCCAAAAGTTTCCAATAAATCAGTAAATGTTTTCGCGTCAGTATCAGACGGATCATCGAGATGAAAATTAAAGTCACCGGAGATTACTAATACTTCTGTACACATAACAATGCTCTCAAGTAAGTTGGAGAATTCTTCGAAGAAAACGCCTGAAGAAACAGGGTGAGTTTGTGAATAAGGTGGACGATAGACTGCTAATGTTTTAATCGTACGGTTGAGTAAAGTCAAGTTCCATTCAGAGTATTCAAAAGATCGTTTTTCACCTCCGTCAATTAAAGTAACTTTAAAATTGGTATTAAACATAATACCAGTGCCTCCACCCATTCTGTTAGATTGTCTAGGAAGGTTTTTAAAAGAGTAACCAGGGGGAGAAAGCGCGGCTATGCTAACAGTGTCAACGTCTTTTAACCAGGTCTCTGTCACAATACACACATCAATATTGTTACTCAAAACATGATCAACGATTTCGGCTGTTTTGTTTTTAAGAGATCTCGCATTTACATTGGCGAAACGTAGGAATTTTGTATGAGAATCTGAATTTAAGTTAGTTCTATGTACAGACACGCAGACACAGTTTGAAGGGTTATGAGTACGAGCACGGCGACAACGACCATTACGCGGATGTCTATCAGTACTCAGTATCCTGTTGTTTGTACTGACATCAATGGAGGGGGGTATGGAAAAGGTTGGGATGTGGGATGGTATATTGGGGACCGAAATGGAGGGAAATAATAGGGATTCACAGGAAAAGGGGAGTAATGAAAACTGGGTGAAGAGACAGCTTTGTCCATTATCTTATAGGAGGGTCGTTGGATGTTATTATAAAATTGAGGTTTCTGATGTAGGAAGTCACAATTATTGCCTTTTTTACAGAATTTTCTTTTCCTCAGGAATGGACACGGGGTTAAATGTTTTGGGCGTTTAGGTGTCGCTCGATTAAAACGTCCAGTACCTAATCGAGATGTGCTGGTATTAAATTCACCCGTTGTTGACTTTATTTAGATTAGTAGCTTCAGTTAGTGTGCAGCTTTTTACGAGATCGGTATTCGAGACGCTAGGTTGATCCTTAACAATAAGAACTGACTCATTATGTATATCAGTTTCATTATGGAATATATTTATAATGTCTTCAGTTGACTGATTTAAGTCGGAGTTTAGAACGCTAGGCCGGTCACTTGCTATATTCCTAAACTCGTCGTAGATATTAAATTCATTGAATGAAGTTGGTCCAATGGTATGGGAGGTGTATATGTTAGGGTCAATTAGCGGATCCTTATCAGTAGTTGTAGGGTCATTAAAGGTGGTAATTTTCATACTATTAGTAGGACTGTTGGTCATAGGATTGATATTCATTACTTTGAATGTTGAATTCCCAAGGGACAGCAAGCTTGACGCAAGGAGCAAATTTGCTTCGCTAAGTCTACATATCTCGCTGTCTTGCTTGCGAATAACAGACTCAAAGTCTTTTTGTTTAGATCGCATAGAGTTAATTTCAGTTATTAGATCACTTGTAATGTCCACTAGGGTAGCAATATCTGCTTTCAAGCCATCAAACTGCGATACAGATGGTTCAGTCAGCTCATTAACACTACTACAAACCTCTTTCGTTGATGCTTCGCATGAGGAATTTACATCTTTCGGGTCCTGATTTATCAAGCTTTCGAACTTCAACTTTAGATTCTCTTCAGCATCATCACTCTGTATAACCAGCTTTTTCGAACGAGGACCGCGCCATTTAATCATGTATTCCCCTTCTCCTTCGCTTTTGAAAACTTTAACGTCGCCTCCAGGGGATTTCCACTTGCCTTTCAAGTTTAATGCTTCTGAAGGGTGGGTGACTCCTTAGTTTCCTTGTCCAATAACTCATAGAATTACAATCAAACTTCAACTTACAGGTAAGTTTAATTTTTAAATTCTATTTCGTCATTGGACCACGTCACTAAGGAGTCATGTGAGATTTTAAAGCCTTGTAATCACGAGGGTCGTGAGAAATAATAGTAATCATTTCACAAAAAGTGAAGACAAGTTACAGAAAATATCATCAGTGATAAACTGATAAGAAATTTTAATTAAACATTTGAATGTTCACGTTAAGTAATGTGTCATTATTCAGTTTTTATTCTCTCAAGTTTGGTAGTTCCTAGTAAATATGATTGTCCCACAAATGGAAAATTATATTTATACATTTCACTTCTTATCATCATATTGTAATAACGATTTGTTTTATTAACTGTATGTTCTGACAATAAATGTAAAAATATATTATTTTGTCTAGGGCCTATCAAAAGCCACTCCAGTTTCCTAGTAGACCCCTACACGGCATTATAAATTCAAAAGAGTCGTACCGTTCTGGGGTCAAAACAGTCTCAGTCGCTTTACAGCTTTTAACGCTTTAAAAGGCGTGATATCAGGACAGAATAAAATTATGTTTCGCATCAAATTTCGCATGTATGTTGCACATGGGTGATTCTTTTTTTAAGGCTCCCTCTTTAGCTTTCGCAAAAAGTAGAAGTTTAGATTATACAAAAAAATCATCATTGTGGAACACCCATGCAAAATATATTCGGCGCATTTAGCCGAAATCGCGCTATGCTGGAATCAGGCCTTTAGTTGCAAACAAACTACCATTTTGACCCCAGAACTCTTTTGAATTAGCAGTGTATAGCCCTTTATTGATTTTGTATTTTATAGAATAGCTTGATTTATTGTAACTGTGTATTTTATAGAATAGCTTGATTTATTGTATTGTAATTGGAGCATCCTAATCTGGGCGAATAAAATTTAAATATACCGCTGGCTTCGGATTACCCCTGCTCAAGATTCACCGATTCAGCGATTCAATCTCTGCTTGCATTTCATATTTGGAACAAATATTGTGGTTCCAATTGAAATAACCACAATTCATAACCACCAACTCGATGAGAGCGTGTGTTCTCTTTTCGATTTTGGTCTTTTGAAAAAGCAGCCGGAAGAAATTGTTGTAAATTAGGAGCTTAGATTTATTCATTACAGGAAAGTTAGTGTTTCGCATGATTTCGTAGCAAAATAAACCATGTCGACCGTCTACGCAGTTCAATCATTGCCAATGTGCAAATACTATACTACAAATATAACTATATATCAAGGCAGTTTGCCAAATTGAAACTGCACCAAATGCTTCGAAGGCTGAAAGTTAGTGTTTCGCGATTTTGTAGCAAAATAAACCATGTCTACCGCGTCTACGCATGCAGTTCAATCATTGCCAATGTGCAAATACTATACTACAAATACAATTATTTATGAAGGCAGTTTGCCAAATTAAAACTGCACCCAAGAGATATTTTGGCTCAAACATGCCAAAAAATGGGTTTTTCAAAACTTGGCCGGGAGAAAAGAGGTTGAGTACGAATAGCCGCGATGACGTCAAATCGGGAAGTCATGTTTTGTTTACATTATAAAACAATATAAAATATAGTCATGTTGGAAGCGAAAAACTGCCGAAATATTCAATTTTCTGGCATATACGTTTGGAATTCGACTTCAGGATTTTACGCAATAGAAAGGTGAACATTGACGTTCCCCGAATTTGGTAAAATATTTTCTATAATGACGAGAACTCAAACGGTGCGAGTCTAAAATGTCGGCTGCAAGCCTGCAAATGAAGTCATGGACCCGTGCTGGACTTCGGCAAATTTACTCAAGTAATTTACATGAAGAAAATTAAAAGGTAAAGGGATATGCGCTTGGATGCCTTGTGAGAACGTAGTAATAGACGAAAAGTCTGGAATGTAGAAACAAGTTAGTAAATTGAAATTTGCAATTTTGTATTAAATTGTGCTACCTTGAATATATTTTGTGCAGGATGTGCCACAATTGCCCTGTATAAAAGGAATATATAGCATAAAATAAAAAACAGTCATGGGAGATGTGTATGACTTCAGATTGACCACATGTCTTAACATGTTTATAAACAAACCTCTTGTGCTTGCATTATCAGTGTCTATAAAGTATAGTAAATTATCAAACAATTTTTACATATTGTTCAATATATTGCTTATAAATGGTATTTATAATAATAGTGACATCATTTATATGCTTATGTAGGAAACACAAAGATGAACAGAGAAATGAGGCTCCAATGAAGATAATTCAGACTCATAAGACATCACATAACTTGTTAATTTACTTGTCTAATAATTACCTGTATCTCTGTTATTTGTATCACTGTTTAGTGAAGGCATATTAGTGATATAATAGGGTCCTGAAGGAGGTTGGGGGGGGGGTACTAATCCCAGTTTTACGGCCCAAATTTTGACCAAAATCCATAGTCCCATCCTATGTTTTGCTCAAATCCCAATCCCATTTTCTATTGTTTTTTTTGTTGTTGGTGAATCCCAGTCCCAGTGCATAAAATGGTTTCCCAGCCCAAAAGCATGCAAATCCCAGCTCCCATTTTACCCCTTCAGGACCCTCATATAAGGATAATCAGTAATCTGCCCTAATGCTCCCTATACTCGTTATATTGTTATGTTATGCGCACAAATATATTTCTTTTTTGACCCCAATCACAACCCTATTCCTACCCTCTTGTGACTGTAACATAATGATATCAACCAATTTCCTTATTACTGATCAAGGAATACCCATTAATGGTTCAACTGATTTTCATAATTCAGTTGTAAGAGTATGGCAAACATATTAATAAAAAATTAATCACAAAAACAAATAAATATGTTTATGACCATCCATTCTATGTTTTTCATTTGACTAGTTGTATTTAGCATTTTAGAACACATTAGATTTTTCCTTAATCTCAAGGCAAATGCCCATCTAAACAATACAATTAGTCATACTTGATTTTTATCCAGGTATATGTAGTTGATAAACATGACTAAAGAAGCCACATTTCAACCTACCACTGATGAGTAAAATTGTCTGGTGTTAGATAGAATAAGTAAAATACTAAGGTAGGGCACATCTGACCTGAATAGGAACTCTGGTGGTGTTAGTCATTTTCATACACAGGCGGATTTTCTGTGCACCCCCAAAAATATTTTGCACCCCCCCAAAAAGTTTTCCCACCCCACCTAGAGAAATTTGCACCCCCCAAAAAAATTTAAATGCTCATTGGGATAAATGGCAGTAGTGTGATTGAAATAAAGAGTTTGAACTAAGCAAGACTAAAAACAAGGATTTTGAACTAAATAAGACCAAAAATCTCAAAATTTTCTGGGGGCTTCGCCCCCTTACCCCCATTGGCAACTGTGGCCCCAGACCCCTGCTGCAGCTGGCTCGGCGGCGCTACGCACCCTGTCGCTCACCTCCCCCCCTAAATTTTTGGCAAAATCTGAAAATCCGCCTATGTTTTCATATGTCAGAATGAGCCATAAGTACATCCCCTGGCTCAACAAAGCTGTCACTAGTGTTGCACTACAAGCCGAGGCCTAGACTTGGTCAGTTTATTGCTTCACCAATTTTCTGAGTAGTTTAATCAGCCATTCCATAAACCAAACTGGGCCACAGTGAGGCTTAGGTATGCATGCAGTGTATATTCATAAGATATACATTAGGCTGTATAAAAGGAAGGTGGCTCTGTGGAAAGTTACATGGAATTATAACTTCATTTATTAAAGAGTTGACCATGGGTGGCACTTTTCCATGGGTGGCACGGTTTCATTGCACTTTACATGATACTGAATAGTGGCAAGAGATCTGCCCATAGAAATAACAGATATCTACTATTTTGTCTATTTCTATGGACCTGCTACATTGCACTACACAGAAACCAAATAAATATATATTAAATGTCTTGCCCCATAACACTCCTCATACTAGGATGTTCATCTGGTGGATATAGAAAAATATATAGTAACAATTAAATGTATAGAAATGAAATGTTGTCTCTGCCATCTGTGACATTCCTTGGGCTATCCATCACATTGTGGCCTCTCATCAGCTGATGATCCCATACATTGTAAATGTAATATTGCTCTGTGACCTTGTCTGTCCTTGTGTTCTGACTTGCTTAGCATTAGATACTATAAAATACAAGATGAAAAAAATATGTTTAATATATATCATTCTACCAAGTATATCTATGCTTAGTAGATTTTTGTAGACGATGGTGGTATGTAGTTCATCTATTTTTTGTTACAATACAATTAAACTTACCAGTTCCATAAATACTTCATTTTGTATGGCTTCCTCGACGGCTTCAAAGCGGAGTATACGCTTCCTATACTCATCTCTGTTCCTTCGACTCCGATCTCAAAATTGACAAAATATGAGAGATTTCGCCCACATTCTGGGAACGGCAATGTTCACCTTTCTTTTGCGTAAAATCCTGAAGGCGAATTCCAAACGTATATGCCAGAAAATTGATTATTTCTGCAGTTTTTCGCTTCCAACATGACTATATTTTATATTGTTTTATAATATAAACAAAACATGACTTCCCGATTTGACGTCATCGCGGCTACTCGTACTCAGCCTCTTTTCTCCCGGCCATGTTTTGAAAAACCTATGTTTGAGCCAAAATATCTCTGGAAGTATTTATCCGATTAAGGAATGATGTATATCATTCGAATTGTCTCGTCACGGCCGATTTTTGAGAAAAAAATGGTAATTGTGACATATGCACTTTAACGTCTGTAAGAGCAATAAAGTTCGCGAGATGAAAGAAAGTTCTTTGCATTATTTCATAGCAAAATAGTCCATGTCTACCGCAGTGAGTTATAATGATGAACTACTGACCTGTGTCTTAGACTCTTAGTTCTATCACGCAAAGATATCCCTATGATTAACGCCGGAAATGATGTTGACAGTCAAAGCAACCCTGGTATACTGCAACGAATAAAGTGGTTGCTGTGGAGAAAAGACCAAACGTAACATGACCAACCTGACATGGGATAATAATATAGTATATATCAATGTATGCATGTTAATGTTATAATCACATATACTTGTTGACTATCCTGGAACATTTACAAAACTTTGAGAATAACAGGAAATACGAACTACAGGGTGTATAAAAAAAAAGGTAATCCAATTGCACATTTTCAGCTCTGTGCCTAATTAAAGCAGTGCATAACAAAAGGAAAAGCAATTAATCACGAATTTTAACAATGAGTTTAGAGCTGGTTTACAAGATGTTTGTAATAATTATGCATACGCACGTATTTTATTGAAGTGAAATTCATCAACTTAAGTCCTAAAGGGAGTTAATTTTCAATAGTTTTAGACCCAATTCTCAACGGTGAAAATATGCAATTTCGACAAACAATTTTTATCGGGCTCGTATTTGCTCATTTTCCCTCCATATTGGATGAAAAACGCGTCATCCAACAGCTAAAAGCCTGATCTTTATGATTACAAAAAAATTACGTTCATGCACCGAGTAATTAACGCACAATGGCATGCTAAAGTTGGATTACCTTTTTTTTGATACACCCTGTATAAGAGCAATGAGGAAATTTTAGTGTAATAAACCAGATGGAATGTGAACGTAAGGGAGGTTGTGTAGGTTGGTTGTGGTCAACCAAGCAAGGAACTGTGCCAAATAGATAAGATGCGTGAGCCGTGAGAAGGTTCTCGTGCATAATGTGCGTCCTGTATTTGATTCCTCTTGGAAACCGTTCCCATGGTTAAAACAGTAATATATGAGCGAGATTTGAATGTTAGAGTTAGTTGTTGTGAGAGTTTGTGAGCTAAGAGAAATAAATATCTAAAAAGCGATAATATTGTAAGAAAGTATATAGAATTGTATAAAAATAGTTCAGGATGCACCGCATACCATTGTAAACATTAGTTACGTGAAATAGAAAGATAATAGGCTTTTCGAACGTGCGCGAAATTTAGATAAATAATACTTCAAATACGCGAATAAACTAGAGAACTCCCTGGGCACGGGGTTTATTGTCCATTGTTAGCATTGGAGAGGGTTCGTATTATAGAGGTAATGATATTCCCTTTATTTTCTAGTGATTTCCAACCTGGCCAATTGCGAAACCACGAAGTTGTTTAGACCTTGCAAGGAACGGTTTAACAACCAACGGCTATTACAGTATTTATGGCAGCAACTAACAACAAATCTCCGTGTACTGTGACATGACCTCAGAGGTCGGAAAAGCCTGAACATTAGTCATTTCCTACGCTACGAACAATTTCAATATCAAACAGTTTACCGAGGCGACGTTATTTGTTGATGTACCTGCATGTGTGTTTTCTGAATTGGAACCGATATCGAATGAGTTTAACCCAAATGAATGATCTCAGTTCCCAATCAACACACTGGAGGACCTGGAGAGCCACGTGTAGTTTTCCTACATATGGCGTTGACTATGTTGACTACGTCAGAGGAACATTCGCTGACTTTGATGTCATAAACTACCAAGGGGGAGGGGACTGTAAAAAAATGCTTCGATGCATCCAATGGAGCAGTTAGCAGTGAAAATAACTTTGTTTATTATTTGGATGGGTATAATAGCAATTTCCGCTGCACAGCCAACCCAAGTGCAACAACAAATTGGTGGTTTGGTGGGAACGTCTCGTAACTGCTACCCTCGGACTGATTACGTCAGTTGATTGTCTAATCGATAATTGATTAAATTATTGTCTCTAGTTTCTTCGTTATTTACCATAGTATCTTTTGTTTCATCACGTTCTCTAATGTGTATTGATAACATTTAGTTTCCTGTGACCTCGATGCCATCAAAAATGTATTTATTTATTTTATTATGTTTACCACTCTGACGTGGACGGGAAGCCTTAATTGGGTTTTGCAACCCAACTGACAAACGTTTCGAAGGTTATTTAGTTAAGGTTAGTGCATAATGTTTAGTTTTCAGTGAGAGAGAAAACCGGTATATCTGGGGAAAAACCCCTCGAAGCACAGGAGAGAACAAACCAATCTCAACTTAGACGAGTTAATCAAGCACAGGGATGTAACTCAATCGAAGTAAATTCCTGCCCTGGACATGCTGTATAGCTGGCTAATCTCAGAGGTAAAGGGCAGCGCGCTAACCGCATCTGCCACCCGTGCTTCCCTATAAAATAGCTCAGCAGTGAACCATAGCGTGAACTAGGTGAAGCCATGAATTGAAAGCTTGAAATTCACAGCACTACGCATAGGTGCCTTTAGTTAAAACAGTCTTATAACTATCATAATATCGAAGAAAAGTTACAAGCACAGTTTGCAAAATAGAAAATTGAACAAAACCAAGGTTTTAATGTTCAACACTTTAGCTTTAGACATTTTCAAAACTGGAAACAATAATATGGCTTCCCGAAATTACATTAAAATTAACGTTAAAAGTTGATCTGTCTGTTAACACATAAGCAATAGAACAAAGACGGTTAAGAAACGTAATGAAATACAATAGAATTGATTATCTACCAGATCTACTATATGCTGGTTTATGTTGATGCAAAAATATGGTCGGTTCATCTTCACATGTGCATTGTATTTTCGTCCATCCCACCAATAGCAATGTTATAAATGCATTGCTATTCGTTGGTTGAGTAAAAATACGCCGATACGCACGTGACGGTGAACCGCTTTATTTTTTCATAAGCGCAAAACAACGTAATATATCATGGATTTCATCGAGTTTTCTAACATCTCTATTGACTATGGTTATAGTCCATTTGCATGAAAAGACAATGGAATATTCTGATCACTTGATCGTGACTAAGCCGACACTAACTGCTATGCAAATAATTATGCAATGAGCCCATTTCGACTATATTGAGATTCCTCATTCAGAACACATAGAAATAAGCGACCATGTAGGACGATCATCATCACGATGTTGTTCTAAGAATTTTGCTTTAACCCATTCCTGGAATGATCCTTTGCCAATTGTTATCAAATGCTGCGCACGCGCAATCAGAGTCATCTCAACCAATGCAACTACCCCGCGATCAACATTATCAGCGTTTGGCTGGTACTCAACACCGCCGGTACTTGATATAAGAAAACTGTAAAGATTCTTTAAAGTTTGATGTTCCTCACGTCCTTTCAGTAACTTTTTCCAGGCACCAGAACCAAACCTCGACATATCGGAAGCGATAAGCACTTGACGGATATCTGATACGGCTTTGAGAACTTTTACGAGTTCGGCTAAAACACGCAGGCAGCTTCGTAGTCGGGAAAAATTGTGTGCTTCAAACACTTTCTCTCCACGTACTTGTACAGCAATGTAACGGCCATACAACACGCGGTGAAACCTTTGCGCTTCCCTCAAAATATGCCCTGATGGTTTGAGTGCAAACTGGACGTCCTTAGCACCAACTTTGAGATGTTTTTGAGTGAAGTGGGTTCTAAAATTATTTCCAATTCCACGCCACAACGAGATAGTCAGGCATTTTGCACCTTTAATAACTTCTTTTTCCAACTTAGCCCATTCAGTCATCTTACTAACATTTACACAAAAATATGTTGAATTCGAATTTCCTTTGATGGAGTCCCCAAGGGTCGGACACACGGTCCAACCAACCTTCTCCGTTAACTTTCTCATGTCGTTGTACTGTTTTTTATTGAAGTGTAACATCCGTTTTGTTCGTTCCTTTTCATGTTGATACAAAAAGTATACAGCCACGTGATTTGCATCAGCCAATGAGCATTCAGCCTCGTACTCTTTCTCGCTGACCAAAGTTGCGTAATCGCTCAAAGTGAGTATGTTGTTAAAGTGGCTCAAATTGAAATACGTTCCTAGAGAGTTGCGATAATTGGGGCCAGACAGAGAATCTTTTACTCTGGGTGCTAGAACTTTTCTACCTCCGATTTTGGCTTGGCCTGACAGAGTGATTAAGCACCGAACATTCATAGTCATTTGTTCCTCGTTTCGCGCGTAAATCCGAACATATCTTGAGGCTTTTTGTGTTGCACGATCTTTTGAGCGCAGATTTTCAAATTCAATTTTCTTTGGGAATAACGGCTTAACTGCGTTTAAAGTAATCTCATTTTTAACTCCATCATTATTTAAACCATCGGAATATTCAATCATTATCTGACCACCAAAACCATTCTTAATTATTCTTGCATGTTCATCGGTGAGAAAAGTAAAATTTTTGAAATCCCCCTTATATATTTTCACGTCACTTGTTAAATTTTCAAAGCTTCCAATACTCGCGCGGTATTGCCAGGTTATTAGAAAAGCTACCATTACGACTCCAATTACGATGCACCTAAATTTCCTTGTACCAGGTGTCGAAAACCTATATATATATACAGAGAGTGAAAATATTATCATTTTATTGAAATGCAAATCAGCAAGAGTTTATCATAGTTATATTTAATGCTTTTCCGCCGCCGTGGTGAAGTTGACGTGAAGTACTTAACACACAAACACAGGGTGGTGACTTTCCATGGACAAATTCAGCCCAGTTGTCCAGATACCTAGCTTGGCGCATGTGAGCTCCCAACGGCAAACAGGCTGGTAACTGGTTTTCATGTAAAGTGAAACTGTTTTGTAATTCAAGAAATTTGTATAATGCTGGGCACCTCAGTTCGGGTCACCACAGCGAACCCGGCTCATATAAACACTCCCTAACGACACATTTTAAGACCAATTTACCAATGGTAAATAGATTTATGAGTACATTTTTCTGTATTGCCGGTTAATTAACGAAAGGAAAGGGGCTGTCCCACTTCCATATTCCTCTTCCTAGCACACCGAACCCTAGCTGGCCTTTCTCTCCGCGTTGACTACCTATTAGTGACACTATACCACCCCTTACAGCTACTACAATTCCAAAAGCAACTGTATTTGCAACAAAAATCTATTACAGTCAAAAATTATAACTGCCAGAAGATTAACAACAACAGCATTTTAGCGCATATCACTGATCTGAAAACAAGGACTGGATAGTGCGTCTGCTATGCGTAATTGAAGCTAATGGCGGCCATATTTGTGACCACCACAAATCTAGATTGTGTGTTGGAGGCATGTTTAAAGAGCTTCTATACGTTTCCAGTTATTGGTAGGAAAGGACATATATTTTCTAGATAAGAATTTATCATTAGTGGCCTCTCTTTCTTCCTAAATTTGCCGGTAAATAAGTAATGAGGCCACACCCCAATATGGCCGCCGTAAGGCTCATCATGTGGTGTTAAAGACGTTCTAAAATATATTAGAAGAGCTGTTGGAAGCTATATTTCTCAAATTACATTAGAAAATATATTTGCTTCATTGTATAACTAATTTAAAAAGCTAACGATTTGACTAGTCAATAATTTTACAGATTTATATATCTGGTCTCATTAAAAATATTCTGGCTTCAAAATTGGCTCATTGAATTGAATAGGATGCTCTATCCAGTTATCGTTTTCTGGTCAGTGGCGCAGATACATGTACGCTTAGCGTACCTATTTTTGAGGCATGTTAATAACAGATCCGTAAAATGTTTGGATTTTATGATTTCATCCTGAAATTTCGTCTATAAACACTGTAATAAAAGGACAATCTAATAGCGTAAGAGGCCGACTTAATGATCGATGAAAGGTTTAGACTTAAATATTTTAAGGGAATATCGAAATTACAATTTCGCTTGGATTTCAAATGCCATAAAAGTGGTGGAAATACACTTTTCCGTCACTAAATAGAACTACATTTCTGACAGACTTTTATGCTCAAAATCGGCTGTTTTTCTGTTTTTAGCCCTGTTTAGGTCAAAATTTCCGACAATTTGTCTATTTTATTGAGCAGTTGCCCCCAACCTCACCGAAATTCCCGCCTTTGGCCATAAATCAACAGAATATTGTTGTACTGAAATCAAGTTGGCATCTGTAAGTAGAGTATTTTATGCTGAATCTAAGTTTGTATTTTGCCAACCTAGCATGCACTGAATGTGAGATATGGCCATTCAAAATCATTGATATTAACCTGCAGCCGTCGTTGACGAATTAAATCAAAAGTATATTGAGCCACCTTAAATTGGATGTAAAGACGTACCTCAAAATCTTGTAAGATCTACTCCGTAATTCTTCATTAGTTTCTGCCTTTAAAACCATACTGATATTTCCGTGGAATATCCAATGAAATGAAGAAACTATACACAAGCTCGGACCTATCGTATGTGTGACGATGCGTATATGTGTGACGATGAAGAATCCGAAACAAAATGTTTGCGCATTCAAACGAATCCGGATACATATATATATATATACAGGGCTGTTGCGAACTCGACTCGAACTCGAAGGACTACTTTGTCTTTCTCTTTGTTGCAGTTTCCGACATTCCCGACTGATTACTTGTTTGTTTTACCAGAGATTGTATGAAAAGTGAACCTGTATATTCATGAACATTCATTACATCTCGTCTTTGTTCGTGGCAGCAGGTCGCTGTATCACGTCTATGTGTGATATTGCAGGTTCCCTCGGCGAATAGTAAGAAGAATATAATAATCTTTTAAGAGGAAGCCTATTTCACTGTACAGTGGTTTTCAACAGGGTCCTCTATAACTAGATAAAACATATGAGTATAAAACTATGACATTTTAAGATTTCTTCTGTATATGATAATGGGCGTAGGCTTTTTAAGCTCATCAGGAAGGGAGGTCCAGTCTTGTACTGCTCTGTCATAGGTAACTCGTTTTCCTCAATCAGTTCTTACTTTAGGAAGACTAGGCAAATAACCGTTTCTTGTGTTGTATCCGTGGGATGTGCTCAAAGGAGTTCTAAATCTATCAAAATGTTCTGGGATATTTCCCTTGATTGCATTGCGCACGTCGACACATCGATGTCCAAAACGTCGGTTTGCGAGCGGGATCCACTTCAACACCGCCAAGGCCTCATCAGATGACAATTTGCAATTTACAATTTTCTTTGCAAAACGGTTTTGGAATCTCTGCAAATGTGCCATTTCTAACTTCATTCCATACCTAGTTGGTCCCCCCAAACAGTATCCGCAAAAAAACGCGACAAACCGATCAATCGACAGACAAAATCGACTTATATACGCGGTTCAGGATGTATACAAGTGATAGCGGGAAATTCAAACGTGTTACAACATGTGTCAAGAATAGTGTGCCACTTACTCACTTACTGAGTTGTTTTCGTTTCCTTATGCTCATTTGGTCTTTTGAATTTTTGAATGTTGTGACCGTTTTCATAGTTTTAAAACCATGATTCTATTGTAAAATTCATTTAATTTGGTCTGAAGATGTCGTATTGTAAACAACGAAATGTTAGGTAATAAAAACTTTTACTTTTAATGGTCATTTGCTGGAATCGTTTATTCATTTTTAAACTAAGATTTCCGCCCGCGTGGTATAGCAACAGCTATATATATATGTTCAACAAATTAGATAACTTTATAACCTTAAACTTAAAGGTTCTTAGTGCATTTTGGGTAAAAGGCAAGCTATCAGCTGGAAAAATGTAATCTTTCAGCTAGCCCAAGTACAATTGTACGAATCTTGCCAACTTATTATTTACTATCAACTTCATAGTGTTGAGTTTCTAAACATATAATATCAATAACAATGTCATTGACACGAGACAATGGTGATAGTATGTTGACCTCTGAGTCATGTAAACTTTTGCGTAAGGTTTTACCAAAACCATTCCTTTTGCGAAGATTTTAAGAAAAGCCTTCCTAAATTAAATCGATTATTTGAATGAGAGAATATAGGCAATAGAATATAGGTTTTTCTTTGTCTATTACTTTAGAAAGAAAGCAAGCATGGTGGACGCATTCATCTTGGCAGGTTAGTCAAGGATCGACATTGTATAGGATTTAATTAGTAGCTAGTTTATCTGATCTTAATGGGGGATCGAACGAATCTTACATGAGAAAATTACGCACTTTAAGGCTCGTTCATACAAAGTCAACATGTTGGTCCAACATCATCAAACTTTGTTGGATGCAACATGTTTGCATCCTTTAAACACTATGTTTGGTAATGTTAGCTGATGTTGGAATATGTTGCATTGGGGGCTTGACTTTATTTAACATGTTCATCCAACATTGGACCGCCCTTTAAATATTGTAAGTTTAAACGTGTAAGTTTAGGCCTGTAAACGTGGCCATCCTTGGAGATTCTATGCTGAAGTACGTGAATTCTGCACAGTTGCGTAAAAGCACCAAAGCTAACACCCAGATAAAAACATTCCCAGGGGCCAAAGTAGATGACATGAAATTCTATGTCAAACCAACCTTGGCCCGTGCTCCCGTTCATTTAATCTTACACATTGGCAGAAACGACCTAAAACATAGCTCACCTCAGAAAATATCAAGTTCTATATTCACACGCAAGAAATTAAAAAAGAGCTCCTACGACGAATCTTGTAATATCAGAAGTGATTACAAGAAATGACGATCCTAACTTAAATATGAAAATCGAAGAACTTAACACAAAGTTATCTCAGGTATGTTCAAATAATAACTGGAAACTCATTACGCATAAGAATATATCTACAGTCCTTTTAAACCCATATGGCCTTCATTTAAATAGACTAAGGAACTGCAAAGTTGGCCAACAACTTTAAATATTTCTTAAATAATTGTAATTGACTGCCGGTACTTCGCATCAATAATGCTCCAATTCAAGACCTGAAAATAAATGTTAATAATGTACCTGACTTTGTAAACATATCGGCGCCAGAACATAATAACAGAGTAGACTATCCAATCAATGTATCACGAGATGATCACTGCATAGCCAAGCTAACCCTTACCCGAAACTGAAAGGTTTTTCTATAGGACAACTAAATATTGCTAGTTTAGTAAAACATATCCAAGAACTCCGAATTTTCATTACCAAAACACCTTTCGATATATTATGCATTAATGAGACGAGGCTAGACAATATAATCAAAAGCTCGGAAGTTGAAATTCAAGGCTACGACCTTGTTAGACACGATAGAAACAGAAACGGAGGGGGAGTAGCAATCTACGTACATAATGTTATACCATTTTCAGAAAGAAAATCTCTAATCCCAGAAAACGTTGAGGCAATCTGTCTTGAAATAAAAAAGCCAAAATCCAAACCAATAATAATTTCGACATGGTACCGACTACCAGGGTCTAGTAACACAGGAATACTTGACTGCTTTGAAACTTTTCTTCAGAACATTGATAACGAGAACAAAGAAATTATAATAACAGGCGACTTCAATATAGATCTACTACCCAAAGATAATGAGTGCAGCAACACCAGACGATTAAATGAACTATTAAACGCATATCAATTACTGCAACTTATAAACAAACCGACTAGAATAACTGCATGTGTCAGCAAAACGCTGCTTGACTTATAATTTGCAAAATTGATGATTCAAAAACAATAGCTTCAGGAGTTATTGATCTAGGTATAAGTGATCACAACCTTGTTTATATTTGTAGAAAGATAGGAATACCAAAAAGGAAACCTAAAATCATTTAAACAAGACAATATTACAAATTAAATGCCGATAAATTTCAAACTGATTTAAAAGAAGTTTTTATTAATGTTAATGAACATATACTGACCCCAATGCAGCCTTGTCCGAATGGAACAAAATTTTCTTACAAATAGCAGATATTAACGCACCCCGGCATTCAAGAAAACTAAGAAGCGATCAACAACCGTGGATAACAAACGAAATTAAAAAACTGAGCTTCCACAGAGACTATCTAAAAAAGAAAGCAGTGAGGCTAAATTCCCCTTCTTTTCACGATGCGTATAAAAAATGTAGAAATCAAGTTACTAATCACATTCACAAAGCGAAAACTCAGTACTTCAAGACAAACCTGGAAAACAGTAAAAGCAGTAAAGAAAGCTGGGGGCTAATTAATAAACTACTGAATAAAACGCCGAAAACAACCACTATTAATGACATAAAAATTGAAGATGAAAATGTAACAGGCGATGTAAACATAACAAATGCATTTAACAGCTACTTTGCTGAGATTGGACCAAAGCTTGCATCAAATATTCCTTTAACAAATATAGACCCAATACAATTCACCCAGCCTTGCTCCGCAGAATTTAGTTTTGCGACTATAACAAAGGAAGATTTAGCTACCACAGATGGTAAAATAAACCTGAATAAAGTGCCCGGTTTAGACAAAATACCAAACAAACTTATTAAAGCAGTTGGAAATACGATATATGATTCCTTATTGCATGTATTCAACCTTGTATTAAAAACTGGAACTTTTCCAGAGGACTTAAAACTTGCAAAAGTAATTCCAATTAACAAGAAAGGAGAAAAGGCTGAGTGTGGAAATTATAGACCTATATCTGTGATTCCTGCATTGGCCAAAATCTTAGAAAAACACATTTGCGATCAATTAAGCTTGTATATTAACAGAAACAACATCATCTGCGAACAGCAATCTGGCTTTCGCCCATGTCCTCCACAGAAACAGCTCTTTTACATTGCACTAACCAATGGCTATTAAATATGGTAAGGGTCTAATCAACGGGGTTCTTTTCGTAGACTTTAAAAAAGCATTTGATACGGTCGACCATTGTATTCTTCTGCGGAAACTGGAACAATATGGAATAAAAAGGACAGCCCCAAAACTATTTAAGTCATACTTGAACAACAAGAAACAAGTCTGCGTGCTCAATAACGTAAAATCAGAACAAAAAACAATCCAATGTGGGGTTCCACAAGGGACTAATCTGGGGCCATTGCTATTTTCTATATACATAAACGATTTACCGAACTGCCTCGAACACACTCAAGCATCAATGTTTGCAGACGACACAAACTTGACGTGTTCTGGAGTGTCAACTGCAGAAATTGAATACAAATTAAACTCCGACTTGAGTAATGTAGGTAAATGGCTCGAGGCCAACAAATTAACATTAAATACTGAGAAAACTGAATTTCTGAGAAAACTGATTAAATACTGAGAAAACTGAAGCCTCAAAAAGAAAATTAAACCAAATCCCTGAAAACCTCCAAATACTAATTAATGATTCACTTATTGAACAAGTTAAACAGAAAGAGGTCTTGGGGATTATAATTGACGAAGAATTAAAATGGAAGGAACACACTAATGCTCAATGTAAGAAACTTTCGAGTGCTGTGGCTCTTCTAAGAAGAGCTAAAGCTTTTGTATCTAAAAATGAATTAATTCGTATGTACAACTCTTTAGTAGTCCCTTACTTTACATATTGTTCGTCCGTCTGGAATGACGGAAATCGAACGAATCTTGAGAAACTGTACAAGATGCAAAAAAGGACCGCTCGTGTCATAACTAGTTCAAATCACGAAATAAGGTCAAAAACAATCTTTCGGATTCTAGGATGGACTCCAATTGAGTCTACTCTTATGAAAAGGGAAATTTTAATGACATTCAAGGCTATCCGTTGTATTGCGTTCTATTGCAAAAACATGTTCTCTCATAGCCAAAATAACAATTACGTGATGCGGAGCAACATGCGCATGCAAGCTAGTGTTAGGTAAACCTAAAACTAATTTCATGAAAATATCCTTTTCATACCGAGGAGCTTGTGCCTGGAACAACTTACCCATTGACATTGTCAACGGGTATGAGCAACTATCAACAATTCATTTTAAAAGTTTAATCGACAATTATTTTTCCACAGATTAAATGACTGTTGATGATGCTCATAAATATTGCAACATGAGTAATCAATATTGTTTCATCTAACAGGACTGAATTTTAGAAATATATTTCTAAAATTAATTAATTATTCATAAGCAAAATACAAAGGAAACTCATGACCCGTAGCGGATCTATATATTTGATAAAGACTTGCTCAAATTTTCTCCTTCAATTTTTACAGCTAGCGTAGATAACATCAATCTTCAAAATTCCAACGCCAGTGAGCGTACAAAACGAGTCATTTTAGAAGTCATATACAAACCTTGCAGTTCGGCCTTTATCTGATCTTAAACACTCGGCTGCGCATCGATGTTTTAAATTAGATAAAGACCTCTCGCGCGGTTTGTATATATTACTTCTATATATATATATATGAATGAATGAATGAATGACTTTATTTTAAGTGTCAATGTGTTTAGCTTTAACAGCTAATTGGGGACACTATTTACATTATGATTACCTAACCCACCCTGTCAACTTTCCCTGTGGGAGGAAACCGGAGTACCCGGAGAAAACCCACGACTTTCGGCAGAGCGTTGACTTTACTCTTTTCACTTGAGGACTGGGTTAGAGTCGCATTGAGAAAGTCCTCACTGAAACTTGAACCCGCGGCCTTAGAGGTGAAAGGCAAGTGCGCTAACCACTTCGCCACCGAAGCCCCTTTAAATATATATATATATATATTTTTTTTTCGCTTACCTCAAAACTTGTCTGCAACAGGCTGTTTCATCTGTAAAAGAATCATCAGGCAGTGACAATGTAAAAGAATCATCAGGCTGATGATTCTTTTACAGATGAAACAGCCTGTTGCAGACAAGTTTTGAGGTAAGCGAAAATCTATATATATATATTAAGTCAGTAATCACTAAACACAATGCACACATATCTAGGAACAACAAGCCACAGGACAGGGACACTACCAATTGCAGTTGTAGAGAAAACACCATTTGCCCGCTTCAAAAACAATGCATGACTAGGGACATAGTATACAAAGCAACAGTCACAGTAAGCAACACAAACACGATCAAAAATTACATTGGCATGACTGCAACCACATTCAAAGAGCGATTGGCCAACCACACTAAATCTTTTCAGCAAAAAAGCATGCAAATGACACGGAACTTTCGAAATATATTTGGACATTTCAGTATTAATTGGCAAATTTTAAAACATTCTATTTCGTACACGGGAGGATCAAAACGATGCAATTTATGTTTAGAAGAAAAATTTTGTATTTTGAAAGAAAAAACAAGAATTGTTTACTCAACAGAAGAGCTGAAATAATTTCACGATGTCGTCATCGTAACAAATTTAATATTTCGCGTAAACAACGCAAACAAAGCCATGCATGCACACATAAGCGGTCATTTCTTTCGATACTTGTAAACTGCCTGATGATTCTTTTACAGATGAAACAGCCTGTTGCAGACAAGTTTTGAGGTAAGCGAAAATCTATAATTTGCTCTAACTATATGTTGCGAACGCTCTTTGCGTGTCGTAGACCCAAACCTACACGTATATTTGCACCCGTATATCGGTTGTGCACTCTTGTTTACGTTATTCATTTCTATTTAATTTCAAAATGCGACAATTTCGATTTGACTATTCACTAAAGAATATCCCAATACCATCACAGGACGCTTATTTGAAAAATTTGATTGAAAAAGTGTAAAGTGTAATAAAACGTACGAGATGGAAAGCTAATTTCTTTCTTAAAAACAAAAAATGTGAAAACCAAAACAACCATTTCGGCCTTGCGTCCAACAAAACACCTCCTTCTATTCCGGAAATGAAACCTTTCGAAGACGACCTTATATGTTTGTGTTGTTTACGCGAAATTTATTACGATGACGATCATTATTTCACGGTGTCGTCATCGTAATAAATTTCGCGTAAACAACGCAAACAAAGCCATGCATCCACATACACCCCCACGCTCCGGCAGGAAGCATATAAGCGGTCAATATACAGGGTGTATCAAAAAAAAGGTAATCCAACTTTAACATGCCATTGTGCGTTAATTACTCGGTGCATGAACGTAATTTTTTTATAATCATAAAGATCAGGCTTTTAGCTGTTGGATGACACGTTTTTCATCCAATATGGAGGGGAAATGAGCAAATACGAGCCCGATAAAAATTGTTTGTCGAAATTGCATATTTTCACCGTTGAGAATTGGGTCTAAAACTATTGAAAATTAACTCCCTTTAGGACTTAAGTTGATGAATTTCACTTCAATAAAATACGTGCGTATGCATAATTATTATAAACATCTTGTAAACCAGCTCTAAACTCATTGTTAAAATGACACATTCGTGATTAATTGCTTTTCCTTTTGTTATGCACTGCTTTAATTAGGCACAGAGCTGAAAATATGCAATTTCGACAAACAATTTTTATCGGGCTCGTATTTGCTCATTTTCCCTCCATATTGGATGAAAAACGTGTTATCCAACAGCTAAAAGCCTGATCTTTATGATTATAAAAAAATTACGTTCATGCACCGAGTAATTAACGCACAATGGCATGCTACCTTTTTTTTGATACACCCTGTATATATTATGGCTGTTTTAATGGAAGAAGTTTCCCTTGCCGGCAAAGCAATGGAAAACCCTCCTTTTCTAATTTAAAATGCCTCTAAAACGATTTGCCCCTCCAGATTCAATTATTTGATTTGCTTTCTACTCCACCCCACCCCCCCCCCCCACCTTCTGCTTGTATCAACAATCGTCAGGACGGGGACAAAGTGTGGACAAAATCTTTTCTTCTTTTATCAAACTGTACTCAGGTAGTATAATATCAAAATTGATTTTTCTGCCTTTAACTGATTATGCAATTCCGTATAATATGAATAATAAGATACTTAATAGATATTTCTGAAATATTTGTTGATATTGTAGTCATTAAAAAAGAAAAACATGACATTGTAAGGCGTTGAAAGAAATCTGGTAGATGTTTCATGATGCTCTCTATGTGTATTGATAACATTTTAGTTCATGTGACCTCGATGGTTATCGTTTTTGCAATCGAAAATTATTTTTTTTTTATTATGCTTACCACTCTGAGGTGGACGGGAAGCCTTAATTGGGTTTTGCAACCGAATTGACAAAGGTTCCGATGGTTAGTTAGTTAAGGTTAGTGCCTAAATAAGGGTTAGTTTTCAGTGAGAGACGAAAACCGGAGTACCCAGAGAAAAACTCTGGAAGCACAGGAGAGAACCAATCAATCTCAACGTAGATGAGTTAAGCAAGCACAGGGATGTAACTCAACCGAAGTAAATCCCTGCCCTCGACATGGTGTATAGCTGGCTTAACTCAGAAGTAAGAGGCTAACCGCACAGTAAAAACAAATTGGTTAAAATGACCAAAAAAAATTGGTCGTTTGGATGCATCTGAGACAACCAGTTTAAATTGGTCGTTTTAACCAAAAAAGTAATTGGTCAAAATAACCAATTATTTTTTGGTTATTTTGACCAATTACTTTTTTGGTTAAAACGACCAATTTAAACTGGTTGTCTCAGATGCATCCAAACGACCAATTTTTTTTGGTCATTTTAACCAAATTTTAAATTGGTTAAAATGACCAAAACCAATCAAAAGACGCTTGAAAAAAATAATTAATCAAATAGGTTTTAATTACAAATAAATACTAAGTTTATAATACAAAATAAATATATTAATAATTGAGAATATATAGCATGTATCTATATACAGTATATTTGTCAGGCCAATTTCTGGTTAGACCCGACCGGTGGCTATATACAGTATATGTAGATTAAGAGCTTAAAGAAGCGATCAAGTCCATTCAGCATAATATTATGCACTCTGTGACGACCCTCACAAGAATACATAGTACATGATGCACTCTACATTGAGGTGATATAACAGAAACAAAAACAGATCCGTCCTGAAATAATCTTTCACTCATAATCTCACATGCAATTATACAAGGGATACTGTCAGAAGAATTAAGTGGATCAAAGACTTTTATTACATCTTGTATCCCACAAGCATGACTAAATGCACTTGACTGCCTCTTCAAGGAATCCATGCACTTCCTGCATGGTAGTTTATATATATATATATAAAGTTCAAGTTCTGTCATCATGAATACTTATGAATATACATTCTATAGATCTATAGATCACAGCAATACTTAGTCCAGTTTATTGCATATCAGCTTTAAATTTTCGGTAGCTGGTCAGTGCGGACTTAATCAGTATCTTCAAACAATGCATCATGGGCTTTTTGGCGGGCTCATTCCTTTACTAATCCCATAACATATCAATGTCTCATTTCTTCAGTCAACCATTGAAGACAATCTTTCTTAAATTCATCCCTACCTTCCCAACCTCCAATTCCCAAGACTCTCCTTGCTTCCTCGATGATCTGTTAATTTAAGTAAGAAAGCAAAAAAGTTTTTCTTTGCCAACAAATAATATTACCTATGTCATACACTTATGATATCTACACATCAGATATCAGCCATAAGTTTGTTGAGGTCATACTACCAATTTTTGTACATACTAGATTCGAAATGACAAATACATCTCTTTTGCAAAAGAAAACAAAACATTTCAAAAGTTCAGATTAAGGAAATACTGCAATCTTACAAATTTAGCTAGGAGTGAATAGAAGTCTGATAGTAACACAAATGCATGAAGGGACAATTTGAATGATATTCACATTATGTATACTTTGTACCATGCTTATAGTCATTGCTGGTAAACTCTAACATATATAATTGGATATTCTCATCATAACTGCTTTGTCCCAACTTTAACTTCAGCCAAAATATCAAATCTGAGCAGTTCTGTAACTAGTATCAGTGCATCATTGACATTTTGACAACATAAGCCAGAAACATTGTAAATCATCATTCTTGCTGACTTCACAGCAGTGCTAATTTGGTTAATAGGCTAAGTGCAACACTTTTCCCTTTGCCGTTTATAAACAGTATTGTCTGCAAAATAGGGTGCATTGCCACTTGCTGAGTTAAAATATTATGCACAAGGGTATATTAAATCCTTGATAAAATTAAACAAACAACCCTAAAGCTGCAAGGAAGTGCAATGTAAAGTAATATTTTAAATTTACATTTTCCTGAAAAGTACTCACTGGAACTGTTTACAATATGCTTGCTTCAGTTACTCAAACCAGAGTAACCCACCCAGCTCTGCCAATTTTTCATTTGCTGTGGTACAATAATTTGCTGGAAAATGAAAATTGGGATTACATACAATATAATGAATTATTTGTGTCAACAGCAACAACACACAAGCTTTAGTTCTGTTCAATTTTAGGTTTTATAAAGCATGCCTTGCATCATAACAAGGTTATGATAATAAATTAAACAGGGCTCATTGTAATTAAAGGGTTAAGTGACTCAGAAAATTAAAATGTACTCTCCCTCGGCCTCAAGTGTACTTTTACACTGTTAAAGGGAGATCAATGGAAAATTGGCTTATTTTTTGCTTTTCAACTAGTGATTTTCAACTTTTGTCTATTCTATTTGGTGACGAGGCTGACCTACCAATGGGACCTTGTTCGAAAGAGCCCCTGGGGGACCAGAGCCACAGTTTAACTTAAGGAGGACTTTACCCCCAATGCACCTAGGGCCTGTGGGTTATTTTCAATTAAGACCGGGCACCCCACAAGTTGTTTATTTGGGAACTAAGCTGTCCAGCCTATGGAATATCCCTGCCAGGATCTGGGCAGAGTACTAATGCTGCATTTAAATTAATATCAATCAATCAGGGCTTCATCCTGTTAAAATATTATTATCATTCATTCATCAAAATATTTATTCAGGGAACCTTTATAAAATTAATAAATACATAATAGGCCTTGCAGGAGGATCTAAAGGTTAGCCCTATTATTGATCCCCTAAAAAAATTTAGTAGCTAAAAAATTAGTATAGATTAGTTAACAATGCTGTAAGTGACTTATCATTTCCATGGGCTTTTACTGTGAAATATTAATTGTCACTGAAAATTGTATGTGATTTCAGGTTTGGTACAACACAAAAAGAAAAGGTGGGCCGCACCAAATTTATCTGTGTTTGGCCCTTGTATATAGGAAGTCCAAGCAATAAGCAAGCATAAATCTGGTAGGGATGTCATTTTATCTGTGTGCAATTACCAAATATATATTTCATCTGATATATTATATATTGTGCTAAACACAGGTATGTTTACTCCTGAAAGGCCTGAAAAGTGTTACCAATGAAATTTCTCTTGGGAAAGCGAGCTAGGCTAGCCCTGGTAGCTATGCTGGCTAGGTTCCATATAAACACCTCCATAACCACCACCAATATAAACAGTCAGTATATATAATGTGTGCGGGTTGTGATAAGGTGAACTTCAAAGATTTTGTTTTCACTTCACTTTTTTTCAAATACTGGGTTTGGTGGATAATCCAAGTGAGTAGATATATACACACCTTGTCACAACCCGCACACCCAATAACCTATATATACAGAACTTACGGTTACAGCTCAGCAACTGGTCTCTGTAGCTCAGTTGGTTAGAGCGCTGCACCGGAATCGCAGGGCCGTGGGTTCAATTCCTGCCAGAGGACCTAGTGTTGCCTTTTTTGCAACCGTTCCTGGTTAGGTCTTAAATTTGTGTATATACCTACTCACTTGAATTATCCATCAAACCCAGTATATATAATGGCCTATAATGCCATATCAGGTTCTGGATAGAAATGATATTATTATAGCACAATATACTGTATTATTACAAAAGAAGGATTGTTCTCCTCTCATAGAAAGCTAAATATTTTGCTTTGGTGATTGTATTAACATCAAAGCTAAATGAGTCAATATTTCATTAAGTATCAATTCATGAATCATCAACAATATTCATACCTTAACCTTGTGGCAGACAAACTTGTGTAGTTGTAGTCGTTTGTATTGTTTTAGACAGTTCGACTCGCTTGGACCACATATTATTTCAGATTTATTGCTTGAAATGATAATCTGTAAATACAAAGGCATATAGAAAGTTTTTAATCTCTATTAATAATATATTCTTGAAGCCAAATGGGGCCAACGACCAACGTCGCCTAAAATTATACATGAAAACAATCGATTATATAATCTATATTTACACGCAAAATCTAAAAATATTTACATAGTTTAACACTTACTTTCCAACTGATTGTTTGAATCTTCAAATATTGGAATGTTTCTTCGTATTTCGTTAAAATTTGCAGATGATTTGGGTGTATAAAGTTTTAATTCCACAAGATTTTTGAAAGGACGCGCTGTGAGTGCACGCTCGCTAAGCATCCTGGGTGCCCATATGGGGCACGCGTCTGCATACCACTGAAGGCACTGATCTCAAATATCTGAACAGTCCAGCATATAAGCAACAATGATCAGCAACGATAATTTCACGCCAGTCTCGAAGCCACAGTAAAATGCCAAATAATCGAGTCAGCGGGGATAGCCCGGCTTATATGAACAGGCCCTGATTCCAGGGGCTCATTATACAGGGGGGAGTTATTTGGGGGAGTATAGGGCATGTACTCCTTTCCAACCTCCAATCTAAGATAAGCCCATGAATAAGATAATTTTGACATTAATCAATTAATATAATTGGTTGTGAATATGACCAATTTATTGTTAGTTTTCGAACATGTGGATTTTGCCTATTAATTTAGTCGCTGGGGCACTTGTGCCCAATAGGTTTCTGCACCCAACATTTGACCAATTTAGAATTGGTTATTGATTTGACCAATTTAGAATTGGTTGCGGATATGACCAATTTAGAATTGGTTGCGGATATGACCAATTTAGAATTGGTTGCGGATATGACCAATTTAGAATTGGTTGCAGATATGACCAATTTAGAATTGGTCATTCAACATTGATTGACCAAAAAAATTTGGTTAAATTGACCAATTTAAATTGGTAGAAAATGCAACCAATTAAAAATTGGTTGTTTCAACCAATATTAATTGGTCATTTCAGAATAACCAATTCATGAATTGGTTAAAATGACCAATTCAAATTGGTTACAACCAATAAAAATTGGTCATTTTAACCAGTTTGTTTTTACTGTGCGCATCTGTCACCCGTTCTTCCCTATAATATAGCTCAGCAGCGAACCATAGCGTGGACTAGGTGAAGCCATGTCCCGAAAGCTTTAAATTCACAGCACTACGTACACTATTAGGTGCCTTTAGTTAAAACAGTCCTTATAATAATCATAGACAATAATATCGAAGAAAAGTTACAAGCAAAGTTTGCAAAGTAGAAGATTGAACAAAACCAAGGTTTTAATGTACAAAACTTTAGCTTTAGATATTTTCAAAACTGTAAACAATAATATGGCTTCCCGAAATTATACTAAAATTAACATTAAAAGTCGAACTGTCTGTTAACACGTACATAACCAATAGAATAAAGATGGTTAAGAAACTTGACGAAATACCGAGTAGAATTGATTATCTACCAGATCTACTGTATGCTGGTTTATGTTGATGCAAAATATGGGTGGTTCGTCTTCACACTATGTGCATTGTATGTTCGTCCATTCCACAAATAGCAATGTTATAAATGCAGCGCTATTGGTTGGTTGGGTAAAAATACAATACACACGTGACGATGAACAGCTTTATTTTTTCATAAGCGCAAAACAACATAATATATATATATATATAATGGATTTCATCGAGATTTCGAACATCTCTATTGATTATGGTTATAGGCCATTTGCATGAAAAGACAATGGAATATTCTGATCATTTGATTGTGACTAAGCCGACACTACCTGCTATGCAAAGAATTATGCAATGAGCCCATTTCGACTATATTGAGCGAGATTCCTCATTCAGAACACATAGAAATAAGCGACCATGTAGGACGATCATCATCACGATGTTGTTCTAAGAATTTTGCTTTAACCCATTCCTGGAATGATCCTTTGCCAATTGTTATCAAATGCTGCGCACGCGCAATCAGAGTCATCTCGACCAATGCAACTACCCCTCGATCAACATTATCTGCGGTTGGCTTGTACTCAACACCGCCGGTACTTGATATAAGAAAACTGTAAAGATCCTTTAAAGTTTGATGTTCCTCACGTCCACGTCCTTTCAGTAACTTTTTCCAGGCACCAGAACCAAACCTCGACATATCGGAAGCGATAAGCACTTGACGGATATCTGATACGGCTTTGAGAACTTTTACGAGCTCGGCTAAAACACGCAGGCAGCTTCGTAGTCGGGAAAAATTGTGTGTTTCAAACACTTTCTCTCCACGTACTTGTACAGCAATGTAACGGCCATACAACACGCGGTGAAACCTTTGCGCTTCCCTCAAAATATGCCCTGATGGTTTGAGTGCAAACTGGACGTCCTTAGCACCAACTTTGAGATGTTTTTGAGTGAAGTGGGTTCTAAAATTATTTCCAATTCCACGCCACAACGAGATAGTCAGGCATTTTGAACCTTTAATAACTTCTTTTTCCAACTTAGCCCATTCAGTCATCTTACTAACATTTACACAAAAATATGTTGAATTCGAATTTCCTTTGATGGAGTCCCCAAGGGTCGGACACACGGTCCAACCAACCTTCTCCGTTAACTTTCTCATGTCGTTGTACTGTTTTTTATTGAAGTGTAACATCCGTTTTGTTCGTTCCTTTTCATGTTGATACAAAAAGTATACAGCCACGTGATTTGCATCAGCCAATGAGCATTCAGCCTCGTACTCTTTCTCGCTGACCAAAGTTGCGTAATCGCTCAAAGTGAGTATGTTATTAAAGTGACTTAAATTGAAATACGTTCCTAGAGAGTTGCGATAATTGGGGCCAAACAGAGAATCTTTTACTCTGGGTGCTAGAACTTTTCTACCTCCGATTTTGGCTTGGCCTGACAGAGTGATTAAAGACCGAACATTCATAGTCATTTGTTCCCAGTATTGTGCGTAAACCCGAACATATCTTGCGGCCTTTTGTGTTGCACGATATTTTGAGCGCAGGTTTTCAAATTCAATTTTCTTTGGGTATAACGGCTTAACGACGTTTAAAGTAATCTCATTTTTAACTCCATCATTATTTAAACCATCGGAATATTCAATCATTATCTGACCACCAAAACCATTCTTAATTATTCTTGCATGCTCATCGGTGAGAAAAGTAAAATTTTTGAAATCCCCCTTATATATATTCACGTCACTTGTTAAATTTTCAAAGCTTCCAATACTCGCGCGGTATTGCCAGGTTATCAGAAAAGCTACCATTACGACTCCAATTACGATGCACCTAAATTTCCTTGTACCAGGTGTCGAAAACCTATATATATATACAGAGAGTGAAAATATTATCATTTTATTGAAATCCAAATCAGCAAGAGTTTATCATAGTTATATTTAATGCTTTTCCGCCGCCGTGGTGAAGTTAACGTGAAGTACTTAACACACAAACACAGGGTGGTGACTTTCCATGGACAAATTCAGCCCAGTTGTCCAGATAACTAGCTTGGCGAATGTGAGCTCCCAACGGCAAACAGGCTGGTAGCTGGTTTTCATGTAAAGTGAAACTGTTTTGTAATTCAAGAAATTTGTATAATGCTGGGCACCTCGGTTATTTCGGGTCACCACAGCGAACCCGGCTCATATAAACACTCCCTAACGACACATTTTAAGACCAATTTACCAATGGTAAATAGATTTATGAGTACATTTTTCTGTATTGCCGGTTAATTAACGAAAGGAAAGGGGCTGTCCCACTTCCAGATTCCTCTTCCTAGCACACCGGACCCTAGCTGGCCTTTCCCTCCGCGTTGACTAACTATTAGTGACACTATACCACCCCTTACAGCTACTACAACTCCAACAGCAACTGTATTTGCAACAAAAATATATTACAGTCAACAATTATAACTGCCAGAAGATTAACAACAACAGCATCTTAGCGCATATCACTGATCTGAAAATAAGGACTGGATAGTGCGTCTGCTATGCATAATTGAAGCTAATGGCGGCCATATTGGTGTGACCACCACAAATCTAGATTGTGTGTTGGAGGCATGTTTAAAGAGCTTCCATACGTTTCCAGTTATTGGTAGGAAAGGACATATATTTTCTAGATAAGAATTTATCATTAGTGGCCTCTCTTTCTTCCTAAATTTGCCGGTAAATAACTAATGAGGCCACACCCCGATATGGCCGTAAGGCTCATCATGTGGTGTTAAAGACGTTCTAAAACATATTAGAAGAGCTGTTGGAAGCTATATTTCTCAAATTACATTAGAAAAGATATTTGCTTCATTGTATAACTAATTTAAAAAGCTAACGATTTGACTAGTCAATAATTTTACAGATTTATATATCTGGTCTCATTAAAAATATTCTGGCTTCAAAATTGGCTCATTGAATTGAATAGGATGCTCTATCCAGTTATAGTTTTCTGATCAGTGGCGCAGATACATGTACCCTTAGCGTACCTATTTTTGAGGCATGTTAATAACAGATCCGTAAAATGTTTGGATTTTATGATTTCATCCTGAAATTTCGTCTATAAACACTGTAATAAAAGGACAATCTAATAGCGCAAGAGGCCGACTTAATGATCGATGAAAGGTTTAGACTTAAATATTTTAAGGGATTATCGAAATTACAATTTCGCTTGAATTTCAAATGTGGTGGAAATACACTTTCCGTCACTAAATAGAACCAAATTTCTGACAAACCGCCTTTTATACTCAAAATTTCCGACAATTTGTCTATTTTATTGAACAGTTGCCCCAACCCTACCGAAATTCCCGCCTTTGGCCATAAATCAATAGAATATTCTTGTACTGAATCAAGTTGGCATCTGTAAGTAGAGTATTTTATGCTGAATCTAAGGTTGTATTTTGTCAACATAGCATGCACTGAATGTGAGATATGGCCATTCAAAATTGGATGTAAAGACGTACCTCAAAATCTTGTAACATCTGCTCCGTAATTCTTCATTAGTTTCTGCCTTTAAAACCATACTGATATTTCCGTGGAATATCCAATGAAATGAAGAAACTATATACAAGCTCGGACCTATCGTATGTGTGACGATGCGTATATGTGTGACGATGAAGAATCCGAAACAAAATGTTTGCGCATTCAAGCGAATCCGGATACATATATATATATATACGGGGCTGTTGCGAACTCGACTCGAACTCGAAGGACTACTTTGTCTTTCTCTTTATTGTTGCATGTTTGTTTTACCAGAGATTGTATGAAAAGTGAACCTGTATATTCATGAACATTCATTACATCTCGTCTTTGTTCGTGGCAGCAGGTCGCTGTATCACGTCTATGTGTGATATTGGAGGTTCTCCCGGCGAATAATAAGAAGAAGAATATAATAATCTTTTAAGAGGAAGCCTATTTCACTGTACAGTGGTTTTCAACAGGGTCCTCTATAACTAGATAAAACATATGAGTATAAAACTATTGTCGGAGACCGCCGAATATCTTAATTTAGAATATTTATAATCCCTTTAGTTGATTAACATTATGTGTTGAATGATTAGAAAAGACATTTTAGATACAATCGAGAGAGACTGCGAGAGATTAGTGAGAGAGAGAACTGTGGCCGTGAGTGAACCTGTGAGTGAATATTTTATCCAACCTCAGAAACGCCATTTGCAGCACTCTGAGAGCAGCTTCAACAAAAAATTAACCTAGACTAGTAATCACTACAGTGTCATATTACTCAAATAGACATAATAAAATTAAAAATATTGTAAATCTATATCAATATTACTAGTATAAAAGCCTTTATCATTCATTGATAAAACCTGACCTTTATATCCTATGTATACTGCATTTATATCGGTTATCCTCTACATTAGCTACACCTTTGACGGACATAACAAATCCATTCTCAAAATGAATGATCCACATGAAAAACCCCTCGACAATGAATGCAACTGCCGATCTCGCGACAACTGTCCTTTGCTTGGTAAATGCCTTACAAAGGCAGTTGTATACCAACAGTTACGACCAGTGTCGGGAAACCAGATCAAACATACGTCGGTCTTACCGCAAACGCATTCAAAACCAGATTCGCCAACCACAAGACGTCATTTAACAACGCAAAAAAGAAAAAAACCCTGAATTAAGTAAACACATCTGGAAACTCAAAGATAACCGCGTCGATTACAACATCACATGGAAAGTTCTGAAACAAGCCCGCCCTTACAGCAACGGATCCTCTAAATGTAGTTTATGTCTATGGGAGAAGTACTTTATTATTTGCGAACCTTCTCTGGCCACTCTGAACAAACGCAACGAACTAGTGTCATCTTGCAGACACGCCAGTAAATTCTTATTTATAGGAACTTTGTAACATGATTTTTTAACGCAGCTCTTTAGACTAATCTTATATATCTTACAATAATTAAACCTTCCGGGACATGTTTTTTGTACATTGTTTGACAACCACTTTAAACTTCAAGTGGATATTATGTATATAGTATAAAGTATAACCTTACATGCCAACGGTCAAAATTTCAAATTAACCAATAATAGCCAAGAACGATAGTATAGATCGAGATATAATCCTACGTGTATATACAACTTAGTCATTAGATCATTTTGTCTGAAGAGTACCACACATACGTGTGTAGCACGAAACTAACTAGTAATAAAATGTCTATTCAAAACTGTTGAATCTCTGAATTTTAACTATATATATATATATATATATATATATATATATAGTAAAACAAAATAAAGTACAAACCCGAACTACTTCATTAAAACTTTAATTCACTACAAATCTGTTTCGTATGGCAAGCCGAGCCTACCACACTCATCAGGTGAAAATTGCAACTGATTTTTTAACGCTAAGAAATTTGAATTAGGATTAATCTATAAAACGGATGACTCATATTACAAATACGTACACATAGCTAACTGTGATAAGTGTCTGTTAATTGTTTGTTAGTGATTGCTTAGTAAATGTTTCTTCCTGTGTCTACAAGTGGAGACAAGTTCATTTCTGCGGTTAAGTGAGCTTAGTTTCGGGTGACAAATAATGATGTATTTTTCATGCAGGCATAGATTACATCTCTTCGTTATATTCGAGTATGGTTTGCATTGTTTTAGTATTTTCCAATTGATGGCGTAGTGGACATCTGATTCTTTCAATGTCCAGACATATTTGCTAAGCTCGGTGGCAGATTTATATTTTAGATTTCTAAATGAGCTAGTGTGGTTTAGATATCGGGTTTTAAAAGTGTTTTCAGTCAGTCCTACGTAGGTTTCGGATTTCATGTTATCTTGTCTGGTGACTGTGGCTTGATAGACTATTCCTTTCGTTTGGCATTTTTGGTCGAGCGGGCAAGTATTCTTCTGGCGACAATTACATGTGGTAGTTGGGTTTGGGTTGGATTCAGTTTCATTCTTAATTACGGATTTGTTGTGCGAAGAGATGATGCTTTTCATGTTAGGCATGCAACTATAGCTCAACTTCAGAGTGTTCCTATTGAATATTTTACGGAGCGGGTGACCCTTCGGAAAACATTCATCGATCGTCTGCAACTAAAGAATCGTTTGGTTTCAAAACTACAAAATCTCCGCCACCGACCAAAGAATTAAATGAATTCGAAAACAAAATGCTGAATCTTATTCAGAACATTAAATTTAAGGACTCGAACTGCGAATTTCAAAACCAACTTTTGCGAGATTCGAAAAAAATCAAGAACGACAACAATCTACTCATCGCTGCTGACAAAACGACAAACTTCTACCGTCTGGACTCTCCTACCTACAACCAACTACTAAAAACATCCATAACAAAATCTTACAAGAAAGCCCCAACCAACACTACTAACAAAATAATAACCGAAGAGAAAAAAATCGCAAAGAGCTTCGGCCTTGACATCAAAATCGACGCACTTGCTGAGAAAGATTCCTTCGTAACATTGAAAGACCACAAACCCAACTTTAATAACAATCCTACGTGTAGACTAATCAACCCATCTAAGTCAGAAATTGGCATCATAAGTCAGAAACTTCTACGAAGAATCAACTCCAAAATAACAACTTCCACTGGTCTAAATCAATGGAAAAATACCGATTCGGTACTTAAATGGTTTGCGGACATTCCTAATAAGTCGGCACATTCATTTATCTGCTTCGATGTAGTTGAGTTCTACCCATCGATATCCGAAGACCTACTGACAAAAGCTCTAGAATTTGCTTGCAAATATGACGAAATAACCGATCAAGAGATAAAAACCATCATACAAGCTAAGAAATCTCTTCTCTTCAATGAAGGCGTGGCGTGGTGCAAGAAATCTTCCAACTCCCTCTTCGATGTGACCATGGGTAGTTTTGACGGAGCTGAAACATGCGAACTGGTAGGCTCCTACCTGCTATCAAAGCTATCTCCAAAGTATGGCAACAACATTGGTCTATACAGAGACGATGGGCTAGCCGCTTTCAATGAATCACCCAGAGAAATAGAGAATATCAAGAAGGATATTTGCAAAATTTTCAACGACCACAGCTTAAAGCTCACCATCGAAGCGAACAAGAAGTGCGTCGACTACCTAGATATCACCTAGATCTGAGAACTGGAAAGTTCAAACCATATAGTAATGAAGCCAGGCAATATCCCACAATACGTCAATCACCGCAGCAACCATCCGCCAGCAATTATTCGCATAATACCAGATGCAATCAACAGGAGGTTATCCAACATCTCTTCTGATAAGCAAGTATTTGACTCGGCCGTCTCTCCTTACCAAGAAGCACTAAGAAAAAGTGGCTATGATCATAACCTAAACTTCAACCCAAACCCACCGGTAACAAAGAGATCGAGAAGCAGGAATATTATATGGTTTAACCCACCTTACAGTTCAAACGTAGCCACCAACATCGGCCGATTATTCCTGCAGACGATCGATGAATGTTTTCCGAAGGGTCACCCGCTCCGTAAAATATTCAATAGGAACACTCTGAAGTTGAGCTATAGTTGCATGCCTAACATGAAAAGCATCATCTCTTCGCACAACAAATCCGTAATTAAACCCAACTACCACATGTAATTGTCGCCAGAAGAATACTTGCCCGCTCGACCAAAAATGCCAAACGAAAGGAATAGTCTATCAAGCCACAGTCACCAGACAAGATAACATGAAATCCGAAACCTACGTAGGACTGACTGAAAACACTTTTAAAACCCGATATCTAAACCACACTAGCTCATTTAGAAATCTAAAATATAAATCTGCCACCGAGCTTAGCAAATATGTCTGGACATTGAAAGAATCAGATGTCCACTACGCCATCAATTGGAAAATACTAAAACAATGCAAACCATACTCGAATATAACGAAGAGATGTAATCTATGCCTGCATGAAAAATACATCATTATTTGTCACCCGAAACTAAGCTCACTTAACCGCAGAAATGAACTTGTCTCCACTTGTAGACACAGGAAGAAACATTTACTAAGCAATCACTAACAAACAATTAACAGACACTTATCACAGTTAGCTATGTGTACGTATTTGTAATATGAGTCATCCGTTTTATAGATTAATCCTAATTCAAATTTCTTAGCGTTAAAAAATCAGTTGCAATTTTCACCTGATGAGTGTGGTAGGCTCGGCTTGCCATACGAAACAGATTTGTAGTGAATTAAAGTTTTAATGAAGTAGTTCGGGTTTGTACTTTATTTTGTTTTACTATTTCGCTCTGCCTTGGTATTGAGCACTCTATAGTCTATATGATTTTGAACTTGACACTTATATTCATATATATATATATATATATATATTTTCGCTTACCTCAAAACTTGTCTGCAACACGCTGTTTAATCTGTAGGCAGTGACAAGTATCGAAAGAAATGACCGCTTATATGCTTCCTGCCTGAGCGTGGGGGTGTATTGGTGGGAGACAATGTGTGCATGCATGGCTTTGTTTGCGTTGTTTACGCGAAATTTGTTACGATGACGACATCGTGAAATTATTTCAGCTCTTTTGTTGAGTAAACAATTCTTGTTTTTTTCTTTCAAAATACAAAATTTTTCTTCTAAACATCTAAGCATCGTTTTGATCCTCCCGTGTACGAAATAGAATGTTTTAAAATTTGCCAATTAATACTGAAATCCTTATTGTTTTCTTTCAATGTCCAAATATATTTCGAACGTTCCGTGTCGTTTGCGTGCTTTAATTTTATGCTGAAAAGATTTAGTGTGGTTGGCCAATCGCTCTTTGAATGTGGTTGCAGTCATGCCAATGTAATTTTTGATCGTGTTTGTGTTGCTTACTGTGACTGTTGCTTTGTATACTATGTCCCTAGTCATGCATTGTTTTTGAAGCGGGCAAATGGTGTTTTCTCTACAACTGCAATTGGTAGTGTCCCTGTCCTGTGGCTTGTTATTCCTAGATATGCGTGCATTATGTTTAGTGATTACTGATTTGACATTGTTCATGCAGCTGTAACTTACTTTAACTGTATTTCTGTTAAAAATTTTATGGAGCTTGTGGTGCGGTGGAAAATGTTTGCCAATTATAGACTAAGGAAATTACGTCCTATGTTTGTGCTAACACTCTTGCTAAATGGTGGGTTGAACCAAATGATATTGCGTTGCCTATTTCCCCACGTTCCAGCAGGAAGCATATAAGCGGTCATTTCTTTCGATACTTGTCACTGCCAGATGATTCTTTTACAGATGAAACAGCCTGTTGCAGACAAGTTTTGAGGTAAGCGAAAATCTATAATTTGCTCTAACTATATGTTGTCGAGCACTCTTTGCGTTTCGTAGACCTAAACCTACACGTATATATATGATATATATAGTAGCAACAGTCAGCACTCAGTCAGACTAGCAGTACTGCAATAGCCAACTGGTAAACCTACCCATGAGGCAAAAGAAAATTTGCAGAAAAATGTCAGAAAATTTCCAGTTATTTCGAGGAAGGTTGAGAAATCCTACTCGGAGGAAGGTTGAAAATGCTGCGTGCAGCAGAGCATTGTATGTTGGCCAAACACGCCGACACATTCACACGTATTTCAGAGCATGAGGAGTTTCGCCTTTGGCTGGTAACGCACATTCTCCTTCAACTACGCGCGCCTGCTATTCTTGCCCCCCAAACACATTCACAACACGCAGTTGCCGACTTGCCGTGTGTCCGCTGACTTTTAGATCCTTTCATCAGGTATTTTTGAATCTGATCCTCTTATTCGCGAAAGCCCATGCAGTAGTTAACGCTACTATAAAATATAAGTTGTTTTCCTTTCTTTATGCTCATTTTCTCTTTTGAATTTCTGAATGCTGTGACCGTTTTCGTAATTTTAAAACAATGATTCTATTGTAAAATTCATTTAAATTGATCTGAAGATGTCGTGTTGTAAACAACGAAATATTAGCTAACAAACTGTTTACTAGTTTAAATATGTGTGGTTTAAAAGTCATTTTCTGGGCTCCTTTATTTCCGCCTATAGTGCAACAATAGCTACATGTTCAACAAATTAGATAACTTTATAACCTTAAACTTTCTTAGTGCATTCTGGGTAAAAGGCATGAAGCTATCAGCTGGCAAAATGTAATCTTACAATGGTGATAATATATTGACCTCTGACATGTAAATTTAAACCAAAACTATTTGCTTTTGCGCAAGGTTTTAAGAATAGCCTTCCTAAATTGAGTCTATTATTTGAATGAGAGAATAGGCAAGTACACGAACAAGTTTTTCTTTGTTTATTATTTTAGAAAGCAAGCATGATAAAAGTTCTGGTGGACGCATTCATCTTGGCAGGTAGGTCAAGGATCGACATTGTAGCTATATGATTTAGTAGCTAGACAGTTTGTCTGATCTGAATCGGGGATCGAACAAATCTTATATACAAAAATCATGCATTTTAAGGCTCGTTCAAACAAGGCCAACATGTTTGCATTCTTTGAACACTATGTTTGGTAATGTTAGCTGCATGATGTTGGAATATATGTTGCATCGGGTTTGACTTTATTTAACATTTTCATCAACACTCGGCCGCCCTTTAAAATGTAATAAATATTGTAAGTTTATGAAATACGCAAGCAAAAGTGTCTTATTAAGTTTCGTTTAAAACAACGAGCGCTGTTGGAATTTTATACCATAGATGAGACGCAATGGGATCGTGTGCCATCATGAAACATTGTATATTGTTAATCGCTACACGGTCAAGTTCGATAATAGCCTGGGATTTATTAATAAGGTCGCGGATTCGAATCCCATGCGCCAACACGGCAAGCAGTATTTTCTGCTTACGCGGTTTGGAATATAATTCACTCGAAGAACATTTCTTCCTATTATATTACCGAGTGAACATATCACAACATTTCATATCATATATGAGCGATATCATATATAGATAGAGCATATATAATTATATGTAATATATACAAACCGCGCAGTGGTCTTTATCTGATTTAAAACGGCATCGAGGCGCAGCCGAGTACATGTTTTAGATCTGATAAAACCGAACTGCAAGGTTTGTATTTTAGAAATATGTAATATATATATAAACTTTCGAGCGAATGCTTTTTGGTCAGGAGTTAATTAGTAATTTGTTAATGTCGAAATGTTGAATTTTTACTATATTTTTCAAGTGGGTACATCGTTCCACCAACATCTTGAAAAATAGGTACGCTAAGCGTACATGTATCTGCTCATGCGTATTTGCATAATTGTATAATTTAATAAAGTAATTATTTGAGTTATAACTTCTTTTCCATGGGTCAATTAATACAAGAGGTCTATTAGTGTATGAACTTTAATATTGCTCCTAAACAATTGTGCATAGAGGGATGAGGGCCTATAGTCCATGGGAGCAATTTTTTAAACAATTGTGAAACCTTCAGATTTTAATCTATTATACTTGGGAATAAAGGTTGTAGTAAACAGCAGTATTTACACACCACTTATAAATATTACATACCACCTAGTCCCCCTATAGCCACAACAGTTTGGGAGAGAAATTCCAAATTGTGCCTATATCTTTTTACCAATCAAATATCAAAAGTAAACTTAGTATGAGGCGATGTTGACTATGGAAATGACAAACAACGACCATGAACTATTGTTGATTTGACCCAAATAGTGTTGAGACATATAATATTTTAACACTTTTATGAGTGAACTTTATCGAAATAGAAGCTCGAATAATGCAGGATATTCGTACAATATTTAAATAGGCTTACCTTATTTCCTGATTCAAATGACATTGATATATAGCAGGTCCAGTCAAGTCAATACTTTGTGTAAATTGGCGATTCATTTCCGCAGTTTATTAAAAGACTTCCAATACTTACAAAAATACTCCCTCGACTTTTGCCATGCTCAAAAGAGTACAGAAAATAAAAATATCGTTGGTTTGATGTATAATTTTCTTCGTAAAATTAAAATATTTACTCATGATGTTTACAATTCTCGCACTTCTGTAGTCCGCCATCTTGAAATAATCAATATCAATCCAGTTATACATCGAGATCAAAGAGTAACAATATAATTACGTCATTTTAAGCTAGCTGTCACCATTAAAAATTTATGGAGTTCACTGGCTGTCACTAATTGGTCAAACGAGGTGTAAACTAATCGCTGATTGGCTGATATAAGCTCGTCGCTGAATGGCTACAAGCTAACACACTCGCACGATGGCAATATATCTGCATTGGCAGATACAAAAATCATTTAAAATTTTTGTGATCATTCATACGGTAAATAAGGGATCATTTTTAAGGATATTTTACGTAATCTATTCTGACTATACTTTGATTAACATCAGATTATAGTTTTAGTCTGTCTACAACAAGCTACTGGGTCGATATTCGTAGTCAATATTAGTAAATATTGTATAATATTTGCATGTATTTTGTATTAAAGTAAATATTTTTTTGTTTCTGGATGAACTTGTGAAAATGAATTTTTACAATTATTGTGTTAAGTGCATGAGGATCATAATTTGATTTCCAGTTGAAACCATTGTTCAACGAAACTAATGAGTGATTAAAATTCAGAAATAGAAAGTTGCGGTTTGGATATACTTCAACACTTATTATTATTAAACATATTTATACAGGTTTGCTTCTTCAGGCAATATGCAGCCTGCTATCAACGAAGGACCTGTAACTAAATTAAGAAATACAATATAAAGTCTAAAACTACTATTGCTACAGTCACTACTTAAAATCTATAGAATATCATTAGAAGTCTACATTAGGAGTCTATACCGATATACTTAAAATGAGAGCGTTTAAAATGTAACAGTTTAACTTTGCGTTTAAAATTCAAAAATAGGAGATCTCATTCCTTATTTCCTCGTTCAAAGAGTTAAACAGTAGTGCTCCTTCCAGCCTCTGTCTTGACTTTTGATATAACTAAGCGCGAGTTGTTGTTATGAGTGTTTATCCCGTGGTTGAAACGATCGAAATTCACGTGGAGGAAATTTGGGCCAAGTGAGTGCAGTGATTTGAACACATCTATCACAACAAGCCTGTTACGGCAGGTGACGACATTATCTTGTAGGCAATTTTTTGGACCAATTATTTTCGCTGCTCTATCTTGGAGTCTCTGTAATTTTCAGTTGGCTGAATTACTGATAGTTTACGTCAATACCATTAGCCTAATTGAACTACAATAGGAAAAATAGGATCGTATGAATAGAGACTTTCCGAGTTCACACGAAACCGAATAGCTTTAACTCTATAGGCTGTTGCGCTATATAAATAATATAATGGCGCAATGTTAAATTACGTAATTAAACAGCAAACTTTTCCAGGGGCTGTTCATATGAGCCGGGCTGGCCCGCTTTACTGGCCTAGCTCGCTTTGTCGGGCCAGTTTGTCCTTTGCTTCACGGAGGCTGCAAGATCTATCAAGAAATTCCCGCGTGATTTTGGAGGGAAAGCGAAATTTATTTTTATTTAGGAGGGATTTATTGAATACATAGTTGTTGAGGTGACTTTCCATATTACTATCCCTAAATTACGTGACTAGGATTAGGATTAAGGGTTAGGGTTAGGATTGAGGTTAGGATTTGGGTCGAGGTTAGGATTAGGATTAAGGGTTAGGGTTAGGATTGAGGTTAGGATTAGGATTAGGGTTAGGATTAGGATTAAGTATAAGTTTGCATTAAAATTCAGATTGTTAATATGGAAATTGAGCCTGTTGTTGACTTTCATAAATAATGCGACAATAATTTCTGTTTTATAAACTAATTTTGTTCTAGTACTAGTAGAAACTGGCTACGCTGCAGGAGGATCAGGTGCTGATGTACGGTCATGTGTTCAATCTCCGCCGGTGAGTTTTCAGTAATAAAATAGTCAATCTTTTAACACTGGGTAAATATTCTAAATTTTACCACACACTGGCATCACCCTAGTATATATACATGAACTTGTGGTTACCTCAACTGGACTCTGTAGCTCAGTGGTATGAGCGCTGCACAGGACAGCAGGATCAGTCCCTATACCATGGAGGCTTATATAGTTGCATTTTTCGCAACTGCTCCTGGTTAGGTCTAAAATGTGTGTATTCATCGCTCGAAATTTCCATCTACAAAAAAAATCCTTCAATCTTTAACAAAGCGGTGGGTTTTAGAAAATTTTTGTAGTTTTGTAACCGCCGATGGATGTAATTTCTCAGCTAAAGTGTGAAAAAATAGAAATGCGCATTTTGTATCATACAGAAATCAGAAAAAGGTAATTCAGAAAAAGGTAATTCAACTTTAGCATGTTATCGTGCGTTTATTATTTATTTTATAGATTTAATTTTTTCATACGAATAGAGATCAATCTTTCAGCTGCCAAATGATACCTTTTTTGTATCATTGCGATCAAAAATGGCCAAATACGATACGATTGAAAATTGCCGGTCGAAAACGCATTTTTCCACCATTGGGAGTAGAGTGCAAAGCTATTGTCTGCCTATTGAAATTATTCTCATTTCGGATTCAAATTTAAGAATTTTAATAAGATGGCGTAGCCATGGACTATTTATCAAGTTAAATTTAAAGAAGGCTCAAATCATCGGATGGTATTGGGCCATTATTGATCGTAGTGATACAAAAAGGTGTCATTCAGTCATTTGACAGCTAAAAGCCTGATCTTTATTTGTGTGAAAAAGGTAAGTCTATAAATATCAATATGCGCGCGATAGCGTGCCAAAGTTGGATTACCTTTTTTAGTTTTTTTATACACCCTGTATATTTCTTCTATGCCATAAACGCCCAACTTATCGTTTGAAAACATTTTAGAGGAAATTGGTTCCAGTTGTTGCCCACAAAATTTTTCATGATTCGTTTGTCTTTGTGTTTGCTTATGTGTTTTTGTGAATAGTTCCGAGGGTTAGTTAGTCAAGGTTAATCCCTAAGTGTTAGTTAGTCAAGGTTAATCCTTATGTGTTTTTTTTGTGAATAGTTGTGAGGGTTAGTTAGTCAAGGTTAATCCCTAAGGATTAGTTTTAGTGAGGGAGGAAAACCGGAGTACCCGGAGAAAAACCCTCGAAGCACAGGAGAGAACCAACCTATCTCAAACTTACATGAGTTTATCAAATACACTGGCGTTACCCAACCTGAGTAAATCCGTGCCCTCGACCTGCTGTATAGCTGGCTTAACTCAGAGGAAAGGGGCAGCGCGCTAACCGCATCTGCCACCCGTGCTTCCCAAATAGAATTAATTATGTTCTATACTTCTTTTTCTCAACAGTATTATCCCAGAACTGTGGTAAAAACAACAGACCGTATAATGAAACTTCGCGAGGAAATGAAAAGAGATGGCTTGGCAGCTTATATTGTTCCTTCGACTGATTCACATGGGGTATGCTCAACGTACATCAATGCGAAAAACGTTTGCTGTTTACGTAATTTTATATTGTGTCATAGCGCAACAGGCAGGGCCAATTTTTAACATAGAAGCTGGTGGGGTGGGGGTGGAGAAGGTTCCTCCAGCCCCAATGTTGTCCCCCCAGTAAAGGTCCCTTTTGTCTAAATATAAGCAAAAACTTAGTTCCTAGAAGTATCGTCAATATTCCCATAACCAAACTTAACTTTTATACTAAAAGCTCAGTCTGGAATAAATCAAAATATCGTGTCTGAAAATAGTGGATATCAAATCAAGCCCCGGGCGCTAAAAAATACGGACTCACCAGATCCCGTAATACTAGTTAAAACTTTTCCAGTTCACCGTCTCCTCCAAGTTACGTTAAGCCCCTATTCGTTGATTCCCCCCACTGACCACTTCATAAAGGAGGCCCTGAACATGGTACCCATAGGCGTACGGGACGTGGGGGCAGGGGGGGCACCTGCCCCCCCAAAAATTTGGAGATTCAAGTAATTCGGGCAAATGGTTCACGAATATTCGGGCAAAATAGATTTATTTAGTCTGAACTTAAACAAAAACAGAATTTTAAAATTTACAGTACTGGTAATTTATCTGGTATGCGTCTTGTTCAAAAAATTATGGTTTATAAGATAAATATCTGGGTTTTGGACTTTGAAAGAGATGATAAAGTTAAGACTTTGCGGGAAAATTTTTAACCACCCCCCCCCTCCCCTCCGTCGACAAAAAAATAGATACTTAATTTGTTAAATAAAATTGAAAGTGGTTATTATTGTTATCAAGATGTTGTTATCTAAATTCGGGCAATTTGGCTAAGCTATAAAATTCGGGCAAAATTTTGGCTGCCCCCCCACAGAAAGTTGTGCTCGTACGCCTATGATGGTACCCAAGTGTACAAGTCACTTGGACAAAAATTTATTGTAGCCAGGGTGATATACGTATATAATATCACAGCTTTTCAGGCATTTATACGAAAGATCAAAAATCAGTACACGGCCAATCAATATGTTTTTTCATGATCAGGTCTTAGAAATATCTAACGACAAATCTATCAACAAATTATAGTCTTGTCTGTAATATATGTTAGATTATGCAGTTTATTTGGTAAAAGAAACAAAAAAGGTTTACAAAATATAGGTTTTCGTTCGAGACGAATCAACAACTACTGATAATGGCGGATAAAAACGTTCAACTCACGCCATATGATCACGTGTCCGATGTACTATATATACTAACTGTAGCATCATGCTTCCTTAATTTATGTTAAACAATATGAACCGATTTACTCTATATAACTTGAAGTATTACTTAATGTTAACACCCCCACTCAGACTCAGCTTGTCCTTGACTACGATGAGTCTGGTTTGTTCTTTAATTGCCTAATAATACTGTTCGATGTTTTTCAACTTTTACTCGAGGTAATGACTTCGTAAGAATGTCCGCGGTCATTCGGGTTTGCTTTCCGATAAATAGAAGAGAACCAACTAAATTTCTATACAGCTTCGGATCTACTAATTTCTGTTCGTCGTTGTTCTTAATTAACTTCAGATTTACTTCCCCAGGTGTTGCTGCTGCTTTGCAATCACTCATGTGGAATTGTTCAAGAACAGACTCGATGTATTTCCTTTGGTCAACAGTAATCTTATCGTGCGACCGTAAAATCTGCATTCCTAAGAACCAGTGTAAAGTACCACGATCGTCCATCTTGAAATTCTCATTTAACACTGCCTTGATTTCGTTAACTGCTTCTTCGCTCGCTCCAGCTACTATAATGTCATCTACCCAGACTAACACGTATGAGAATGTTCCATCTTCCTTCTTTCTTACAAATAAGCAGTAGTCATTACAGCTTCGTTTGAATCCTTCTTTGAGAAGTCGACTTGACAGTGCTTCATTGCAGCCTGTTTCAAACCATAGATTGATTTGTTTAGTTTGCATACCAGCTTTTCTCCCGAGTTTGCTTTCTTGGTAAAACCTTTTGGTTGCTCTAGGTAAATTTCTTCTTCTATGTTGGCGTGAAGGTAGGCTGATTTCACGTCCATTTGTCCAAGATGCAAATCTTTTTGTGCTGCCGTTGCTAGTAGGATTCGGAAAGTTTCGGGTTTACAAGTTGGAGCGTACGTATCGAAGAAGTCTAAACCTTCGATTTGAGCATAACCTTTGGCTACGTATCTTGCTTTGAATTTATCTACTCGTCCATCTGCTCCGTACTTTACTTTATACACCCATTTTCCTGGTAAAACTTGTTTATCCTTTGGTTCATCAACTATTGTCCAGGTGTCATTGTCTATTAGTGAATCATACTCCGCTTTCATAGCTTTTCTCCAGTTCTCTGCTTGCGGTGAATTAACTGCTTCACTATACGACTTGGGTTCTTGTACGTTTTCTTCTTTAGTTGTGCTGAAAGTGTAGGGTGATCCATATCTCTCAGGTGGACGCCGATTTCTGCTTGCTCTGGGAAGTGTGTTTTCGTCTTCCTCTGGGTTTTCTTCAGCTTCGTGCTGATCTTCTACTACGACAGGTATCGGTGCATTATTTTCCCCCACTTTACCTTGAACCGGTTTCGTTGTGTCCTGGTGATTTGAGCTATCATCGTTGAGGTCCATGTTGGGACTCACAAGGATTGATTCTTCCGGATTTATTGTTTCCTTTGCTGAAAATGATTGGATTTCATTTTCTTTGAAGAGAACATTTCGCGCTTTGATGACTTTCTTCGAATCAAATTCTTGCAGAATGTATGCTGTGCTCTTGTCATCATAACCGATAAATTTTGCCTTTACAGATCTAGAATCCAACTTCTTTAAGTTGACCTTTCTCTTCATAACATATGCTGTGCAGCCAAAAACTCGTAGATGATTTCGCCTTGGCGGCTTTCCGGTAAAGAGCTCGAAGGGACTTTTGCCTTGATTGCAGTTGGCACTCACGGTAAGATTTCTTATATGAGCTGCTGTAGATAATGCTCTTACCCAATAGCGCTTTGCTAATTTTGCTTGGATCAATAGACATCGTCCCATTTCAACCAGAGTTCGATTAAAGCGTTCCGCAACTCCGTTCTGTTGTGGGGTTTCTGGCACGGTATATTCCTGCTTTATTTTTGAATCTCTGCAGTAATCCTTAAATTGCTTCGATGTATATTCTGCGCCGTTGTCGGTTCGTAGTCTCCGAGGTGATCCTGATTCTGCTACATATTCTTTGAATCTTTCAAAGGCTTGGGATTTCTTGCTCATAAACTTTACGACTGAATATTTCGAATATTCGTCCACAAATGTAATCGCATACCTGGATCCATTGAGGCTAGGGACTTCGAATGGACCAAGAATATCTGAGTAAACAAGTTCGAGAGGTTTCTGGGACTTGTTCTTAGCTGCTTTTGGTAAAGGATTACTGGAATGCTTTCCAAGTGCACATGTTTCACATACTTCGTTTATATAAACTTGACAGCCAATGGTTCGTTTGACATCGTCCTTGTTAAGATGACCGAGACGTTGATGCCACAAACTAGCATCTCCTTTACTTGTTGTCGAATTTGGGTTGCATGTGGTAGAATTACATGCTCTGGACCTTTCAAAGATAACCTTCAGATGAAATAAACCTGCGTCTTCGGTTAGATCAATCTCTGGGCCACGATTCAACATTACCTTCGCTTTGTTTTCGATAAATATGAACTTGTGTCCAAATTTGACAGATCGGTTGACAGAAAGTAGGTTTACTTCATAATTTGGTACATAAAGAACATTTCGTAGGACCATCTCTACCTCTTTTCCATTTGTTGATTGAAGCTTAATTGGTACATCGCCAATTCCTTCGACAAGTGTTAGGTTTCCTTTTGGATCCTTAACGTTTTTGACATTGCAAGGTTGTAAGTTTTCGAACAGTTCCTTTTCGGTAATAATATGATCTGTACAACCAGTATCAATGATGAGATGATTTAATTTTCCAGTACCACTGCTTGTTCCACTACCACTGTTCATACATTGAGAGTACGATGAAAATGAAGTCGATTCATTTGTTGGAGGGTCTTCAGGTTTACTTGGGCCTCTGCACGCTTTTGCTAGATGACCCCTCTTTTTGCACTTTGAACATACAGCTGAACTTCTTTTATTGCATTGCCTGGCAAAGTGACCGGGAAGTCCACAGACAAAACAATTTCCCTTCGGTTTGGTTGGACCTTTATATCGACTCGATGCATTCCTAGAATGCATTGCTGTAGCACTATCGTCTTCTGCTTTATGTCTTTGGAGTCGACTATCTTCATAGTTTTGTAAACGTGTTCGTAATTCGGTGAAATTAGCTGCCGGATTGAAGCTTTCTTGTACCACAAAGTGTTCATACTTTTCTGGAAGTCCGTTTATAACAAGAGCATTGAATAGTGTTTCTGATATCTTTTCACCAGCTTCGGTAAGTCGGGACATTAGTTCTTGTGCTCGTATAAAATATTCGGATAACTTTTCATTTTCACCTAACTGTAATCTAGATATTTGACGAACTAGACTTACTATAGTTGGCTTTTCGACGTTGGAATATCTCTGCTGTAGTAAACGCCACGCTTTTGCTCCGTCCCCAACACCATCTGATGACAAGCAATCATGTCGTATATATAAAAGACTGTTTTTATCGAGGGCTAAAGCAATATGACACCATACCATATTATTTCTTTCTTCAATCTTTTCGATTTGTTGATTTCTCTCTTGTATTTTTGCCTCCCATGCGGCCTTAATTTCATTTGTAGCATCTTCTGCTAACGGTGCTACTTCTTCTGGTAAAACTTCTTTCCCTAGAAGTGCTTTATATAAACCTTTCGTCTGCATATACGCAATGAACTTCGTACTCCATACCGGATAATCCTCGACTTTTCCATTGAAAACTAGCCATTTTATCGTTTGACTGTCCATTTTTACGCTCCTGGGCCCATAACCTGTTAGATTATGCAGTTTATTTGGTAAAAGAAACAAAAAAGGTTTACAAAATATAGGTTTTCGTTCGAGACGAATCAACAACTACTGATAATGGCGGATAAAACGTTCAACTCACGCCATATGATCACGTGTCCGATGTACTATATATACTAACTGTAGCATCATGCTTCCTTAATTTATGTTAAACAATATGAACCGATTTACTCTATATAACTTGAAGTATTACTTAATGTTAACAATATATGCTGCTTTATTTGTATTAAAAGCCGACGTTTTAATGTCCGATTTGTCTGTAACAGAATGAATACGTAAAAGAACGTGACAAGAGACGCGAATTTATAAGTGGTTTCAGTGGGTCTGCTGGTATGTATTATATAACACCTTATTAAATTAACGTCATTTAATTGGTCAATGATGATCATGTGACAACATTGAATAGAAGTTTCCAATTTACAGAGCGCGCAATTTGAAACAATTGTTTCGTTCTTGAGATATTAACCATTATAAAATATGCAAATTAGACACCGCTTGTGAAACGATTTACTCGCCTGGGATTTGAAAAATGGTAAACACTTTTGGAAGTTATGAACAGAATTTATCCAGATGTATTTGTGTACTTCGTTTTAGATATTTACAATTTTGTTATTCCATATATCGTGAGTAAATTATTATTATTATCATTATTATTATTATTATTAGAACAATATTGATTTTCAGGGAGGTCCTGCATATATATCATATACAAATAATTAGAGATATATATAGAAAAGTAGCAGTCAGTTACCGCGCGAAAGGCAAAACGTTGTTTGCCTCAGTTGGCACGTGCCCGAGGAAGATGAATATCCTGACGTCTGCGGGTGTTATAACTATGGACGTCGATGTTCTTCGACAGATTGAATCAAAGTTAGTTAGCTTATTTATACATTTAAAAACAGCGATATAACAATGATGGCAGCGGCGAACAGATAATGGTTTCCATCTTAGTTGCTCAAGGGCTTGTGATGCTGAGGAATACTTTGGTAAGTCCAATATTAATCCGCGCGGAGTTATTTTGTAAAAGTTGAAGACGTTCCATAAGGATCACGTTGTTTTTATCACCCCAGACTAAGTCAGCATAGTCAAACAGAGGAAGAATAAGACTGTTATATATGGTTAAACGAGCGTGTAATGGAAGAAGATATCTGAGACGTCGTAGTAGAAAAATATTTTCTTAGACAGGGTTTCAATGTGATCAGACCAGGAGATGTTTTGACTAATTTTGACACCTAAGTATTTAAAAGATTCATTACGTTCCAATAAATGATCGTTGATCTTCAGTGACAGTGGACTACACAAACGTAACTTATGTTGGCTTCCAAAAAGCACAAACTTACATTTACTAACGGTTACTAAGGTTAAAAAGTTTTTATTAAACCACTGGCAAAGGTTTACAAGATCAGAGTTCAGTTTATCTTCAAGATCTTGTATGTTGGAGGATGATAAGTAGATAGCAGTGTCATCAGTATAAAAGATACTTCACACGAATTGACAACAGAAGGTAACTCATTGATGAAAATTATAAAAAGCAATGGTCCTAGCACACTACCTTAAGGGTACACCAACAGTACGTGCTTAGGGGAAGAACTAGCATCGCCAACGCAAGTCGCTTGAGTTCTATGGGACAGGTACGATTTAAACCAATCAACGGCGGGACTTGTAACCCCAACTTTATTTAGTTTTTCGAGAAGACGTAAGTGATCTATTGTATCAAAAGCTTTCGACAGATCCAGGAATACAGCCCTGTGACACGTCCTTTATCCATGTTATCAAGTACGGAGTCTGTAAAATCGGCGATAGCGATCGCAGTTGATAGTTGAGGTCTAAAGCCAGATTTTCTGTTCTAGAAGATAGTGATATACTTGAATATGTACAGCTTTCTCCAATTAGATTTTACTAATTGTAGGAAGGATTGTAATTAGTCTATAGTTACTAGGGTTACATCTCTCGCCAGACTTAAACAAGGGAACGACTTTTCCGGATTTCCAAGCTGAAGGAAATGTAGATGATAGGATCGAGCGAACGATTAAGCAAGTTAGTCAACACAAGGGTTATTTGCACTGCTGAGTCTTTCAGCAAACGAGCACTAATTCCGTCAAGTCCTGTAGCCTTATTAGCCTTTAGTTTTCTGAGCTGATAATTCACGAATTGTTCTTCCACACGATGAAATGCGAACCCATTAGTGTTGAGATTAGTTGAGTCGTGAGCTTGTTGATTTTGACTATTATATATCGCATGCCAGACTTCAATTTGGCTACTAACTTGGACCCGATCGAGCAAAAGTGATTGTTTAGAACCTCTGCAATGGAGTTTGCTTCGTGATATTGTACGCCATCAACCTCAACACAAGTTACAGCTTCTTTGACGTGATCTCGTTTAGCGTGTTCCATAGAGCATTGGCGTTTCTTTTGTTTTGGTTGATCAAGTTAATGTAGTAATCTGTTTTATAATTTCTTCACCAATTTATTTGCAAAGTTCTTTATTTTCTTAAATTGATCCCAGTGAAACTTAGAGTTGGTCTTAACTGCTTTCCTATGGTGAAAATCATAGCATCACTCAGAACGGGCGTCATCCACGGTGCATGAAGTCCTTTCATACGGGTCTTTTTAATTGGGGCGTGTCTGTTTGCTACTTCCGAGAATACATTGTTCCAAGCTTCAACGGCAAAGTCGATGTTGTCACAGTTGTCAATAATGGATCAATCAATTTCATTTAGTTAATTGACAAAATATTCTTTCACAAGGCGGTTGATTTGCATATTTTTAAAAGGTTACTGTGTGAGACAGGATATCGGGGTTGTTTAACATTTACATAGAAATTTCGGTAATTCCGAATAATATTGCGAACGGTATTTTCCAATCAAAATGGAGAGTGTCAGTTCTATTTTCTCAGTTTATTTTGTGAAACTCATTAATAATTCATGATGAAAACACAAAAGAAATCATGAGCGTGAATGAGTTTGTATGTCTGATACAGAATCATGCTGATTTACATAAACTTTAAGTTCAATTTTCTCACCAAATATCATTAATTTGTTTTAAATTGTTGAAGAATACGAATGTTCTCATCAAGACGTTTCACAAGTTGTTTACAACACTCGCATCAGTGTTGTATCGGATACACAAAATCTCGTCTTCGACTCGAGTTTGTATATCCGATACAACACGGCCGCTCGTGTTGTAAACATTACTTATTAATGCTTAAATAGGCACGGCTATCGTAACGATGAAGAATGGCAGTGCATTGTGGACTGACGGCAGATATTTCCTTCAAGCCGAAATGCAGTTGGATTGCAACTGGATCTTACAAAAATCTGGTATGTTATTTTAATAAATCTTGTAATCTCCGTAATTCTGTGCTTATAGTTTTCACAGTCTTTTGTTGTTTTATTACTTTCAATTTTTCATCATTAGGCGAGAAAGGTGTTCCCTCACAAACTGAGTGGCTTAAAAAAGTACGTAGCCATGTTCCTATTATCATACTTAGGTTTGTTTGTTTGCGTGTGCGTGTGCGTGTGCGTGTGCGTGTGTGCGTGTGCGTGTGCGTGTGCGTGTGCGTGCGCGTGCGCGTGCGTGTGTGTGCGTGCGTGCGTGTGCGTGCGTGCGTGCGTGTGTGTGCGTGTTTGTTTGTTTGTCTGAGTGTTAGCACGATAACTAAAAAAAATCCAAACATTTTAATACGTAAATTTGTGGAGTTATTACCAAAACCGCGGATGCATCCACTCGCGCGAAAAAACGTATCATGTTTTCGTGTCAAAACATTCAGGAATGCGACTACAATCCTATGCCTTTTACTGTTAAAATGTCAAACTATTATTAGCTAATATCAACAACAATTACCCGCGGACCAATCAGATGTCGATATTCTCGAAATGTCGATTTCACAACGTTAGGAATGTAGTCGCATTCCTGAACGTTTTGACACGAAGACATGACATGTTTTTTCGAGTGAGAGGAAGCATCCGCGGTTTTGGTAAGAACGGCTTTATAGACCAAGGACAAATCGATAAAATTTTGGTTTAATTTGGAAAAAAAGATTTAATTTGGAAGAAATTTACAAACACTGGTCTTGCTTTCCACCACTGAACAGACTATACTAAATGCGTAATTAGTGCATGTACAATATATTCTGAGTGCATGCATACATGTTCTCTAGTTTCTTAGAGTAATCATATAATATTGCATATTTGATTTTACTACTCTTAGTAAATATTTGAAGATTGCTTTAACTAAGTTCGACTGAAACGATGCAGTGCATGCTATATGCCTATATAAGGTGACTTAAGGTAACTCCTCGCCTCATTTGACCTATCCTTTATATATAGGTGCTGGAATCTGGAGAGGTTGTCGGCATTGATCCTTTTCTGCGGAGTATAAGTACGATACATTGTTTTAGCGCTACTCTCGTTTTGTTATCAAGGAATACTTTGCTTTCTCAAACTTCAGAATCCAGTGTATATGTAGTATTCTACAGTACGCTGTGGTCTGAACTGTGCGAAAAAGATTATAACAACACTTCGACGTTTCAGCGAAGTTCCTTCGTCCGGACGTTAATATGTAGCCAAATATACTCATCTCATGACGAAGGACGTTCTGTGGAAACGCGGAAGTGTCTTTGAACTTTTTCAGGTATTTCAAACACAAGTCGGGAAAGTTTATTATATAAAAAACTATGTAAATGCTGGATTTCAGGTTTGAATAGCAAAGTTACCTTTGTAAATATTGTTTCAATATTTTACCCATATTTGCTTTCTCCTTTTATCGCAGGGCGCTGGGATAGCACGGTTAAGGTAGGACTAAGTATGGTTGTCAATTTTTAGTGAATTAAAAATAGGACTATATTTCTTCGTGCTGTCCTTTCAATTTTTGGAAAAGTGGCTTTTTTCATGGAATAATGCCTGTATTCTGAAAGCTCACTCACAATCACACTCAAAGAGTGGAGGTTCAATCTAAGCTCCCCTTCAATTGATTTTTCTTCCTTTAACTTATTATACAATTCCGTATAATATGAATAATAAGATACTTAATAGATATTTCTCAAATATCTATTGATATTGTAGTCATTAAAGAAGAAAAACATAACATTGAAAGGCGTTGAAAGAAATCTGGTAGATGCTATATGGACAAATCGGCCCGTAGAGGCCCAGAAGAAAGTCGTGGTTCACCCATTCAATTACACAGGTTTCGCTCTTTTAATTAAGATAGTGTCGGCTAAGCGTCGGCTTGTGTCAAATCGTATCGGCTAATTTGAGGATTACTATCTAAGTTGAAAATGTCTATTTAATTAACCGTTGAAATTAATGTTATTGATTAATTGATTAAGGGGAATAATTTATTAGTTAATCAACATTTAGTCATTGATTGCAATAATGATAGTTTATTTTATTGATGGAGTAGTTGAGCGATCAATCGATAAAATTATTACTTTGGACTATATGAGGAATTTTAAACTTAAAGTTGATTTGATACTCTGTCAACGTAAGTATATATACAATCAACATACAATACAATATACATGCAATATATAAAATATATATTTTCTTGTTCTGTTGAAGTAACTAGGCCTATATAACTAGTAACTATCGATAGTATAATCAATAAATAATTAGGAATAAATAGCAATAAATAATTAGGAATAAATAGAAAAGACACTACTCCTAATGTATGGTTTGTTCGTTGGTGAGCGCTGTCAAACGTGCCAATTTGTGCATTTTTGTATCCAGTAGCTTCTTTTATTGTACAACCTAGTGTTGCTGAATTTTAGCCAATGATCAGTCAAGCGTTGTATCTTCTTATATCTTATGTGAAATATATTTATTTTTTAAAACAGGTAAATATTGGTATGACAAAGTTAAAGATGTTCAGAAAAAAATGAAAGAAAAGGGCACGACAGTACATGTTGTACAGAGTTTAGATTCCATCGCTTGTAAGTATACATTTCACTTATAAATCTTCAATTTTCACCGCGGGTAAATTTATTTCGTAATGCTTTTGAGCGGTAAGCCCGGATTTTGTCTGAATAATTCTTGATATCATGCGTAAGCCGAATCCAATACTGAATTGTTTTATTGTAATTAAAAAACCAGACAAGTAAGCCAAGACTTGCGGCCGGTGGGAAAGATGCAAAAACACATAAGTTAACATTTAATAAAACAATAAATACTTGTTGAAGATGGTTTTGTATTGTTTCGTGGCCTTTTTGGTGCAGTCACTGTCTTTTTCTGACAATAATTTGGACATTTTTTCTTCGTTTAAATAGGCAAATTTACAAGAAGCCATTTTGTTTCGGCTTTTAAAATTTCCGCGCAGGGGCTTGGGCTATACAGCTTGCAATAATTTATTTTTTTGTCATGTCAGCAGCGGAAATAACGTGAGAGCTACCGGATATTGAGAATTATGCGGGGCTTGTTCACCACTCAGGAACGAGAATATAGTTTGAATGTATAATAATTGAAATTAATTGAGTAAATAAAATAATTAATACTGATGAATTTTTCACGCTGTTTTTCACAAAATCTTAAAAAGTTAGGCAGTCATTGACAAATGAAGATGCATATCACCATACGCTCTTTTGGTTACTTTTGGTATTGAAAACCATACTGTAATTCTATATTTTATCTAAGAGATATAAAAGGAATAAGGAATAACGCATAAAATTTCTATTCAATTACAATAAATACTTTTTATCATGGTAATATAATAGTGAAGACAAAATATTATAGTATTTTCGATTCTTTTTTAGGGCTATTAAACTTGCGAGGTGATGAAATTTCCTACAATCCTGTATTCTTTGCTTATGTCGTCGTGAAGATGGAAGAAGTTCTGTACGTAATCAGTTCATGTGTGGCCATACGATATATAATACACATTACAGCCAATGAAAATCATCTCGCAATTAATCAATGGCAGTAATGGACCATTTGCATTATAGACTAAATTTTGATGTAGGCAAGGAGAAGGGAATCAATCACCACAGCTAGAAAGAACATACTAAAATTAGTAAAATTGCAATGTTTGGTTGCGAAATGTTGTAAAATGCGGAAAATATAGCCTTACAAAGTTTGCACATTTTGTATACTTTTGTATTATGTGCGGAAATTCCTACCATTTTCGGCTCAAATGTGGTAGCAATTTCCGCACGTAATACAAAAGTATACAAAATTTGCAAACTTTGCAAGGCTATATTTCCCACATTTTACAACATTTCGCAACCAAACTTTGCTATTTTACTCATTTTAGTATGTTCTTTCCGAGAATATAGCCTACTTTTTTTCGCCTAGATAAATAACTAGTCTATAATGCAAATTGTCTATTCAAGCTCACAATAACCGAAAAAGATCATTGTGTGTCATGTGCTGTTGCCAGGTATTCATGGCAACTGCAATTCCAAATTATGTTTGCGACTGTAAGGAAGAGCGAAATTCCTAATTAGGGGAGCGATGTTCCTAAGATATTCGCCCTTCCCCCGGGACATGTGGGGAGGTGCGGATTTCCTATAACACCTGTCCCACGTTGATAGGTCTATGTTTCTTGCATAACCTTCACTACAGAATCCAAAGAAACAGAGATTTGGATCAAGTCTACGTCATTAAGAAATTGTGAATAGGGAAAGAAGCAGCCCAGTACTTAGCTTGTGTTCGCAAAGCAACATTCTTATATTTGTCTGTGTTCATAGATTTTTCGTGGACGGAGCCAAGATTTCTTCACAAGCAGTACAAAATCATCTGAAACTACGAAGTTGTTCTGGAGAGTCATATTGTATCGAGAGAAAATCGTACGATTCAGTTGTAAAGGAATTGCCAAAGATCAGCAATAATTTAACTGATGACGCTAAAATATGGGTATGGACAACCGTTACTACTGACTAAAATGTGACATGAAACATAATCATGGGATGTTCCTTATGGCCATGTTATACACGGGAAATTTTTTCTGCAACTTACAACGCAATTTCTGCACAGAGCTATGTTATGTAGAAATGTACGTACATGAGAAAAGCAGTAAGCACATGGCCGGCATTTCATTTCACCGATATTTATTAACATTCTCATTTATTTCTTTGTTGCCTTCTGGGTAGGTTTAGCAAGAAAAGATCGCTGCAAAGTAGAATGAGATTCATATTCATAATTTCTCTGCGAATATACTTTTACCTAACATCGCTGTGTGTCCGAAATTACTTTGCAAGTTGCAGTAACAAACCTTTATAAATGTAAAATGTTCATTTTTACAAAAAGAAATTTCGCCTTAGGCTTAGCGTGTTGGTATACAGTGATTTGGTTGTATACTCATATTGGTATAATTTTATATCAAAAGTTTATATTAGATAGAAAGGGCTATCACCTAATCACCTTAGCATATAACGCCATTTTGTTTTTTTACGTATAATTCGTCTGCTCTCTGGCTGTAATATTTTTATATTTTTAGTTCAGTCCAACGGATAGTCATGCTCTCAGACAACATGTTGCTGACGTAAGCTATATATATATATTATAGACATTATCATAATTAATTATTGTTTAAATTATTCTCAATTGTTATTTTTTGAAAGAGACCGCGTGTCCTATTATGACATCGTATCAGCTCTTTTAACGCAATTATTGTATTATTCGTCAAAATATTTTCAGATATAGACCTATAGAAATTTGATGTGGTAAACAGCATTTTATTATTTCTCGTTTTTTAGGACAAAGTGTATCTTGACTATTCACCCATTATTTTGATGAAAGGGAAAAAGAACAAAGTAGAAGTAGAAGGGATGAAAAGCGCTAACGTATGTCACTGGAAATCCTTTTCAAAATCCTTACTATGGAAATACTATGGATAAAATATGGAAATACTATGGAAATAATCATTGAAAAAATAATTAAAAATTACACATGAAAAATACCGACCTGGCTTCAAATATTTGAAAGATTATTTTACTGTTTTAACAGCTAAAAGACTCGGTTGCCTTGTCGGAATTCTTCTTGTATGCCGAAGAACAGGTAAATTAGGAGTAGAGCTAGGTTACGAATTGTTATGGGTCTAAACATTAGGGGGTTGTGGTTTGTTTTGACTGACGAAAGGGTGTGGTCAGGACACAGCGTAAAGGGGTCGGCCAAAATAAAAAAGGTTTGAGATGTAGAGTCTTGGGAACGCCATTTAATGCCCTTTGGGGGAAGATTTTATAGAATTCTGATGGTCAGAAAATGTTGTATATTGGATTAGATTTTGTTCTTACTCAACATGACTTGAACATATTTTTGCCCGACCAACATGGCAAAATTTGCCCTACAAAATTGAAATTGTTAAACATTGGGGGTATCTCACCCCACCCCACCCACACCCCCATCCCCACCCCCCATCCCCCACTAGTTACGCCCTTTAACGTGAATGCTTGATGTCTATATATACTGTAGAGATGGTGAAGAACTTTTCAATGATCGAATATACTTGGACTTGAATGAATTAAACTTCTCGAATTTAACAATCAAAGTATGTTTGCAATGTTCCTGCAGATTGTAAGGTATTTCTTTGATGTTTCAAAGGTGGCAAAGAAAGCGAATATCACCGAGCTGTCATTGGGCGAAAAAATGAAAGAGTTTCGCAGGTGATAATTAGCTGCACAAATTGTATCCATAAAAATCTCATGATTATCCCATGATAGTTATTCATATCTTCCTCTATTAATCCTATAACTAGCTTACATATGGGCACTGTAATAAAACGTCCTTGTGGCAAGTTCTAGTATATTAAATCAGTATACAGTTCACATCACTGACCTGAAAAGTAGACTGGATAGCGCAACCTATTGTTCACTGGTGCAGAAAATGAAGCCAGTTAAACATTGCCAGACAATAGAAATCCGCCCGCATTACTAATGGCCAAACGTCTTCGAACTCTTACCAGATTGCTACATTATTCTAACATATGAAGCATCTCAAACCACGGCGTAATACGGCGGTTGACTGTTGTGTAAAACTACCTGAAAAATACAATAAGAACTTCGACATTTCGAGCGAAGGTCCTTCGTCTGGAAGTTAGTAACTTCCAGACGAAGGGCCTTCGCTCGAAATGTCGAAGTTCTCATTGTATTTTTCAGGTAGTTTCACACAACAGTCAACCGCCGTATTTGCTATACTCTACCCACACTGGCACCGCACTACCGTAATACGCTCAAAATGTTGTCAGTTGGTCCCTTATTAATGATAACTTCCGGCTTCATTTTTAACACAATAGATACTAAATCCAGTATTATTTCCAGATCAGTGGTTCACACTTGCATGCGGGATGTGAATGCAGAGTTTTCGATTCAGAATGACGTGTATACACAACGAGTTAATGTGTTTTAACATTCTATTTGTAGCAATCAAACTTTGTACAAAGGTCTCAGTTTCCCCTCCATTATTGGTTTTGGTTCAAACAGCGCAGTAATTCATTACACGTGAGTAAAAACAGTCGCTGCATGACAGTCCTCAATAGAAAAACATGGCGACTGGATAACAACTGATTAATGCACATAGGTTTAACCTACAGGGTGTATCAAAAAAAAGGTAATCCAACTTTGGCGCGCTATTGTACGTGAACTACTCGGTGTATGAACGAATTTTTTTCATATGCGGAAAGATCAGGCTTTTAGCTGTTGAGTGACGCGTTTTTAATACCAAATCGAGAAAAAATGAGCAAATACGAGTCCGATAAAAAATGGTAGTCAGAATCGCATATTTTCACCTCTGAGAGTTGGGACTAAAACCATTGAAAAATAACTCCCTTTGGGACTTCAGTAATTGATGAATTTCGCTTCTGAATAAACTACCAGCATATGCATATTAAGTAGGAATAAATCTCAGTCATTGAATAAATGCAAACATGAGGCAAGCTGTGACATATTCGTGATTAATTGTTTTTTCTTTTGTTATGTACTGCTTTAATTAGGCACAGAGGTGAAAATATGCGATTCTGACTACCATTTTTTATCGGACTCGTATTTGCTCATTTTTTCTCGATTTGGTATTAAAAACGCGTCATTCAACAGCTAAAAGCCTGATCTTTCCGCATATGAAACAATTTCGTTCATACACCGAGTAGTTCACGTACAATAGCGCGCCAAAGTTGGATTACCTTTTTTTTTATACACCCTGTATAATGGTAAATAGGGTTTGCTAACCGCTACGGCTTCTACAGTAATTACAACGGCTGGCAGAGCAATCAGAGCCATGTCGTAGGATTAAAATGCACCTGTCTGTTTTCGTCGTCGTCGTCGTTGTTTTCGTCGTTTTTCATTTGGGTGTCACAAACTTGCACTTCCACAGGTAACCCGAGTCAACCGCACACACGCAATTTTCTTGTTTATATTTTGCTGGCAGGCGAATCCCGAACATTTTACAAACATTTACTAAGTGTTCATTAAATTCAATGTTCAAGCGCACCATTTCACCTTTTAATGCTATTTTCAACTCGAGTTTAAAATATGTCATGTCGCGTTTGAAGATTCGATGCCCTGTTACGTTTGGATACCTTTTCGCCTTTGGGCGAGGATTGCAAAGCTTTGTCACATTGGAATTCCTTCTCGTCATTGATTATTATAAACTTACTTAGAATGCCAACTGAACTTTGAATGGCAAATGTATAATTTGAATCACAAAGTACTGATTTGAATGCCAAAAGAATATCAATAGAAATATTAATACCAATATACAATTGTTATATGAATGTTAATAAGAGGCAAAACAAAAAAAGCCAATGCTCTTAACTCAAATGACTTGAGATCTCGTTATGAACAATTTTGTTATAAACAATATAAAATTGTTTGTACAGCAACAACCAACACAATAGGTTTTTACATTTTTATTTTACCCTATGATGTCTGATATCAACGATTTTATGTGTGGAATTATGCAATCTTGTGACATCTAGGCTAACAATTTTCTATCCTGCAGTCACATTAACATCAGGTGTTTTTCTTAATTATTATGCATCTTTTATATGCTGATGGCGTGATGCTTAATTTGTCCATTTTGTTCGTATTTTAATTATATCGCCCCAGCCGTAGTGAACGCCTGACCCGGCGTCTTGTTCATTTAAATGTGTTAACCACCGATGTAAAATAATTGTTAACGCTATATACTTTGGCTTAAAACCGTTTTTAACGAAAACTTCATAAGGTTGAACACCTCACTGTCACCCCAAGCATCTGGTCATGAACTAAAACTTCGTTATATTCAAAATTTTCTAAGCCAGATTACGTTGGAAAACATTTTGTTAAACATGACTAGTGTTATCTGGTAAACATAGAATGATTTAACAGCCTAGTCACGATGTTACCAGGTGTTATTGTATGGATTAAGAGCTACAATATATAATAATATATAATAATATATAATAATATATAATAATATATAATAATATATAATAATATATAATAATATATAATAATATATAATAATATATAATAATATATAATAATATATAATAATATATAATAATATATAATAATATATAATAATATATAATAATATATAATAATATATAATAATATATAATAATATATAATAATATATAATACTACGATAATACATACATAATATTAATAGACGTATGCATGGTTAACAGCTCCGATGTTAACAGAACCTCCTGTTTTACCGATCTTCGACTGCTAACGTGAATAACATGCTTATATATAAACACATAGCACTGTTAACAGCCACTATGTTAACAGAAATACTTTTCACAACTCCCGAGTTACCTACTGCAAATGTTTCACAACTTCGGAGTTATGGTTGTAAATGTTAACAAACTTCCGGAGTTAACAATAGTAAAGTTACGGAAGTTACTCTGTTAAATGTAGTTACGGAAGTTACTCTGTTAAATGTAGTTACGGAAGTTACTCTGTTAAATGTAGTTACGGAAGTTACTCTGTTAAATGTAGTTACTGAAGTTACGCTGTTAAATGCGGACAAACTTCCGGAGTTTTAGAGTATAACATAGTGTCTACGGTGCGCGTTTATTAACTACTACCTTCATTATTGACAGTTATTAACTACTATACCTTCATTTTCGTGCTATAGAGCATCGAAAAAGACCGACAAGCAAGTAACAGATGGATCTACTCTGTTGGTTGATACAGGCTCGCAGTACTTGTAAGTACAGTATTATTCCATGTTTTAAGCCTATTCACATGATCTTATATATATAGGAAAGAAAGCAATCATTTCATTAATTTGAATAATACGGCTTCTGAACAAATCAATCAATTTCAATGTGCTAAAGAAGAAGCAGAATACTATATTTGAATGAGGCTATAAGCCAGGTAATCCAGTAGTTTCTATTACGGGCTTCGCACCTATTTCCACAATTGCAATGGAGAAATTGATTAATTCAAGTACATGCATGATTGTAACATAAGGTATATAATATGTTTTCCTAATACAGGGGCGGCCGCAGAACCTGGGGACAATGGGAGCTAGCTAGTGCCCCCTACTATTTTTTTAAAATGGAAAAAGTGCCCTCTTTCTTGTTTGAAAGTGCGCTCTTCCAATAAATGGGTAAAATCCATTTACTTATAACTTTTATGTTAGGTGAAAAATATATCAGAATGCACGAAATGGTGTTGCAGAGTGGGAGATCCCGTTGGACCCCTACAATACTTGTTCCTTACATTGTACCGTCAGGAAAATTTAGACCCACTAAAAATGACGCGCAAGGTATACCGCTCATGGGTGCCCGGTTTTGGCCGTGCGCCCCCCCGCATACTTTTGGTATGCGTCCGCGGCCTATGTCCTAATATCAAAATGTTCTTAATTAGCATTCTGTTGTAACAGTTTCTCCTCCACTTTGTTCGGGAATTGTTTATGCGATACCATGTTTCAGGTTGACGTCTCAGTACTAATGAATTGGGTCTTAATGTACTAATCATGACCGCGATCATATTGTGTTTTTAATAGAGAGGGTACCACAGACGTTACCCGCAGTGTCCATTTTGGGACGCCAACTGCAAAACAGAAGGTATGACTATAAGGTATTTTATTGGAATAGAAATTATACCATTATAATATTAGAATAACTGGAACAAATAGTAAAATATCCAAACTGGCCTTCGTTTCACGGATCGCTGATTAAGAATTGGGGAAAGTGGAGTTCTATTGTCTCCATTTGAAACAACGGAGGGCGAATCCGAAGAGGAAGGCCACTGAGGATGTGACGAAACAGAGATGGTTTCCAAGAATGACACAAAACCAGGCCACCCGCACCACCACCCACATGCACTTCCATTCGGTCACTAAATTATTTGTTCACACTTCGTTAACGGAATCCAATTGGAATTGGATTAAAAATCCGTTTTATACGAAAATGTCGAAAGTCCAGTAGCATGATGAAAGACATACATAATATGCAATATAACCATTGTACCACCAGACCTCACAATGAATATCATTCTTATATTTGTATTAATAGGCATGAATGAGATATTTATTGTCTTTGTTTAATTTCCCTGCCATGTTATGATTATTGTTGTCATTTGGCATTTACTCAGTATGCTTAATACTCAGTTTTATCATTCATTCTGCCCCCAAAGTTTTGAATTCTGTGCTTAAAATTTCATGTTACAGAGTGCATTTACTCGTGTTTTAATGGGACATATCGATGTTGCTATGGCTGTTTTTCCTCAAGGAACGTACGGTACGATCTTGCATTCACCTTTTTATCCATTTTACTCCACGTGCTGCGCTGTTTCAATGTTTCACGAAGTCAATCAGAATATTATTCTACTATTTTAAAAGTCTTTTTCAAGTAAAATAAGAGTAAAGTAATATTAATTTGATAAGCAATTCAAAAATATTTAACAAATAAAAACTTCGAAGACAGGAGGGGCTTAGCTTCATATTTTTCCTACCTTATACCAATAAAAACATTATCTATGAAATAATATAGATGTGGTACAGTCTGTTCGGCGCATGCGTACACAGGAGTCTCCAGCTCGTGATACAAACAGTTTAACTTTTTTTATTGTGTTTACCACTCTGAGGTGGATGGAAAGCCTTAACAGGTTTTGCAACCCAATTGACAAAGGTTCCGAGGGTTTGTTAAGGTTAGTGCTTAAGGGTTAGTTTTTAGTGAGGGAGGAAAACCAGAATGCCCGGAGAAAAACCCTCAAAGCACAGGAGAGAACCAACCATTGAATCAATCTCAACTTACATGAGTTTATCAAGCACACTGACCTTACCCAACCTGATTACATCCGTGCCCTCGACCTGCTGTATAGCCGGCTTAACTCCGAGGTAAGAGGCAGCGCGCTAACCGCATCTGTCGCCCGTGCTTCCTCTAGGTCCTTTATGTTCTTGCAAAGCCTGGTCGTGCTATCTTGATCATTTCTCTTACTCTTGTCACCACTTCGTTTACAAAGTTCATTATTTGTATAAAAATGTTAACAAAACTGACACGTGTGTTTCTAACGAGCATTTAAAGGTTTTAATCTGATCGGCCAATCACATTAATCTGCATAGCCTTGTGCTAAGTTGCAGTAAAGCTAATGACAATATCTTCAAATCGGCAAAAACATGTTCTTTAGGTCGTGCGCTCGAAATCTTTCAACGTGAACCGCTGTACAGAAATGGCTGGAACTACCGCCATGGCTCTGGTCACGGAATAGGATCGTATCTTTACATTCACGAAGGTAAACAGTGTATACACGCCTAAGTCCCCCCTCATTGTAAAATTACGATGTTTAATTTTGGGGTTTGCAAAGGTAAATTATATACCAGGGATCGGTTGTATCGGTATAAAACTCTTAACTACGTTTTGCACTAATTACAGTCAACTTTAACTACTTTTTTATACAACCGGCCTCAGATCCGCGAATTGCCCTTCGTCCCGTTAGTGCTTGATGCATGTGTTTCATTTATCGTCGTGTAAATAGAATTAGTGATTATCTCTTTAGTTCTACAACTTAGCTGATGAGTACAGTCTTCCACTTGGGAAATAGTAAAAACTTACCATCAAATTCACGAGGTACCAACTTTAGAAAGAGAAAATACATTGTTATCTCGACTTCTACAATAAATGAAAAATGAATAACAGGTTCATGTTGGTATAACGATCAAAGAATGAGTAATGAACATGAAAATATGAATTATTCAGAAAAATATGACGAAAAATTGATAATTTGGAAATATTTAAAATAGATAATAAATAATTTAGTCGCAATTGTTCTGCTCCCCACTGAAAATAACCCTAAGACAGTCTGTCCATTTCAGTTGGCAAACGTATTTAGTTAATACACTTGTAAATTCCATGAAGATATTTTCCGTGAAGACACCTTTTTCTTTTTATTCTGAGGTCCCGGTTGGTTTGCACCTGGTTGTCCAACGGCTTCGGAAGAACCGTTAGATATTGGTTTTGTGATAACAGACGGTTAGTATACAATGATCCAATGTAACATGATATATAAATATTTTATCACCGGCTCGGCCAGGAGGTTATTTTCCACCTCGGTTTGTTTTTGGGAGTCTGTTTGTATGTGTGATTGTGTGTAGGCAGTAACTCAAAACCTATTAAACAGTTTAATAAAAAAAATTGTGGAACTACTGGCTATAGGCCAAGGACAAATCTATCAAATATTGGTTCATTTTCGATGAGATTGAATTGAAATTTACAAACGTTCGTCTTGCTTTTTTTGAGTTGAAAAGAACTGACTGCGGAATTAGTGGGTGCATATATAATTTATACACGGATACTTGACTTTTGCAGTCTCCAGGTATGCAGTCTCCGAGTGCCCTCTAGTAGTCCAGTTATGATAGTGACGTCATTGCGACCATAATGTTAGATAACCGTTCCGTAACACTAGTAAGAATAGGATTCCAACTACCCGGCTGATGCAGTTACACTTCAGATAACTAACCCAGGGTTAAAGGGTTTTTGTAGATGGAAATTATCGAGTGTAAATTCTATACGTTTATTAGACCTAACCAAGAACAGCTGCGAAAAATGCAACTATAGGTCCCTGGCAGGAATTGAACCTGCGGCCCTCAGGTTCCGCAGATTCAATTCCTGCCAGGGACCTATAGTTGCATTTTTCGCAGCTGTTCCTGGTTAGGTCTAATAAACGTATAGAATTTACACTCGATAATTTCCATCTACAAAAACCCTTCAACTATTATTCAATCGAGTGAGATGCCAACAAAATTTAATATTTACCCATAACCCAGGGTTAGTTTTTTAGCATAAATATCCAGCGCTATAAATTTCATTGTAGAACCTGGTTTCTACGAAGATGGCAATTTTGGTGTGAGAATTGAAACAGCTTTGACCGTTGTTAACGCGAGTACTCCAGTAAGTTATACCTTCCTCTTCATTGTTCCTTACGAAAAAATAAAGATATGATTCGACAGGAATTCCTACATATAGATTCCCATGGGAATTCTATAGGCAGCCTATGCTGTAGGCTTACAATTTTATTCCTATATCCTATTGAATGGTCCAATAGGAATCATATTAGACCCGAAGTCCTGCATGACTCCTATTCAAGGATTTCTACTGATGGAAATCTAGGCCTTGTGTTGGGTTGTTGTTTTCAACTGACATTTCCCAGGGGAGAATCCCCGTACCTCTGTAAAATGTGGTCACGGTCTCTTCCACTATACCACTGAAAATTTACAAATTTCTCAACGGCATGCATATTCATCCCTTCTTGAAGTGCGCACTATTGAAATATTTTTAGAATAGACCCTGTCTTATAGACCCATTGCAGCTATTGAACCATGGCAAAAATATAACTGCTTATAACTGTGAAAGAAACTTGAGTTTATTATTTCACATTATGAGTAGCGGCTTGCTGTTGTCGTCCAGGGGCAGGTTGTATATCAAAGTACGGTGGTTAAGGTTAACTATAGTTAATGCGAAAGTTGACGAATCAGAATCGCGTATTTTAGAGTTTACTGCCATTTAACTACAAAAACGGATGGTTGTGGTTAAAATTGTATACAACTGCCCCCAGATGTCAGGAATAAGCTCACGTTAAGGTTAACTACAATGGTTCTATCGCATGGGCTTGAAGTGGCAACAAACTAACAAAGTTTACAATACAGATTAATTTAATATGGATGCCTTCATGCGAATTACTGCTGACCAACTACGCGGTCTGATCTACTTGTCACAAGAAGCACTGTGATTGGTTAGTAACCGTTTAAGCTCTATACTAATTCGATTCCATACTCTTGTGGTTTAGAATCGCTTTGATGACGTGGACTACTACAAATTCGAACCTATCTGCTACGTAAGTAAGATTTAGTAGATAACACAGTTTAAGGAATGTTGATTTATTATTAAGCGAAAAACATACACCATTATTCGTTTCGAAATTTGTGCATTCCTTTACTAGTTTCCAATACAACGAAAACTTATCGACGAAACTATCATGAGTGACCATGAGGTATGAATGAACCGAACGGCTTCCAGCCTTAAAGCGATTGATGCGTTTCTCTTTTCTGGCAGATGACGATATACTAGCCATCGTTTCGTCACTATTATTTGTCGGTTTAATATTTTAAAACCCCAGAACAAGTATATTTTAATTCTTCCCATGATTGCTCCTTAACCTTATAAAATCTTTAATAATGAATAGGATTCGTCACGCGAATTTGAAACTCAATTTCAGCCCTTGCAAGTGATGTTACAGCACACAATGTGACGTAATTGTTTGCTTCCGCCATTTTGTATGTCCGCCATTTTGTATGTCCGCCATTTTGTATGGCGTCATTGGTTAGCCATCAAAATTCCGAAAGTTCGACAGAACTTCAAATGGACGCTTTCACTATTTTTACTTCCTTAAAACGAATTCAGAGAGGCCACGTCCGTGAGAAGTCAGACAGTGATTTTCTCTGGCTCTGTTTTCCGGAGTGCCCGCCATGATTTTTGCCACCCAAAATTGTGATGTGTTTAGCATTACGTAATATATTCGCGCGACTTCCAGAACTCAGGCAATATAAGGAGTACTGGAACCACAAGACAATGCGGCGGGTGTTCCCACTATATATTTTACTCATGCATGGCGGCCTTACTCAAAGCGAGATCGATCCAACAATCACAGTAAAAATGCCAAAAATGCACTCCTAGTGGTCGAAATTATCCCCAACCTATTACATCTTTGATAAGGAGAAAGCTGCTATACCCATTTTTCATATCCTACATGGATGCCTTTAGTTACCATCCAGATGCTGGCTCTGCTGCCGCACGCCCGCACTTCACTCCGTCGCCCCCTGATCGAGTTGCGTATGGTAATATGGGCAGTTTAATAACAGTTTCTGAGTACAAAGGTAAAGTTTTACCCGACTTTTTTCAGTTGAAATGGTTAAATGACTACCACAAGGAAACAGCTGAGCTTGTTGGTCCCGAGTTGAAAAGGCAGGAGAAAACAAAAGAATATTATTGGTTGATGAAGCAAACGAAACCAATCTTGAAGGATGTAGATGCTACTTCAGATGCAACCACTGCAGCGAAGTCGATTTATTTTATTATAGCAGCAGTTATGAGTTGGTTATTCATTTCAAATCCCTTCTAATCGGAATCGTCTATGCGTGCGTCATACTGTGAAATATCATGTCATGTGAACTGAATTTAGAAGAACAGCCAATATATAATGCGTATTTTCAATATTTAGAACAATCGTAATATTATGTTTTGAATAATCACTAGTACAGGTATAATCAAATTTATTTTTATATGTGATATTTTAGAATTATTTTTAATTAAAATGCTTCAAACATAATAGAATCTTATCTGTTAATAAGTCTATTAATTTTATAGAACAAATTGAGGGTTGCTTCGCGTGTGCCTAAAAGATATAAACAAAATCTCGACGTTTCGAGCTAAAGCCCTTCGTCAGGAGAAATTAGTAGACAGATAAACACATTACATCAGCTTTTATAGCAACGCTATAAAAGCTGTCACGTGAACAAAATATTAACCAATGAAAATAAAGTAGTCATAACAATCATAACAAAATAGAATTAATATGTAAAGATATAGCCTGCGTGCAGGCTTCGGCCCGATTATAGGGTCGAAGGCCTGCGCACAGGCGTTACACTTACCAAAGCGCTATAAATGTCGTACAAGGGAAGGGAAGAGGAGATATAGAGGAAAGTATATAAGAAGTATTTAAGAGAAAAGAATGAGCTAGATGAAGGAGAGGCGCTCATTGATACCATCAGGCTGAATGGTGCCAAGTTTAAAAATGAGACGCTTTTCTTGCTTCCGACGGGTATCATTGCCACCAATAATGGGATGAATGGCGCATATTTTCATATCAGAAAAGGAGTGGTTGGCACTGTTGAAGTGCCTAGCAACCGGTTTGTTGTGCACATTGTTCTTAACATCACGCAAGTGCTCAGCAAACCTATCGCCTAAACGTCTTCCAGTCTCTCCGATGTAGAGCAAGCCACATTTGCTGCAAGAGATGCAGTAAACGAGGTTGGAGGAGATGCACGTGAAACTGTGCTTGATGACAAACTGAGATTTTGGAGCCGAAATACAGGTGGCGAGGTTTAAATGCTTACAAGTGTAGCACTTAGCACGACCACAGGAAACAGTGCCAGCTGGTGACACAGAGTCCTGTCGCAGTGAGCTGTGCACTAGGGTTTCCTGGATGTTTTTACTGTGTCGAAAAGAGACTAGTGGGGTCTCGGAGAAAATGGAAGACGTTGCAGGGTCATTTTTAAGTAGATTAAAATTCCGGCAAATGATGTCCCTTACTTTAAAATTGAAGGGATGAAAGGTTAAAACTAAAGGTACTTTTTGATTAGAAATTGCAACCGAAGGTTCTCTTAAGGTGTCTGAACGGGGTATAAGGGAGGCCTTGTTAAGGGCAGTATCTAAAAGGTGGGAAGGATCTAAAACCTCGCCACCTGTATTTCGGCTCCAAAATCTCAGTTTGTCATCAAGCACAGTTTCACGTGCATCTTCTCCAACCTCGTTTACTGCATCTCTTGCAGCAAATGTGGCTTGCTCTACATCGGAGAGACTGGAAGACGTTTAGGCGATAGGTTTGCTGAGCACTTGCGTGATGTTAAGAACAATGTGCACAACAAACCGGTTGCTAGGCACTTCAACAGTGCCAACCACTCCTTTTCTGATATGAAAATATGCGCCATTCATCCCATTATTGGTGGTAATGATACCCGTAGGAAGCAAGAAAAGCGTCTCATTTTTAAACTTGGCACCATTCAGCCTGATGGTATCAATAAGCGCCTCTCCTTCATCTGGCTCATTCTTTTCTCTTAAATACTTCTTATATACTTTCCTCTATATCCCCTCTTCCCTTCCCTTGTACGACATTTATAGCGCTTTGATAAGTGTAACGCCTATGCGCAGGCCTTCGACCCTATAATCGGGCCGAAGCCTGCACGCAGTCTATATCTTTACATATTAATTCTATTTTGTTATGATTGTTATGACTACTTTATTTTCATTGGTTAATATTTTGTTCACGTGACAGCTTTTATAGCGTTGCTATAAAAGCTGATGTAATGTGTTTATCTGTCTACTAATTTCTCCTGACGAAGGGCTTTAGCTCGAAACGTCGAGATTTTGTTTATATCTTTTAGGCACACGCGAAGCAACCCTCAATTTGTTCTATATGTCCGTGGCCGACGCTGAATTAAAGTCTACGATATTAATTTTATAGTTCACCTCAGACTTATTTTCTCTTGCTATACTATATATAGTAAATTAATTACAATTTGCGAAGAAATTACATCATCATTACAGTCTAGTGTATTCATTAGGGCTGAAATAAATTGCAACGTGAATTGCATCTCAAGAGATGACGCCACGGCACAATAAAGTTGAAGATACCCATATAGGAAAGTCCTATATATGCCGTCATAATACTAAAACAAATGATGGAAGATAATAATCCTCTTTTTTCAAGAAATTCGGCTCGTGCAAGTTACGTCACAACTCGTAAATGTTTAGTTTCCGCCACCTTGGGTGGAAAATTCCACCATTTCCATTTAACAAATTCCGAGCTAATTGAAATGAAATCCAACATGGCTGACATTAATCGTACGGTAATTTCCTTCATAATAACTCGAATTCAAGACATGCTAAAACAACAAACTATACAACAAAATACTCCTCGTTGTTCAAGGATTCTAGGAAGATATAGCTTGCCTTATAACTCTCAGTATTTCGCAAGATTTAAGCGAAAACGGCACTTCGACGAAATCCACGATCATGCCAACCAAAATGAGCAGATTCCTTAGCATGACGTAATGATAGCATCGCGTGACTGCACGAGACAATGTCGTATGATAGAGCAAATATATAATGTAGTATAGGCACAGGTATCGGCGTGCTTACCTCAAATACTTTGCTGTCGCATTAACCGTCGGTTTCATGCAAGGTGACTTCGGTGTTTATTCTTTCTATATTAAACATCAAACATTCTATATAAAGGTACGCTCACACACAGCGATTTGTCGGGCCGATTTTAGGTTTTGCTGAATGTTAATGACGAATATTTTCAGTTGATGTCACCGGATGACGTTTGCAACGTATTTTTCAAATATCATTAACGCGCATCTGAAATCGGCCCGACAAATCGCAACGTGCGAACGTACCTTAAGTCAATTTCAATGTAGCCTCCCCATTTTGCTTAAATGCACAATACTTCACAGGACCCTAGGTACTAACTTAAAGTTTGGAATGATTGCATCACTTACATTAGATTACATTGTTAGCCCTAGTCTCGGAAAGAATCTAGATTGATGGAAAACAAAACAGTTTGTCAGCTACATCAATATTATTCTCTACGTCGATTGCGAGTTTGTACTGAACTGAACTGAACTGAACTGAACTTTTATTTAGTCACGGTAGACTCATCAGGATTTACAAAGAGTAAAAATTTAAATATATATATATATACTGTATTACAAGAATTTACGTACACACTTATAAAACACATAACTATTAAGATATATACCTGGTTTCCAAGAGTGCCGTGAATACAAGTTTAAAATTTATCGAATAAAATTGCTGCAATCAGACTTAAATTTACGCAAAGTATTAACTTGACGTAACTCATTAGGAAGAGAGTTCCACAGTACCGCACCACTGTAGCTGAAACTATTTTTTAGAAAATTTGTTCGTGGTTGAGGTACTGCTAATTTGCCACTGGTGTCCCTCAATATGTAATTTGTTACTCTACTGCGATCAACAAACATTTCAGAAAGGTAGTCTGGTGCAAGATCGTTTAGAGATTTGTGCATCATGACAGCCTTGGCAATTCTACGTTGAGATGTAAGATTTTTCCAGCCAAGCTTTTCAAACAGATATTCAGCATTTGTATCATAGCTTGATGACGTCAGAACTCTAGCGGCTCGATTTTGCAGTTTTTGTAGTTTATCAGCAAGAGTACTACCGCATGTATCCCATACAATGGAACAATAGTCAAAATGAGGTTGGACTAAACAATTGTATACTTGTTGCAAGATGGAATAAGGAACAAAAGGCTTTATGCGTTTTAGAGCACCTATACCTGAAGCAACTTTTTTACACAATTTTGCAATATGAACATTCCAGGACATATTTTCATCAATATGTATACCAAGCGATTTTGTATGAGAAACTTGCCTAATCGGAGCGTCATTAATTACCAACGAAGGAGTAGATTGAAATGTACTAATTCTTTGATAAGAGCCGATTAACATGAATTCGGTTTTAGATTGGTTTAGGGTAAGTCTATTTGCCGACAACCATTCACTGACATTTGCAAGATCTTCATTTAGACGATGGTTAATATCATAGGTATTATTACTCGCATATGTCAGGTTGGTATCGTCAGCAAACATACGTGCCCGAGAATGTGAGAGGCAATTAGGTAAATCATTGATGTAAATTAGGAATAAAAGCGGTCCTAAAATAGTCCCCTGGGGTACTCCACAACGAAGCAAACGACTTGTCGAGAGATGTCCATTAACGAAACACTTTTGTTTACGCTCATTAAGATATGATCGAAACCAATTGCCAGCGACTCCACTGATGCCGTATGCATTAAGTTTACCTAGCAGTATTTCATGATCTACAGTATCAAAAGCTTTCTTGAGGTCAAGGAACATAACAGCATTAACATTTCCATGGTCAATGTTATAGGCCCATTCATTAGTGACTTCAAGAAGAGCAGTTACAGTTGAATGCAGACCACGAAACCCTGACTGGCAATTAGTTAATAGTTTATTTTCAGATAGATATAATTGCACTTGATCGTAAATGATCCTTTCAAAAACCTTTGCCACAACAGGGACAATCGAGATCGGTCGATAGTTATCGACACAGTTTCGCTTTCCCTGTTTGTGTATAGGGACGACTTTAGCACATTTCCATTCATTAGGAAATATGCCAGTAATAATAGAACGATTGAAAATAAGACTAAGGGATTCGGCAATTAGATCTGGGCATTCTCGAACATCCTGAGAACATCCTGAGAACAGCTAGAATTATTGATAGACGTTAACTCTAACAGGGGCGGATTGGCTACTGGCTACTGCAACTATTTACAGTCAAACCGGATGTTCTGTTGCGAGGAACATTGCAATATTGTCACGCAATATTGCAATTTTGATTTGAAGATTGCTCTGAGCAATTTGCAACCGACGCGAAAAATTGCAAATTGAAATTCACAACCAGTTTTGTAAACAAAGCCTCTGATTGGCTACTAGCAAAAAGGAAGCTCCAATCCAATTGCTCGGAGCATTTGATCAGTTTCTTCTTTTGCTAGAAGCCAATCAGAGGCTTTGTTTATACACCTTGAATTTCAATTTGCAATTTTTTGCGTCGGTTGCAAATTGCTCAGAGCAATCTCCAAATCAAAATTGTAATATTGCGTGACAAGATTGCAATGCTCCTCGCAAGAGAACATCCGGTTTGACTGTAAGGCACAAAATGTAAAAATACCACTGATCTCTATAGAAGCACACATGGATAGTTACACGCACAAACTTTTGCCATAGTCTTCGAACAGAGGAGGGTGGACAGCTGTCACATGATATTTTTCGACCAATGAGGAGACGCTATTTTCTCAGCGCTCGCAAGAAGCAACTGGACTGTGAAATTTGCATTGGTCTCATAAATACGGAAATATTTCGCTTTGTTATTCAAATTTGCAATTAAATTCGATGCACACCCGTTCAATGAATATTAATCTACTCCCAAGCGAAGAATTTTGGAAGGTAAACGGCGTTTCACTGTACTATATTTTTATATTTAATGCAGGCACTTATGCGTCACGTGGAAATACGAGGCTGTTTCAACTATCAACTTTTGAAATAGAAAATATCGAATTTCCATGGTTCGATTTCGCTAATTTTCGCATAATGTGATAGATTAAAGCCTAATCTTTCGTTTTAACTGCCCCCACCTATCCGCGCCACTCACCGTTTTCGAGATATTCGCTGCTGAATTTTCAATACGATTTTGCACTTTCTAAAAATAACTATCTCCAACTTTGAAGTTTCCTTCTTATCATTTGCATTTTATTAAAATATTTTAAACTTTTTTAATATCAATGAATTATATGTTTAAACGCATTTGCTTGATCAGTTTTTGATGGATATTTTAGAAATTATGAAACGTGTTTTTGTTTGTTTTCATGATTGAAGTTAGTCGTGTCTTCGCGACGTGTTGACTAAAGTCCGCGTCTGTTTACAATTTTCAAACTAAAGTATCTAGAATTTCCATGGTTCGATTTTCGTAATTTTTGTATAATGATGAAGACAAATGTATAAACTTTAAATCTGCTGGAATGATCCCGGTGATCCCCTGGCAGTTTTCGAGATATTAGGCATCGAAGTGATCATAGTCATTTCGACGTTTGCCAAAATGGCATCTAATAGTTTAGGAAGATATTGAGCCACCAAAGCTCAATGTTTCATTGTTTTTCCCAATGAATCTTGAAACCTCTTTATAAATAGAAAGAGCGTTATTCTTTAGAGCAATGAATTTTAGGAGATTTAGGAGTTATATCTGGGCTAGTGTCTGGCTCTGTCTGCAGTTTTGTTGTCTGATGGCCCGCTCGACTCGCAAATATGGAATATTTTGTCGTTGTTATTCAATTTTTTCTGAATGCATCCATGCTATTTCAATAACTATTGATCTACCTATGTGAGCAGTATTTTGTAAGGTAAACGTTATTTTGATCTTTTTTGTAGGCTGTACGTCGTCATATTGTATTAATCCGATGCCATCTCTGTCAACAATCTTTGAAGTTGAACACCTCGAATTTCCACAATTGACGCAGTGATTGCTCGTTTTTTCTGAAGAAGTGGACTTTACTGTTTAAAATAAGTGCTGAGTTTTAGAAGAAAATTTTAGAAGTAAAATTTGTTGTTTATTTACAGATTTGTATCTTGGGTTGAATTCTATCATTGTATTGTTAATTTGCCTTCTTGGTTTCTTTAATATTTCTTTATATATGTAGAGAATATGCATGTGCTATGTATTTTCAATAAAAATGGAACTGTATATTACAGTAAAGTTTGTTTTGTCTACATTTCACCCGTAATTTGTGTTGCAAAAAAGTATATAGAAGTTCTTTGACAACCTCAATATGCGGGTTTTCAGTAGTCACAATGTGCTATTGGGATAAATAAATAACTAAATACATATTAAAAGTCGAATCCTTTGATGCCAGCAGAATCAATCTGGCCAATAAATATTATGTTAACTGTCTGTACTGCACTCCTCACTAGTTGCACAATGTACATTACAAATACAGACGATCACTCGCAGCCTTTGAGATTTTTGCACAAATAAATCCTCAGAGAGACTCAAAGAGCCTTGTTATACCTCCATTACAAAACACTAAACACATCCATAATGATGGCATTGAGTCTCCGTAACAATAGCGTCTATTTTCGCAGAATTTGCTATGGCAATAGATGTTGACTTCACGGCAGTCAACGCATAAATGAGGCCGCACGTGGAAACAACGCTCATTACCCATGATGCTTTGCGGCCTGCTGTCCAACCTCCTCTGTCTTCGAAGTGTATAAAATGTATATCAAATGTTCGTCTAATGACATTCTTTTGTTTGGTGGTTTTGGGAAAGAAACCCATGAAGAATTCGCCGAGTTATCCCGACGTTTCACTATCGAGGAGCGAAGTCAATTTTGTATTTAATTCGTCGAACATTCGAACAATACAAGGGTCAACCGATTCCCCGATTCGAATGTAAACATTAACACGAATAATAGAGTAAAAGGTTCATTACAGCTTAGCCATTTAGCTTTCTAACGGTGGGTTTCATTTAAAATGGAACGAGTGTGATTTGAGAATCTAAGTTTAAGATGCTATATAAATATAGATTACTATACTATAAACTATTTTTATCAAAAAAACGAAAAAATTCAACATTTTGGCAATGAATCATCAAAACCAAACAACCATACGGCTTTCCATACACAACTTTCAGTAACTAACTTTACATAATTATGTTACGCCTTACTGTTTAACCATTGTGAAGCTTGAATCGATTTTTGTTTACATTCCCGTGCGAATATGCTATCGACGGCGTTCGTGTGGATGATCTACGTAAATTGCATAATTAATAAGCAGCATACGTTTCTAATTTTCATAGCCCCAGCAACTTAACGCTCAGTGGAGCGTCTTGTTTATTTTATTTTTGTTTGCATGTGCCCTTTTGTTAAAAAAGATGCCTTTTTGATAACAAATCGCTCCCCTTGCCCTCAGCAACTTCCGGCATCCGTCATCAAACCAACTCAATATCTCGAAAATGAAAAGAGATATGGCAAAACTTTAAAGAATGTTATACCATCAGTATAATTTTGAAAGTTCTTTCTAATAAAAGTATAATTACAATAACGTAAATTCGTTTCATTTATTTCCTTTTGAAAAGTCAGTACGTCTATACTAATATATTCTTGCTTGAGGGGAATTGCTTTTGAACACTGGAATAATCCCAATATGCATGTTATGTTAGAAATAGAATTAATCATAATAAAATTAAGAAAAAATCATTTCTACCAACTAGAAATTGACACAAAACACGAATATATAAATATTATATGTATACTGAAGTGTGGCCGGTTTCTTTTAGAACACATTATTATGCAATGTTAATCACTAAATGTGCAGGTGCACGCGTGGAGTATTGCAAGCTTTAATTTGCGACATTTATTGGTTGCATGCGCACAAACGAAAATGTAAGTTCACACATTGAAATACAAAAAAATGTTGAAAATTAGTAGCTTAGATTTAGTATAGAGTAGAATAACATAGTACAAGTAATCTGGAATATTTACAAAACTAGTGAATAACAGGAAATAAGAACTATAAAAGCAATGAGGAACTTTTAGTATTATTTAATAAAACAAGATGGATTGTAAAACGTAAGGGAAGTTGAGTAGGTTGGTTGTGGTCAACCAAGCAAGGAAATGTGCCATATAGATAAGGCGTGTGAGGCGTACATCATGTGCGTCATGCATTGACCTTCCTCTGGGAAAAGTTCCCATGGTTAGAACAGTAAGAGAATTGAATGTTAGAGTTAGTTGCTGTGAGAGTTGTAAGTGAGTGATTGTGATAATGCGTGTTATATATATCGATTGATAGAGAGAGAACGACCGATAGCAGTGGTTATAGTCATATTGTATGTAACGAATGATAAAATATAACAAATATTTGAAAACGATAATGTACAGTCGTAATTGGGAATCAGCGAAGGAATAAAATCTCACGAGAGAAATTTAAAACAAACAAATTTTATTTTTCTCTACAAAATAAACTAATCTACAGTAAAAGCTAACTATATAGCCTGCACAGTTAATAGGGCATGAATTAGGGGTTTTTATGAATCTCACCTTTTATTCATATTAATTATAGGCATATTTAATATATTTCGTGACAAGCTGCATGTATATTCCACACTATTACAACATAGGCTTCAATCAATCAATTACTTTATTTTATCAAAATAGTTCTGAGGTATATAGTATTTATATAACACAATACTTTTGCTTTTAGACAGACGATGGTTTTCGCTCTATATATATATATATATATAGTCAAATCTGCAGACATGCATGTTTCGCCGTTCAACGGCTCGTCAGTGCAGCTTGTAACGCAGTCTAGATGCGAGTGACTTCGTATTTATACACCATACTCTTGCCCTCACCAAGCGCATGTGGTACAATACTCAGACACATGCGCATCCAGACATGCGTGAAGTGTCTTGGGGCCAGAGTGCTCAAACGACCACAAGGGAAGTGAGCTTTTGCATATATAGGTTTTGTTGATGCTCAGCAAATTTTCAATTTATTGCTTTATTTGAGTTTATATATAGTTCGTATAAATTTTAAGTACAATGGACAAATCGTACACCCAATTTGCTTAATTAAAAAAATATAATAATCAGAGCGCGATGTAGTTAAGGAAGCAGTTAATTTTGGCTTATTGCTTTATTTCGATTGATATAGTCGTACAATTCGTTCAAATTACGATGGACAAATCATACAACGAATTAATCAGCTTAATTAAAAATCAGACCGCGAGAGTTATAGTTGTGAGTAAAAGTGAAATTATATGCATTTTGAAACCAGCTGTTCTACTTAATATGTTTTCACACCTTAGTAAACAGTGGCTATATTTGGTAATCTTACATATAAAATAGTTTTGCCTCCTCCCATATATCATTTTTCTTATTAAATTAAATTAAACACAGGTGACTGGAATTGATCAATTCAGTAAATATTAATTAGGAAAAATATCAATGAGTCATATTGATTAAATAGTTAATTTCGAAATTTTTTACGTCTTCTTTGCGCATATTGTCAGTCTAGCTCAAAGTCTCAAAGTACAACGTTAAAAAAAAGAGTTTAAAATTTTGGTAAGTTTTTAATGTCTGATTTATATTTATTATTATAACCGATTAAGAATGATGACAATTACATCTTTCAATCATTTCTATGATCTAAAACTCGATACATAGACAGAGTTCAACAGTAAACAGCTCGTTCTTTCATTAAGAGAAAATAGCTCAACTAAATGGCATGTTACAAAGGACAACGTTTGCTACAACCTGCAACGCAATTCAGCACAGAGCCATGCTATGTGAAAATATACGCAAGGAAAAATGGCAGACATTTCACTCCACCGATATTATAATTCTCATTCATTTCTTTGTTACCTTCTGGGTATGTTTAGTAAAACAATTTCGGCAAAATAAAACAAGCCATTCATGCATGCACATGCTCATAAGTTCTCTGCGAATACACAGTCTTTACACGTAAAATTGCTCTGTAATAGCCGCGCGAAATAGCGCGCACAAAAATGTCCTCGTGTAACATGGCTTAATTAAAGCCAGTTCAACATTCAAGCTAGTTGAAAATTGGGTCGATCTTAATCAAACCAGAAGAGGTCGTACGAAATTAGACCATTGTTATTTGACACTTTGAAATATTGATTTTGAAATATTGATTTTCAGGATATTTATCCTGGCTTTGATGTCGTAGATGTAGTTCGTTTACATGTCGAGAAAATAGATTGAAATGTCTCAACCGACATAGAAGAATTCTCAAATAACTTACATTACAGTTGTAAGAGTTCTTTCTAACTGTAGATCAACGCTAAATCCCTTGCCTATTTCTTTTTATAATTTTTCTCAATTATACTATATTACAGAACTCGAAATGTTACTTAGAGCCACAGATGCTACTAACATCATCAATTATTTATTATTATGTCAAAAGTATCTGCACGCAGGCTATAGGAGCTGGTTTAAACTCACAATGTCGGAAATAACGACCAATGTTTTAAGCGAGACTAGCCTGATAATAATCTTGAAATAGAATATACAGTATATCTTCCTGTTTATTCTCAAATCTTGAGTACACTAAACGCTTTTAATTTTAATTCTAAGTTTTGTCACATCTTCAACATAAGCACATTACATACAAATAACGTCAATATACACAATTACGTTACTTTACAAAATTGTGACCGGGTAATCACAACAGCTTTCGCCAATTACTGTGATCCCAAACTATTATATATAAACTTAAAACTTTGGACACTACCGTTATGATTATACATCTAAAAACAGCATGCGTTGATTTGGACAAGTCTCGAGCCTGATTGCATTTACGGCAAATTGTTTTCCAAGTCCTAGGGTTATCAATATCATAGTTAATTTGGAGAGCAGAATGGTAGTAGTTCAGTAACAGATACTTAATTAAATGTAGCCAGAGAGTTTAATTTATTAGTGATAGGTCTTGGTAGAGCTTCCTTATTCCGAGTATGCTTTCTTTTTCTAGTATACTCTGTTTGGACTAAAGGATACAACATGTTTCGTATTGTCATCGTTTTCGTGATGGTTTTGATATGCACTTCATCAGCCCACCCAGCTTGGGGATCTAGCAGAGAAGGAGAAGTAAAGCAGCCGGCACCCGCACCGTCAGGAGATGTAAGTTGAGGCTCATAACTGACCTCAATAGTAGACTGGACAGCGCAATTTATTGTTCATTAATTGGTGCAAAAAAGTACTCCCGCTCATAAAAAGTGACCAAATGGACTGGAAATGCTTATTTTTCCTTTAAAAACGTCTTTTAAATTTGAAAACTAGTACCAGATAGCAACATTATTTTTACACAATACTCCAGAAAGCTTTCGTTTCGTAGCTTAGTAGTGTCTGGGGTCTGGCTTCATTTTTAACCTATACAATAGATACCCAATCCAGTTATATTTTCCGATCAGTGGACTAGTTCTGAATTTTGAATGCACATCCAAATGACGCGTTCTGAGCGCGGGACTGCAAATTTATCTGGATTGAGCATCTATTGTTTCAAGCACAACAGTAATCTTTTTACGTATCTTACATTTACGTACTGCAATGTATTATGGTACACTTGTGGAGAAGTAAATATAAAGTGGCGGTAGATTTATAATATAGTTGCTTCCCTGCTTACCATAGAGAAAAAACCTCTTGTTCCAATATATCTTAGGTATTTTAACTCTACAATTACCCACGGTACCTCGCTCGCTCACAGCTTCACTAAACAGTCCGCCATATTTGTTGATCCCACATATATCCGAGAGTGCATTGCGCAAAGATCGTATAACTTAACTATTTCCGAGGTCTAATACATCCACATTATTTCTTTAGTGCCGGCCACTAGAGAGCATTGTCCTCAAACCTCTCAACTCGGCACCACAACGACTCCAGCGGATGCTACTCCGACTTCAGAAGTACAACCTGGTACTTAAATATAAGAAGGGAAAGGACATGTTTCTAGCTGATACGCTGAGCAGAGCTTTCCTACCTGAGGTGAGCACATCAGAGTTTGTTCACGGATTAGAGCAGATTGACCACAAGACATGGCTTCCGGTCAGTGACGCCCGATGGCAGCAGATCGTGCATGCAGCTGCAGATGATCCAGCCTTTCAACAGTTGAGATCGGTGATCAAAGATGGCTGGCCACACAACAAATCAGACTTGCCCCATTGTCTGCATCCATATTATGACATTCGAGATGAACTCACTGTCCAAGGGGAGCTGGTATTCAAGGGCCAACAACTTGTAGTACCAGCTGCTCTTCGCAAGGAGATGATGGCTGAGTCACATGCTTCCCACATCGGAGTAGAAGCATGCATACGGAGAGCACGGGATACCCTCTTCTGGCCGCGCATGGCCAAAGAGCTAAAGCACTACATCACTAAGTGCGATATATGTATGTCATATCGAAGTGCCCAAACCAAGGAGCCTCTACAGCAGCACGAGTTCGCAGCGAGACCGTGGTCGAAAGTGGCTGCTGACCTGTGCGAGCTGGATGGACGGACACTACTAGTCGTCTGTGACTATTATAGTAATTACGTCGAAGTAGCTCGCGTTACTGCCATAACCTCAAAGAGTATCATCAAAGAACTAAAGGCAATCTTTGCACGATTTGGGATTCCAGATGTCCTTGTCAGCGATAACGGGCCGCAGTTCGCGTCCTCGGAGTTCTCAGTATTTGCACGGACTTGGAGTTTTGACCATGTAACATCATCTCCTACATACCCACAGTCAAATGGGAAAGCCGAGAATGCGGTGAAAACGGTCAAACGATTGTTCAAAAAGTGTAAAGAGTCTGGTCAATCTGAGTTCTTGGCATTGTTAGACTGGCGGAACACTCCCACTGAGGGAGTCGGCACGAGCCCAGCTCAGCGGTTAATGGGTCGTCGGGAGCACTCTCTTGAAGCCCCGTTATGATACCGAAGCAGAGGCAAAAGCACTGACAATGAGGAGGCAGAGACAGGAGCGTTATTACAACAGGAGTGCAAAACCACTAATGCCAATCAACCCAGGTGAGACAGTACGCATGAAACTACCTGGTGGTGACAAATGGACACCAGGAACTTGCACAGCAAAGCTGGCCAACAGGAGTTACACGGTGAAGGTAGGAGACGCAGAGTACAGGCGTAACAGGAGACACATACAGAAGACCAACGAGCCTCCAATCCAAGAGGTGCCAGATATCGTTGAGGAGTCTACAGCATCAGAACCCGAAGCAGGTCGATGCCTGCAGCAGATTGGTCGCACACCTGTACAACAACCATGTGAAAACACTGGGCCCCGGAAGTCCAGCCGAACACGTCAAGTTCCAGCTTGGCACAATGACTATGAGGTGACAGCACCGTAGCTGTTCATATACACTGGGACAATACATAGTACTTTATCATTTATTATTCATATCATGACATCATGTTGAGTTGTTTTGTTAAAAGGGGAAAGATGTAACGAGATGCTTTAATAGTGATCGCGTTGGACGCGCGAGTCCGAACAATAGTTAATCGGGGGATACCGGTTGTTGTTGACATTATGAAAACAGTTGCACAAAAAAACATTTAAGTTTAAAGATTAAAAGCTACAAATAAAGTGCTGTACTTTCTAGTTAATACTTAATAAACATCTTTACAGTTTCCTGAACTAGTAGCAAATGTATTACTAATATTCAGCGGTTGACTGGTTGTGTTTCGAATTTGATGCTGCTCTTTCCTTGCGTTATTTACGCTTGAACAGTTAGGTATTTGACTTGTGCTTTCTTCAGTTGATCCTTTTGTTTTGTATTTTTGAGCAGGCATGAGTCGATACCGCAGCGAAATCTTTAAATATCAATCTGCAAAACGAGCACTGAAAGAAAGTGGGAACAGACGCCGCCATTTTCCACGTCAAAAATCACGTGGCAAACTTGTTCTGTTCTAGCTGCCCCTACTTTGAAGTTGGGGCAGCCAGAACAGTTCCGAACAGTCATGTGATCGTTTTCTGTTCCATTCCATTAGTGTTCCCAAAATCCGGAGTACTCCGAACAGTAAATGGAGCAGCCTCAAGATTGCAATGCTCCTCGCAAGAGAACATCCGGTTTGACTGTAAGACACAAAATGTAAAAATACCACTGATCTCAATAGAAGCACACATGGATAGTTACACGCACAAACTTTTGCCATAGTCTTCGAAGTGTATAAAATGTATATCAAATGTTCGTCTAACGACATTCTTTTGTTTGGTGGTTTTGGGAAAGAAACCCATCAAGAATTCGCTGAGTTATCCCGACGTTTCACTATCGAGGAGCGAAGTCAATTTTGTATTTAATTCGTCGAACATTCGAACAATACAAGGGTCAACCGATTCCCCGATTCGAATGTAAACATTAACACGAATAATAGAGTAAAAGGTTCATTACAGCTTAGCCATTTAGCTTTCTAACGGTGGGTTTCATTTAAAATGGAACGAGTGTGATTTGAGAATCTAAGTTTAAGATGCTATATATTCAAAATATAGATTACTATACTATAAACTATTTTTATCAAAAAAACGACAAAATTCAACATTTTGGCAATGAATCATCAAAACCAAACAACCATACGGCTTTCCATACACAACTTTCAGTAACTAACTTTACATAATTATGTTACGCCTTACTGTTTAACCATTGTGAAGCTTGAATCGATTTTTGTTTACATTCCCGTGCGAATATGCTATCGACGGCGTTCGTGTGGATGATCTACGTAAATTGCATAATTAATAAGCAGCATAATTTTCTAATTTTCATAGCCCCAGCAACTTAACGCTCAGTGGAGCGTCTTGTTTATTTTATTTTTGTTTGCATGTGCCCTTTTGTTAAAAAATATGCCTTTGTGATAACAAATCGCACCCCTTGCCCTCAGCAACTTCCGGCATCCGTGATCAAACCAACTCAATATCTCGAAAATGAAAAGAGATATGGCAAAACTTTAAAGAATGTTATGCCATCAGTATAATTTTGAAAGTTCTTTCTAATAAAAGTATAATTACAATAACGTAAATTCGTTTCATTTATTCCCTTTTGAAAAGTCAGTACGTCTATACTAATATATTCTTGCTTGAGGGGAATTGCTTTTGAACACTGGAATAATCCCAAATATGCATGTTATGTTAGAAATAAAATTAATCATAATAAAATTAAGAAAAAATCATTTCTACCAACTAGAAATTGACACAAAACACGAATATATAAATATTATATGTATAGTGTGGCCGGTTTCTTTTAGAAAACATTATTATGCAATGTCAATCACTAAATGTGCAGGTGCACGCGTGGAGTATTGCAAGTCTTAATTTGCGACATTTAATGGTTGCATGCGCACAAATGAAAATCTCAGTTCACATATTGAAATACAAAAAAATGTTGAACATTAGTAGCTTAGATTTAGTATAGAGTAGAATAACACAGTAGAGTAGAATAACATAGTAGGCTATAAGTAATCTGGAATATTTACAAAACTAGTGAATAACAGGAAATAAGAACTATAAAAGCAATGAGGAACTTTTAGTATTATTTAATAAACAAGATGGATTGTAAAACGTAATATAAAGGAAGTTGAGTAGGTTGGTTGTGGTCAACCAAGCAAGGAAATGTGCCATATAGATAAGGCGTGTGAGGCGTACATCATGTGACGTGCATCATGCATTGACCTTCCTCTGGGAAAAGTTCCCATGGTTAGAACAGTAAGATAATTGAATGTTAGAGTTAGTTGCTGTGAGAGTTGTAAGTGAGTGATTGTGATAATGCGTGTTATATCGATTGATAGAGAGAGAACGACCGATAGCAGTGGTTATAGTCATATTGTATGTAACGAATGATAAAATATAACAAATATTTGAAAACGATAATGTACAGTCGTAATTGGGAATCAGCGAAGGAATAAAATCTCACGAGAGAAATTTAAGACAAACAAATTTTATTTTTCTCTACAAAATAAACTAATCTACAGTAAAAGCTAACTATAGCCTGCACAGTTAATAGGGCATGAATTAGGGGTTTTTATGAATCTCAACTTTTATTCATATTAATTATAGGCATATTTAATATATTTCATGACAAGCTGCATGTATTCCACACTATTACAACATAGGCTTCAATCAATCAATTACTTTATTTTATCAAAATAGTTCTGAGGTATAGTATTTATATAACACAATACTTTTACTTTTAGACAGACGATGGTTTTCGCTCTATATATATATATATAGGTTTTGTTGATGCTCAGCAAATTTTCAATTTATTGCTTTATTTGAGTTTATATATAGTTCGTATAAATTTTAAGTAACAATGGACAAATCATACACCCAATTTGCTTAGTTAAAAAATATAATAATCAGAGCGCGATGTAGTTAAGGAAGCTAAATTTTGGCTTATTGCTTTATTTCGATTGATATAGTCGTACAGTTCGTTCAAATTACGATGGACAAATCATACAACGAATTAATTAGCTTAATTAAAAATCAGACCGTGAGAGTTATAGTTGTGAGTAAAAGTGAAATTATATGCATTTTGAAACCAGCTGTTCTACTTAATATGTTTTCACACCTTAGTAAACAGTGGCTATATTTGGTAATCTTACATATAAAATAATTTTGCCTCCTCCCATATATCATTTTTCTTATTAAATTAAATTAAACACAGGTGACTGGAATTGATCAATTCAGCAAATATTAATTAGGAAAAATATCAATGAGTCATATTGATTAAATAGTTAATTTCGAAATTAAAAGTACGTCTTCTTTGCGCATATTGTCAGTCTAGATCAAAGTCTCAAAGTACAACGTTAAAAAAAAGAGTTTATATTTTTGGTAAGTTTTTAATGTCTGATTTATATTTATTATTATAACCGATTAAGAATGATGACAATTACATCTTTCAATCATTTCTATGATCTAAAACTCGATACATAGACAGAGTTCAACAGTAAACAGCTCGTTCTTTCATTAAGAGAAAATAGCTCAACTAAATGGCATGTTACAAAGGACAACGTTTGCTACAACCTGCAACGCAATTCAGCACAGAGCCATGCTATGTGAAAATATACGCAAGGAAAAATGGCAGACATCCACTCCACCGAGATTGTTACCTTCTGGGTATGTTTAGTAAAACAATTTCGGCAAAATAAAACAAGCCATTCATGCATGCACATGCTCATAAGTTCTCTGCGAAATAGCGTTGCAACAAGGTTGCAGCAAAAATGTCCTCGTGTAACATGGCTTAATTAAAGCCACTTCCACATTCAAGCTAGTTGAAAATTGGGTCGATCTTAATCAAACCAGAAGAGGTCGTACGAAATTAGACCATTGTTATTTGACACTTTGAAATATTGATTTTGAAATATTGATTTTCAGGATATTTATCCTGGCTTTGATGTCGTAGATGTAGTTCGTTTACATGTCGAGAAAATAGATTGAAATGTCTCAACCGACATAGAAGAATTCTCAAATAACTTATAGCTACATTACAGTTGTTAGTTCTTTCTAACTGTAGATCAACGCTTTTATCCCTTGCCTATGTCTTTTTATAATTTTTCTCAATTATACTATATTACAGAACTCGAAATGTTACTTAGAGCCACAGATGCTACTGACATCATCAATTATTTATTATTATGTCAAAAGTATCTGCACGCAGGCTATAGGAGCTGGTTTAAACTCACAATGTCGGAAATAACGACCAATGTTTTAAGCGAGACTAGCCTGATAATAATCTTGAAATAGAATATACAGTATATCTTCCTGTTTATTCTCAAATCTTGAGTACACTAAACGCTTTTATTTTTAATTTTTTTTTTAATTTTATAAGTTTTGTCACATCTTCAACATAAGCACATTACATACAAATAACGTCAATATACACAATTACGTTACTTTACAAAATTGTGACCGGGTAATCACAACAGCTTTCGCCAATTACTGTGATCCCAAACTATTATATATAAACTTAAAACTTTGGACACTACCGTTATGATTATACATCTAAAAACAGCATGCAAGCGATTTGGACAAGTCTCGAGCCTGATTGCATTTACGGCAAATTGTTTTCCAAGTCCTAGGGTTATCAATATCATAGTTAATTTGGAGAGCAGAATGGTAGTAGTTCAGTAACAGATACTTAATTAAATGTAGCCAGAGAGTTTAATTTATTAGTGATAGGTCTTGGTAGAGCTTCCTTATTCCGAGTATGCTTTCTTTTTCTAGTATACTCTGTTTGGACTTAAGGATACAACATGTTTCGTATTGTCATCGTTTTCGTGATGGTTTTGATATGCACTTCATCAGCCCACCCAGCTTGGGGATCTAGCAGAGAAGGAGAAGTAAAGCAGCCGGCACCCGCACCGTCAGGAGATGTAAGTTGAGGCTCCACGACTGACCTCAATAGTAGACTCGACAGCGCAACTTATTGTTCATTAATTGGTGCAAAAAAGAACTTCCGCTCATAAAAAGAGACCAAATGGACTGGAAATGTTTATTTTTCCTTTAAAAACGTCTTTTAAATTTGAAAACTAGTACCAGATAGCAACATTATTTTTACATAATACTCCAGAAAGCTTTCGTTTCGTAGCTTAGTAGTGTCTGGGGTCTGGCTTCATTTTTAACATATACAATAGATACCCAATCCAGTTATATTTTCCGATCAGTGGACTAGTTCTGAGCATGAATTTTGAATGCACATCCAAATGACGCGTTCTGAGCGCGGGACTGCAAATTTATCTGGATTGAGCATCTATTGTTTCAAGCACAACAGTATTCTTTTTACGTATCTTACATTTACGTACTGCAATGTATTATGGTACACTTGTGGAGAAGTAAATATAAAGTGGCGGTAGATTTATAATAAGTTGCTTCCCTGCTTACCATAGAGAAAAAACCTCTTGTTCCAATATATCTTAGGTATTTAAACTCTACAATTACCCATGGTACCTCACTCGCTGATCGCATATTTGTTGATCCCATGCACATATATCTCAGAGTGCATTGCGCAAAGATCGTATAACTTAATTATTTCCGAGGTCTAAATACATCCATATTATTTCTTTAGTGCCGGCCACTAGAGGAGTTTTGCAAGCGGACGACAATGGATGGTAAAGTCACCAACGAAAAGCGGTGTTGTTCAGGATATTGTGTGCATGACAGCACTGGTTTTGGGTACAAGTTTTTTAAGTGCAGAACAAATCAGACAAATAAACGCTGGAACATTGCTTTTTAATTTAATTATGATAGTACTTAAAGCAAAATTTACTTCATAGCATTGTTAAATATATCTATTAAAGGCAGCTGGCTTCGTAACTTATTCATGTACAAAATGTTAATCATTACATTAATCATTATACAATTCGGGTTTGCCCTTGTCTTGCCGGTTTTTGCTGTATTAAACGTTTGTTCCTATTTACAGAAGTCAAGAAACCGCAACGTTACGCGACGGTTACGTTATTCCCAGGTGCATTCATATTGATCTGCAATTCGGATAAGTTGAAGATTTTTTCTTGTCAAAACAATGTAAATTCAGTCTGGCCGTTTATTACAGGTTAAATCGTTCAATGGGACTGCGAACAAGTGGCCGTGGTCGCTTAATAGAGGTGGCCGTTTAATAGAGGTTGTGTTTACAGAATAGTAGGGAGCTTTAGCAATGACTACGAGTACGACTACGAGTACGAGATTCGTCATTTTCGCGTGTTGTTTGCATACGCCATCTCGCAAAAGTCGTAGTCGTCGGGCTTTTGAGTACGAGATTTATCAAAAATCTCGTAGTCAAAAGCCCAACGACTACGACTTTTCTTTCAACTAACGCAATGAAGCAGATCTCGTATAGAGAATAGAATAGATGGTATACAAAAACAACACGGCGTTTGGCGCGAAAATGACGAATCTCGTATAGAATAGAATAGAATCTTTATTTACCCACGGTGAACTTATCAGGATTTACATATATGGTACACTAACTAATTACAAAATTTTACAAACTAAAAAATTACAGTTATAGCGGCTCAATATAGAAATAATTATAAAATAAAAATACCTGGATGCTTTCCATAAGTGCCGTGCAATAATATAATTTGTTAAAATTCAATCATTTAAAAAACCTACTACAGCCCGATTTAAACACGCTGAGATTATTTGTTTTGCGTAACTCAGTAGGAAGGCTATTCCAAAGCACAGCACCACTATAACCAAAGCTATTCTTTAGGTAGTTGGTCCGTGGCTTTGGAATAGCTAGTTTGCCTTCGGTGTCTCTCAATGAGTAGTTCGTGATGCTGCTACGGTCTATGAACATGGGACGCAAGTAATCGGGAGCGAGCCCATTAAGTGATTTATAGACCATAACAGCTTTTTCAAGCTTGCGCTGGGGATCGAGTTTTCTCCAGCCAAGCTTCTCTAGTAGAAAATCAGCAGCAATGTCATAGCTAGAAGATGTTAACACTCTTGCTGCACGATTTTGAAGCTTATCAGCATAGGTTTTGTTACAATTATCCCAGACGACGCAGCAATAATTAAAATGCGGTTGCACTAACGAATTGTAAATATACTGCAGTGTCGTAAATGGAACAAAAGGCCTTACACGTTTTATAGCTCCAATGCTTGATGCAATCTTTTTAATTAGCTTATTTGATATGCATATTCCAAGACAGATTTTCATCAATCAGTACACCTAGAGACTTTGTAAGCGAAACCTGATTAACAGGGATCCCATCAATTTCCAGAGATGGTAATGGGCTCAACGTACATAATCTTTGCCTTGAACCGATCAACATGAACTCTGTCTTGGATTTATTTAAAGTAAGCTTGTTTGCGATAAGCCACTCACTAACGTTGACAAGGTCTTGATTCAGATTCTGATTAATATCACGAACGTTATTGCTTGCCAACGTCAAATGAGTGTCGTCTGCATACATACGTGCCTGGGAATGTTCGAGGCAATTAGGCAAATCATTTATATAAATTAAAAATAGTAATGGCCCCAAGATAGTCCCCTGCGGGATACCACAGGACAGTGAGCGGTTCGGTGATAGAAAACCGTTCACGAAGCATTTTTGATTACGATCGCTTAGGTAAGATTTAAACCATTCACTTCCTATACCATATGCATTTAATTTAGATAAAAGAATTGCATGATCTACGGTGTCAAACGCTTTTTTGAGATCTAAGAAAACTACTGCGTTTACGTTACCGTGATCGATGTTGTACGCCCAGTCGTTTGTGGCTTCGAGAAGAGCAGTAACTGTGGAATGTAGGCTTCGGAATCCTGATTGACTAGTTGAAAGTAATTTGTTATCCGTAAATTGACTTGATCATAAATAATCCTCTCAAAAACTTTGGCCACAATAGGAATAATAGAGATGGGCCGATAGTTATTGAGATCCTTACGTTTCCCTTGTTTAAATAATGGTATGACCTTTGAACATTTCCAATCGTCGGGGAATATACCCGTGATAATGGAGCGGTTAAAAATTATACTTAGAGAATCTGAAATCAAATCAGGGCATTCACGAAGAAGCCTAGCTGAAATTTTATCCAAACCAGTTGCTTTAGATTTGCTAAGTTTGGATAGAAGAGAAAAGACTATAGACGAACTTGTTGTCTTCAGTTGAAAACTAGTACTAGCTCCACTTTCGTTACTTGAAAGGTAATCTAAATGAGAACGACTGTTTTCGTTACAAGGTATTTTATCGGAAAGCTTTGGCCCAATATCAGCGAAATGATCGTTAAACGCCTCAGATAATTTTTGAGAGCCGCTTATAGAACAGCCGTTCAATTCAATTTCCTTTACGTGCGAGATGTGTTGTTTTCTTGAAGTTAGTTCATTAATTATATTCCAAGTCTTTTTCGAATTGCTTTTATTTTCGTGAAAAGCGCTCGTGTAATACATTTCTTTGGCATGTTTGATTTCAGTATTTACAATATTGCGAGTTCTCTTAAAAGCGTGCCAATCAGCTGGGTCATTAGAGCTGCACGCTTTTATCTTCAAAATATCTCGATCATGCATGCGTTGTTTTAAGTAAGGGGTAATCCAAGGCGATTTAGAAGCCCTAATACGCTTTGTACACAAAGGTGCATGTCTTTCAACAACACTATTAAATATATTTTTCCAAACATGCCACATGTCATTTGGGTTATCATGTGCCCTAATTTCATCCCAATTCTGCAGCCAGATATCGTTTCTGAAACTTGCAGAATCAAAATTCTTAAACTTTCTATAGGTCACAGTAGAGTGGCCCTTAGTAAATAAACCAGTTGAAAGTTTACGAAAAGCATAAATTAGGCTATGATCACTGATACTGATATGAGAGACACCGGAGCAAACAATCTTATCAGGCGAATTGGTAAATATCAAGTCAATTAGTGTTGAAGATGACTTGGTTATGCGAGTTGGTTCGCTTATTAACTGTTGTAAGCCATAAAGATCAGTGATGCTAGTCAAAATGGTTGAATTATGATCCATTACGGTTGACCCAAAATTGCAGTTCAGATCACCCATTAAGTAATATTCAACATTTTCTGCGTCGAGTCTACCTACTAGAGTTTCAAAATAGTTGAATTTGTCGACGGGTGAATCTGGAGGTCTATACCAAGTTGTAACGAGAAAAGGCTTGGATCTAGGTTTACGAATTTCGATACATAAATTTTCTAGTTGATCAATTGACATATCGAAACGTGGTAGAAAATTGATATTGCATCGAACATAAAAACATACACCACCCCCAAATCTGCCATTGACGCTTCTGTCGCGACGTACAATTTCATAACCAGATATATGAACCTCATTGTCATTTATAGTAGAATCAAGCCTTGTCTCGTTAATTGCCAAAACATCGATTGAATGGTCAACAAGCAAAACTACGTACTCGTAGTCGTTCTCGTAGTCATTGCTAAAGCTCCCTATTACCGAGTAAACAACCGGGGACTTCAATAACTGGCCGTTTAATACAGGGTGGCCGCTTAATACAGGTTCGACTGTACTTCGTTTGAATCCGGAACTACACCGCCACACGTATCCCGATTCGTTGCGTTTTCAACCGTCCACACCAGATCCACACGCATCCGCCAAAACGATACGAATACGGAAGAATCGGCGCTTACAGACCATGCGCAACAAGACAACACGACTCGAGAGCGTATTCAGCGTATACTGGATCCTATACTATTATGTGTTATTAGCGTGGGTGTTATCTCAAATTTAATCGATTTACGTCATTGTTTTCAAAACATCGGCGGTTAAAGTGCGCCCAGACGTATCCGGATTCGTTGTGTTTTCGAAAGTTTCCGCTCTGGAGACCGTTTTGATCCGTAAACATTTTGTTCGGGATACGTGTGGACGAAAGGCGGAAAACAACAAAATGTTTATTGATACAAACGAATCCGAAAACAATGTACACTGGGCCTTATTAGCGTAGTAATGTTCGTCAATAACGCCCAGTTAGCATGATTCAGCGCATTATTGTTTTTGTGGTTTGTTTCCCACCCTAAAGCCATATTTGGTTTAGTCAGTGGTTCGGTTAACTCCCCAACTGCTACTATAAATTAGGCGCACTGAACTGAGATAGTTATAGTTGCTTACCAAGTTGTTCACAGTTCAAGATCTAACTACAAGTGCCGAAGCGCATATTATTCACCGTGTTATGTTAAGTCTCGGATAAAATTAGGTAATTATGACTTTCGTATTGTATATTCATTCACTTGCTTAGATGCTTAGATATCGCGCATATATTTGTGTTACCATACATTCATTATAATATACCATACATTCTTGCTTTAGATAAAGACTCGTCATGACAATGTTTTAAACTTTTCTGTTACATATTTTACACGACCTACGATTGCCCTTTTAGAGTAATAGCTTTTTGTTGATGTTATTTGATATATTTACTTTACGCTTAGTATTGTTATACGATAAAACAAATTCCGAAGAATTGCATAAAAAAATGACTTTATTTCAAAGCCTTCTTAATTTGTCGGGTGGAAATGGATTTTAGTATTGTTACTATTAGCTTATTACGTCATTATAGCTACTTGACTCGGTCCCGTTTTCTAATTCTAAACTCACTTGTATCGTTGTGCGTAAGCCGACTGTCCCCGCCGTCTTGCATTGAATATGCATGGCCCTTAGGCCCTACAACATTCCCTGTTTCCGCTAGCTTTCTTTCGAATATCGTCCGTAAACAAAGCCGTGGCGTGTTCTGTAGATCTATTTTTGCGGCATAGTCAAATTGGTTTTTGGAAAAGTGATTGTTGTTTTCTAGGAATTCGGATAACTGTGTATGTGCAGCACGTTCCATGAGATCTTGAATAACACTGATATAGGTAGGTAGTTATCGAGTGACGATGTTGGCCTGCTTTTGTATATATTCGGAAAAGTACGTCATGCTAAATAGTCCGCCATTTTGGGTGGCATTATCGTGGATTTCGTCGAAGAGACGTTTTCGCTTGTATCTTCGGAAATACGGAAGGTTATGAAACAAGGTATATCTCGCTAGAATCCTTGAGAAGTATTTTGGTGTATAGCTTGTTGTTTTAGCATGGCTAGAACTCGAGTTATTAAGGAAAGTTGCATGGCGTACGTATTAATGTCAGCCATGTTGGATTCATTATAATTGGTTTGAATTAGTGGTTTGAATTTGCCACACAAAATGGCGGAAACACAACAATTACGAGTCGTGACGTCACTTGCAAGGGCTGAATAGGAGTCATCTTGGCAATTTTCCACTCTGAAACCTAGTCACCGGGAAGGAAGGGAGAGGCTAATGTGACAAGATAAAAGTTTTGCTAGTTCACTTGCTTCATCCTTCAACATACCGGGCGGGATATCGTCATGCCCAGCAGACTTTCCTCGTATGAGAACTTCAACTAGAACTGCTTCTCAACAAAAAATACTTATACCGGTCTTACTACCAAGTCTATAATAACCAGAATTCTTTGTGCCGTGCCAAAGAATTTGGTCCGCGTGCCATAATTAGTGTAGTGTAAACGGGCCTTGAAACAACAATAAAGTGATAGAACAGACTAGTAACTTCTACGATATCGCTGTATTCATGAATCAGAGATGTTCCTTCTGCGCGTACGTGTTATCCGCGAGTGCAGTTTTTTTACTAACATCGACGTGTGACGGGTTATTTCCATACAAAGCCTTCTGTCTGGTCTCTGTAAACACGGAAAAAGCGAGAAAGCCAGAACAAAAAGACAAAAGTCCTTTGTGCACAGCATTTCTCCCTTTTCCGTGTTTATGAACCTCCGCGTCTGGAAGTGTGCCACATGGTATGTCTATAAACCTATTATTTTTCATCTATAAACCTATTATTTTTCATATAAAAAATACTAATTAAGATGAGCTATAAAGAATACTAATGAAGATGAGTTTTATCAGGTATAAAGCCACTTCACGTAACATATTATGGTTGACATAATTAATTTGCCAAAAAGCTTATGAACTGTTAATGAGTGTTTGAAGCATTATACAAACTTGTATAGTCAAACACGGTTTTTCAATTTTCTCTAAAAATGTCTGCATTATGCCTTCTCTTGCCGACAACGGATTTGAGCCCAAAAATGGTGCGCATTTTGAATGCGCATGCCCAGCAAATATCTAAAACGGTAACCACAATATTTCAAAGAGGTTCACATGTATTAAATTCCAAATCAACATTAAAGGAAATCAATGCCTTTTTCGCCTTTCGAATTGTTAAATGAATTTTTAAGGTCTTTCAAAAGACCGTACAAGAATAGAAATATTTCAATTTTCAAAAAAATATCTCTCGTTGTCGTATCTAGGCTCGGATCAAGTCCGTCTCTCTAGAGTCCTACCGTATTTACTCGATTGAGCGCCGTCCCGATTGAGCGCCTCCCCCGAATGAGCGCCGCATTTGAGATCAAATGCGAATTTTAAAGAGCGCCGCCCCCAAATGAACGCCGCACTAAACAGTGTAAACACTTTGCGCCGTCAAAATGGGGACATTTAGTGACAAAGACATTTAAAACTTGTTTATTTTATTGTTAAAAGTTCTTGTTATAATTCACAAATAAAATATTTTTTAAAGAGCGCCGCTCCCGATTGAGCGTCCCCCCCCCCGAATGAGCGCCGCATCTGAAGCTCTGAAAATTTAAAGAGCGCCGCGGCGCTCAAACGATAAATACGGTAATTAATTTAAAAAGATCGAAACGTACGAAGGTGTACTTGCGAGTTGGCCTGTGAACACTCACCATGGCACACTCACAGCAACCGGAAAGGTGGTGCGCAGTTGTTCAAACAATCGTCTTCAATTTGAAAGGTTTGACAAATATCACTTTCCGAAAGCTGCGTATACCGACACGTAACTGCAGTACTTATTATTTATATTTATCAATATTTAAAGCTCGAGAAGTCTTTCAAACACCGTAATTAAGCACCAGATAAAATGGTTTCCATGTGATAAGAAACTAATGACAGTGAAACTTGTAATCACATGTATCACAAAGAATCTTGTAAGCATGTAATCACAAATAATTTCAAACTAGGCTGAAATTATCGTTTAAATGGCTTTGTTTTTAATACTAGTTAATAGAATACATGGTTTGGAGACTGGATGAAACTTGAAAGTATAATATAACTCTGTAAAATTTAATGGTACTAACTATTAAATTTGTGTAAGGGCAGTGAAGCCTTTGATTGTGATATTTAGTGACAAAGTGCTTCAATCTTTCAGCAAATCAGCAAAGAATTAAATTTCGGCAAATAATGAATTTTTTCGTGTGGGACTTAAAACTGATCTTGTAGAAAAAATATAAAAAAGAACAGGAAAATATATATGATCGTGTTATCATGGCTACAAGCGTGTTATCCGTGATTGCAGTTTTTTTTACTAACATCGACGTGTGACGGGTTATTTCCATACAAAGCCCTCTGTCTGGTCTCTCAACCGAACTTCATGATTTTTGCTTCGCGGCACGTACCGGAATGTAAACAACAGTCCCGAGTGTAATCGAGGCCTCCGTAGCTCCGTGGTCAGAGCGCTGCACCAGAATCGCAGGGCTGTAGGTTCTATAGTTGAATTTTTGAATTTTCACACTATGTATAAAATATGTATATATTTTTCGCTCGGAATTTCCATACTTCACAAAAACCCTGCAATATACCAGACACTTACCCTCGTGTATACTGGACGACTTGTCTGTGACTACGGTAAATTTCTGCGCCGGAATCTCGGACCTATAAAAAGTCGAGAAAATTCGAAAATAAGTTGCCTGTTAATACTTCAAGACTTTCTGAACATTATTTGACATGAAAATATAGCGAAATGATCGAGAAAAGGCCAGAAATATAGCGTGAGAACGCTGCAGAAACCCACAGGGAATAATTGAGCAAGATGCGACACTTATACTATATGTCTGTATTACGGTATACACGCTCAAGAAATTCGAAATAGACAGAGTTAAAGAGCTATAAACAACGTAGATAGTTACCTGTGCTATGCCTTTGACTTTGTTCTTTATACCTGAACTAAAATAGTTTTCACAAAGGTAAAATATCGGCGAAAATTTACTATAAACACTATATCGCGCGTCCCGAGACAGTATTTTGAATTTGGCTCGCAAGTAAATTCCCCACCTAGATCCTATTGCTTGGTCTAAAGCCTCTTATAAAACCGGCATGCAGCTGATTGTTTATTATCGCTTCCTGTGTATCAGTTGTTCAGAAAAACTGGCCCTAATTTCACGAGGATTTTCTAGAAAACAAAGGAACTTCATTGTTGAAAATCTAAAAGCATTAAACACTACAGGGTGTATCAAAAAAACTGCAAATACCATAATTTGTATGCACGAGATCATACATTAGAATTTCAATGGCTGTGCAAATAATTACGCTTCTGGGATTTGAAAATACGTTTCCACGTGCAGTACTATCAAAAACGTATTTTCAAATCCCAGAAGCGTAATTATTTGCACAGCCATTGAAATTCTAATGTATGATCTCGTGCATACAAATTATGGTATTTGCAGTTTTTTTGATACAGGGTGTCCCAAAAAAAAGGCTACCTTTTCAAATTCAAATTAGCATGTTAATTCAAGCAACCTATTGTAAGTTCTTTGAAATTCATTATCGGTTTTGAACTACGAATGCGTAAAAACACACAGTTTTATACACATGGGATATTGAATACAATAGGTTGCTTGAATTAACACGCTAATTTGAATTTGAAAAGGTAGCCTTTTTTTGGGACACCCTGTACTGTATGCACAAATGAATTGATGCATTAATTAACCTATACAGGGTCATAGAGTATTAGAGACCTTACGATGTATGACGGCAACGCGAACGACGACGGCCAAAACAAACTGCTTCAAATAAATCACTGAAATAAAACTTGTCATGTATTATCAATCGCATGAATTCACTTCAGTTTGTGGAAGTTGAGATAAGGACTTTTTGGTTTAGAAGATTTCTACTTGTTTTTCCAATTTGTTGAGTACCACTTCTCGCGGCTTGAAATGCAGAACGTTGAACACAAGACGTAAAAATCTGTAGTTTACCGTTGTAAACAGAGCGAGGATGACGTCTAAAACTTCCGTGGGATTTTAATTATTCATTTCTATTCTAAAATAATATAAATTTCATTGTATTTATAGCCGTCGTCGTCACGTTACCGTATTAAAATCGTAAGGTCTCTAATAGGGAGTTTACGATCTACGACGCGACTTGCTCGACGACGCGCCTGCAAAACAAAGATATACGTCATGCAAGACAAAAAGGATGAATAATTTGTGGTCCTGCAGGGGTTTCCTCAGCAGCGTTGCCATTCTTATGACATCGTCAAATGAGGAATTTTCACGTCTTCTGAGTAATGTGAAAGCTGGTTGCGTCGTCAGAGCTGTTTTATAACGTTGACCGAACGACAAATATCAGCTAAACATCGGAGTTTTTTAGCATAATTTAAACGTTTGTAAGATTGTTAAAACATGCTTTAGACAATTAAAGCAGTATAGTTAATTCCTGTGGCTTATGTCAAGCATAAATTGACGTGGCGTCGTCGAGGTGACCGCGTCGTAGATCGTAAACTCCCTATTATATAGAGGGTTCACTCTCTTGGGAACCTTTGATTTTTTGGGGGTCGCGCATATCGCATTACGCATGTTGGCCGCCATTTCTCTGGCCAGTCAATTGCTTTTTCTGGCCAATAAGCACGCCGAACTGGCTGATCCGCCATTTCTCTGGCCAGTAAACTGCATATTTTTGCATAAAAAACCGAGGACACGTTGCACCGCTGATCGAGTGGCCCTTCTGTATACATCTTTATTCTGTGACAGGGTGTCCCCCAAAAAGTCCCCCTATAGAAATCACTCTTTTGTTGTTAAACGTGCGTTGTTATACCTCTGGGAATTTAAAATAGCTTCTAAAACGAACAGCAACACAAAAATGTCACATTACAAATTCGTCTTACCGTCAGTTCGAGTAAGAATGGTTCTACTGACTACAGAGCAACGAGTATTTGTCGTAACAACTTACACGTCGCGTTAAATTATTTAGACGAAGGGAAGTTGTAAATACTTCCGCCGTTCATGTACAATTAAATTAAATCCCAAAGGTATAATAACGCACAAGCGTGAGGGACACCCTGTGTACATTTCATTTTTTGGGACATCCTGTGTACATTTCATTCACATCAATATTGCACGCGGCGTTGAATTTACTTCATCTAAACGGCCCATGCAATGTTTAACATTTGTGCGATATTAATTAGCTGCATATATTAAGCGTCATGGTTGGAAATATTTATAATAGTGAGGCGGTTAAGAGCGAAATTTAGCTGGAATTGTTCATTTTGTGATAAAAGCACCATATTTGCAGGAAGTATAGACTTTGATATGACAATAACTTTGAGATATGGAGGCATCTGAAAATGTAATGTCGCCGGCCTAAAATTTGGGTTCTTTTTCATTTTCCTCATTAAACTCCTATATTGTCGAAAAATATAAAATTGCAAGTTCACTTATAGCAAAAGTGATTACAGAATCAGAAAGCTTACAAAAAGTTATATTAAGACATGTAAGTGGTTACCATGATTTTTCAAATCCTTCTTGAGTTACAAGCTGTTAAATACGCATTTTCAAGCTAGTACCCAGGCTTTTCGCGCGATTTCGTGGCATTTTTCCATTTTGGAACAGCAATAACTCGAAATCGGTTGGGAAAATAAAGGTAACCGCTTAAGTGACCTATATATAGTTTTTTGCAAGCTTTCCAATGATGTAAGTCATTATTGCTTTAAATGAACTTGGAATTTCACGGTTTTACAAGTATAGGAGTTTAATGAGGAAAATGAAAAAGAACCCAAATTTTACGCCGGCGACTTTAATTTTTCAGATGCCTCCATATCTAAAAGTTATTGTCATATCAAAGTCTATACTTCCTGCAAATATGGTGCTTTTATCACAAAATGAACAATTCTTACACTTAACCGCCAGACTATAAGAACAATCATGCAGTATCAGTCTGAAAGATCAATATTTACATTTAATTTGATTTTTCGGAAGCGTTAACCACACAATTGAAAAAAGCCCTATAGCAGTTCAAGGTTATTCAATAATTAAATGAAATATACATATACTCCGAAAAATAACATTTTGTATAGGCCTTTTTCAAAATCTTAAATTTGCTGTAGTACTGATTGCTGATTTAAGCGATTTTATCTAAAGTTATATACCGAATTTTATCATTGTATTATGTTAATTATGACGTCACAGGATGCACGACCTAACCAGATATGTCTGGAGTAAGAACTTCTAATGTTCGGCCAATAGGAGAAGTGAAGCCAAGATGGCGCCAATTGACGTTATTATTATTATTATATCAATAATACATGTTCCCAAAATGGGCTTTTCAACATGCATTTACAATGGTTAAGATTATATTATATACTAAGATATTATCTAGATAAAAAAGTTATATTAGATGGACAACCGACTATATTAACTACTGAAAATAATCATTCAAAAGATGTAATTTCAAGTCCATTTTAAATCTCAGAAAGTTATCTTGAGATTTTAGATTGGTATCTAAAGTGTTCCATAATTTAGTGCCTCTGTAATTAAAGGATCTCTGTCCTGTAGCAGATTTATACTTAGGAATATTTAAATCATCATTATGTCGAGTGCTCCGTTGATGAATAGAAGATCTTTTGCAAAATTTATCTGACAGGTAGGACGTCCAAACTCATGAAGGTCATAAACAGTTTTCATACCATTTTTTCCAGCTAATTCCAGTTAGTTTTTTCTAACGGATCGTATCGCTAATCAAGTTATTAGTTCATAAAATCATAATGTTATTGTTCAAATCGAAGTAAAAACACGAAATTTTGGCACACTCCTTGCCGGCTTGTGCAAACCGCGCAGACAAAACAATAGAAAGGGACTGGTACTGGATGTCAATTTCCGCCATCTTTGGCTTCACTTTTTGGACGTGAGTTCTCACTCCAGGGGCCGGTTGTACGAAGGCCGTTTAGCTTAAACGGTGGATAAGCCAAAATTAAAAAACACTTTCACACATTTTGTGAATGATTGAACTCTTACGCACCTAATATGTAATTGCAGACATAATTGTTCTATTCAAGTTGAAATATTTTAGCTTGGTTGTTCGATGAGTGTATAGACTTGATCGATATTTTCGAGTTATCCACCAGATAGGCTAAACGGGCTTCGTACAACCGGCCCCAGATATATATGGGGTTCACCGAGCCTTACACAAAACCAAAGACTCAAAACATTCATATGACGAGAAAAAACCTTTTTAACAACTCATTTCGTAAATATGGTATGCTAGTCACCTTCAAGTGTAAATTTGTTTTTCAGTGCATAAAGTGGGGATAGTAGTTAGTTGGTTCAGGCATCTCACTAACATATTGAAAGCCATTCAAGTTAAGAAATCAGATTTTAGCATTAGTCTAATGAGAGTGCAGGATCAGCTATTCGGGATTTATCGATTTATGGGTGATAGGCACAAAATGGTTTTAATTTTCAATATTTTGTTCTTGAAAAGGACCTTTCAATTCAGTTTGTGAAAAATAGCACCTGCATACATAAAAGTTAAATATTTCAAAAATGCATTTATAGCAAAAGTATATTCATATATATGACATATATGCAATTACATGTGTCAAAGTATAAGCGTAGTGCTTTACAACTGCGGGAGGAAATGAAAAAATTTTCTAATTGAAAAATATATTAAACTTGTTGAATGTTTAATCAGGTGCTCTCTAATTGGGAATCAAATTTTATATATTAGTTTTTATATCCGTGCATGCAAATGGCGTGGATATAAAATCAAGGGTTTTCGGCGTCGGTACGTACTTCGTGAAGACTGAGGAGTTGAAAAGGCCAAGAAAAGATAAAAATACAAATCTTATTTAGAAAGGACAAGGTAATGTATATAATATACAATACTCAAACGTTTTGCTAAAAAGATAACGTTAATAACCAAGTTGGCCCGAATTGAATCATTTTCAAGTACGCTCGAATATATAAAGTGCATGGGGCAAATAAGTACAGTACAGCGTCCCAGCATGTTAATCATGTTAAGAACTGACCAAAATTTACCGGCGTCGCCTTGCCGGCGGGATGACCGCGTATCACTTTTTAAAACCGGGAAATGTGTAGTGTCTTGGCGTTTGGTGGGGACAAAATAGGTGACCGACATAAAGAAGTGGCCGAATTAATTAAGTGCATGGCCGTAAGCTAGGCAGCGTTTCAATGTAATTATGCGTTTCAGCATTTCATTTTGTAATTCTGGATTTATAAAGATATCTTTTTTTTCAGATAACGATAAATTTTTCGATAGACAAATCATCTATAAAAGGCCTGGAACACGATTCCCTCCTTACAATGCTTAGATGTTAGGATCATATTATGTCATAAAGACTTGAACAAGTTTAGAAAATATATCCTATATGAATGAAAGGGCTAATCGACCGATTCAAGTATAATTTGAAATAATTAAGGACTATTTAGTGTTTTGCAAAGCAAAATTATGACCTATTTTGCCATTGTTTTCTGACTAGACTTAATACCCTTGACAATATGTGACAAAATGATTCAACAATGCGGAAACCTTTTTATGCTTTTTAGTCTATAGGACCTGTATATGAGTTTGTATGCATTTCTTTTAGGACAGATAATCTCAACTGTTTTAGGGTAAAATGACCATGATGGACAACATAGCATATGTGCCAAAACCCATATACACCCAGACACGGCACTATCGACATAGCTCTATCTCCTGAACCATCAAAGCTACAGACTTTCTGAAGTGCTGATAGTGTTTAGAGTGTTCACGTTTAGGGGTGGTCATTGGAGAGTGAAATGTGTCTAGGTATACAAGAGAATGACTATGCACCATCCCAGGTCAACTGCTAATTTACATCACATAACTTCATACACCTTAGAAAGACTATTTCTTATATTTTCTTATTTCCTAAATCTTTTTGTCATAGGGTCAAAAACTATACTTATTTCAATATAATACTAATAGATTTCATGAGGGTTGATATTGTTTTGTTGAGATATAATACAGTTCAGCAGCGAAGCCAGCCTGACGATTTGGTCATGCAATGCAAATTTTAAATCATCATTATTATTCATTTCTTTAGAAATTGATTGTTTTCACAGTCTATGAACACGGAAATATTTGCATAGCATGACCAAATTGTCAGGCTGGCTTCGCCACTGATACAGTTCACTTCACTTACCCCACGCCAAAACACGATGTGAGCCATATTTTGCCGTTTTATTCGCTTTTTATCATCGAGGTTCGCACATATTATCCAAAAATTATACTTGAATAATTCAACCAAGTTTCGTCAGGCAGTGTATTTTATCTTCGATATCATAGAAGCGATGTTTTGCCCAATTATCGCGCCAGTGCAATGTCTCGCCGCTTCTCTGCCCGATTTATCACACTTTTTCGTCGTCAAATGTATTTAGAGTACAGTATCCCGAAATACTTGATTGTAGAAAAGTTCCAATTGAAAAATTGATAACCTAACTGCTAATCCGTGGCAATAAACGACCCCAAGTATTTTATAAACATGAATCAAAAATATAATATTCAAAGTAATTTGAAAGTCACGCGCAATCATCACGAAAATACCGCATTCATTCCCCACCCTGTCATCTAGCCCACGCGGTGTTTTCGTGAAGATTGCGCATGACTTTCAATAATACCAGCCTCTGCAATAATACGAACAACAAAGATGCTGCAACTTGCAACAAAAACAGGTTTCAACCATAGAAATAATAGATATCTATTATTTCTATGGTTTCAACGCATGTTTATTAGAAATGTTCATGCATGTGTTACAAAACATAAGACAACTTGCGTAAACATTTTTAGTTAAAATTGTTGCAAGTTGCAGCAATTTTGTTGCTCGCATTAACTTTGCCTTTACTTAATTACTTATACATTAGTAAAAAAACAATAAACAAGAAATTATAGGATCACGATAAATCATCTTTCGAAGCCTTCATGTATGATAAATTCCATGTATATCCTTGGGATCTCTGAGTTTATATTAGCTTTAAATGCACGCCACATAGCAATCGCAGAATTATTATTTGTACAAATAAACGTTATTTCTGAGAGACTTGAACACCTTTGGCTTTGTGCATCGTATTGCGATGCTTTATCTGTCAGTCTGTACTCTGTAATATAGAATGTAGTTTTTTGCTGTCTATATATAATACAGGGTGTCCCCAAAAAACCTGACACTTTAGAAATCACCCTTTTGTTGTTAAACGCACGTTGTTACAGCCTACATCTGGGAATTTAATTAAATGGTATGCATAGCGAAAGTATTTTTAAAATGTTCGCTTCGTCCAAATTGTATTTCTGACAGGTGGATTCCGATTGGGAAATCGTATTCTAAATGCGTTTTGCACTGCGTTTACACTTTGTGTTAGGGTATAATTTGTTACAATAAATACTCGTTGCTCTGTAGTAAGTTGAACCACGTTTACTCGAACTGAAATGCTATTAGGAGCCATTTTAAATTCCCAGGAGCATCAAATTTTGTGCTTAACAAAGATATTTTAATTTCTAAAGGTCTCCTTTAGTGAGCATAGTGCTCAGGCATTCAAATTATAATAATAGGATAATTTCTAAAGCCGGTTTTCCACTAGGCGGAATTTTGCGCGCGGAGCGGAATTTTTATATAATTTTTCCGGGCGGAAAAAAGCGAATGATTTCCACTGCAATAATATTTGCGAGCGGTTAGAATCTTGAATTTGTTAAATGACCTCGCAAAATTGTACAACGCACTGTGATTGGTTGATTTTGTCCATACTACGCGCGGAGCGATCAACTTCAACTTCTTGGCGGAGCGATCAGTGCACAGTCTTGCACAACAGCGGAAAAATTCCGCCAATATGTCTTGCTTCTACGCATGCGCGTAGCGGAGAATGTCGCTCCGCGTGCAAAATTCCGCCTAGTGGAAAACCGGCTTTAAGTGTCCCTGTATACAGGGTGTCCCCCCAAAAGTCCCCCTTTAGAAATCACTCTTGTGCGTTATTATACCTTTGGGAATTTAATTGAATTGTACATGCACGGCGGAAATATTTACAACTTCCCTTCGTCCAAATAATTTAACGCGACGTATAAGCTGTTACGACAAATACTCGTTTATCTGTAGTCAGTTGAACCATTCTTACTCGAACTGACGGTAAGACGAATTTGTAATTTGACATTTTTGTATTGCTGTTCGTTTTAGAAGCTATTTTAAATTCCCAGAGGTATAACAACGCACGTTTAACAATAAAAGAGTGATTTCTATAGGGGGACTTTTTTTGGGACACCCTGTATATATACATACAGGGTGTATCAAAAAAACTGCAAATACCATAATTTGTATGCACGAGATCATACATTAGAATTTCAATGGCTGTGCAAATAATTGCTGGGATTTGAAAATACGTTTCAGGGTATCAAAACAAGCACACAAAGTGAATTTTAATTCACTTTGTGTGCTATTTTGATAGTACTGCACGTGAAACGTATTTTCAAATCCCAGAAGCGTAATTATTTGCACAGCCATTGAAATTCTAATGTATGATCTCGTGCATACAAATTATGGTATTTGCAGTTTTTTTGATACACCCTGTATAAGAAAATCACGCTGTAAATGTTACGTTGCTCCACTAAACAATGACATCTAGCTATTCAACGGCATGCTATTGAAATATCCAGTCTTTCCCTAAAAATTTGTTTTCTGCTTGAACGCGCACGGATGCTAAGTGTTAGCTTGTTGTTGTTTACTCGAATACTGCACCACCATGCAGTTGTCTTAGGGCCTGTTCATATGGGGAAAAGTTATATCGGTTAGCGAGAAAACATTTCGACAAGTTTACAAGCGAGATCTCGCCTTGTTATGAAAACAATATGAAAAGTTACACTGCGTTCATATGAGACGAAAAGTCTTCCCGTTTACCGAGATCTCGCTTGTTGAACTTATAATAAATTAGGTTGAGACATTCTTAAACTAACCGAATATATTAAGCTGCTATTGAATGTTTTACTTTAGTGTAAGTTTGGTATATGATCCACTTTTCTAGTATATTCGACAGTATATACAGATAAGGCGTGCATCAGACGTGTCGTTTTGTAAATATATTTCGTGCAAGTGGACTAGCTCGTATATATGCATGTATTCGATGACTTTTAATACACATCCGCGATTCTATATTATATAACGTACTGCCTATTGAGACTATTGGAAATCTATTCGACGTTTTTTTAATAGTTGTGATAAGTCATAAATATGGGATGTGAAACGGAACCCCCGGAAAAATAGAATTGATTGTTTATTCAAAATTTAATTTCACCTTGCATGCGACAACCTCAATTTTTGTAAACGGGTGTATAATTATATATAATGGGTGTATATATATAGTACGTACAATCTGCAGGCATGCATGTTTCGGCGTCCATGCAACGCCTCGTCAGTGCAGCTTGGTACGTCTAGTCGGTCTAGATACGAGATGACAACCGTATATTTTTCAAAGTGAGCTTACTCTCACCAAGCGCATGTGGTACAACACGATGACATCAACGCATATTATTATTATTGGAATCTAAAATACATGAAGAAGACATAAATAGTCTTAATTACCATGCATTTACAAATATTATGTTACATATATGTAATTATTTAGAAAAATTATGACTATGTACAATTCACTCATTAAAATTGTAATATAATTATCAGTTAAAAGTTAAGTTAAAAATTTCATAACAGTTAAGACCTCGTTAAACTACGATTATAAGAATTTATGGCATACACTAAGGCACTGTTCTTAAATCTCTCTGTTCTAAATTTAAAATTATAATACATATCAGCATTAGATCTAGTTTCTCTTTGTCTTTTGTCTTTGATACGATCTGGAAGCAGGGTGTGTAGACGGTGCTCAGTCGCAGACATATTTGCAATCAAGTCAACGCAGTGGTTCTCGCGTCTTTCACTTAGCGTTTGCATTTTGAGATAATTTAAAGCTTCACAGTAATCAATACCTGGTAATATTATTCTGAATGCTCTTTTCTGTATTCTTTCAATGTTAACACTTTGAGCATTGGTTAATCCTCCATGCCACAACACGTCCCCGTATTCAAGAGTTGATCTAATTACGCTACAATAAAATTGTAACAAATCCTGCGTTGGCGCCCCATACCTTTTAAGAACCTTAAGAAAGTACAACCGCTTTCTTGCTTTCTTCACAATATAATCCAGACATGCTCAAAGTGTCATGGGGCCAGAGTGCTCAAACGACCACAAGGGAAATGAGCTTTGCATTATTGCTAAGAGACACCCATTAACCTTGGCAGAGTGCTCAACAACACTAAAGTGAAGGAGCGTGAATAATGAGAGAATAAGGAGCGTGAATAAGGAGCATGAATAACGAGAGAGAGAGAGAAAGAGAGAGAGAGTCGTTAGAATGTATAATGAATTATTATAATGGTTAATAATAATTATTATAATGTTGTAACTTCAAACTGTAGAAGTCATATATCACCGATAGAAATTAAAGGAGCAAAACAATGGCGTTTCCAGCCCATTCCTCTCGATTGTTTATGGTTACAAGCATTAGTGATTGTGAGTAGCTGATTGTATATATAACAAGCGACTGTATTACTTGAGTTTATACGCCCACTCATTTTGTAAACATTACATGCACGTATAAAGTATAGAAACCGTTTGTTTTGAATGTTCATGGAGGGTCGCAAAGCCGTGGTCACACTGAGATTGACTGCTGAAGGAGTACAATGGGGTTTGCCGATTTTCTCAACGGAGAAAATATCATTTGGACTACATTTTACTTCTGGCAATGGGATTGACAGTATATGCGTGACTGGCCGTCGAGACAATATTTTGGTTTGGACGATGGGATTGAACCAACCCGTTCATATATACATATACCATGAGGGACGCCGGAACGACGAGAGGGCAAGGGGGGGGGGAGAATTTCATCGAAGTGCACTTTTGAATTGATATAAACAAAGCAGTGTTTCCGAAACATCGGGGGTTGGACGTAACGTTGTCATCGAGTGTCATAATCACGTTTCTGATTTTCAGAAAAATAGTGGGGTCTGGGGGTCCTCCACAATTAGCAAAAGAATTGCGCCAAAATTACTGTTGTTGAACGCGAAATTTGAGGTATATATGGAGGCTCGTATAAATCATGAAAGTTATTTCAAGTAATTTTAATTACTTTTTACATACTTATCGCTTTACATGATATAACAACAAAAGTAAGTTATTTTGTTCCGAGGCCTTTGCAGAAAAATTATGGGGTGGCACGCACGTTTACAGCAAATTGGAACAATTATTTCTTACACGTTTTCCAGCAAAAGTTCGTTGAACATGCTCTATATCACCAAAATTATTGCATTTTTTATGTTCTATGTATACAGCTGAATAGTTTTAAAATGGGCGCTTATACACTATTACTATAAGCGCGCTGGTTTTAAACAAGGACGAGAACGAATTCTTTATATTATAATAACAAATATTTACCTTAAATCAAGAGGGCACCCTTGCTCTCCTTGTCCTCCTGGTAAAGGGCAACAGGGGCAGCTTCCCCCCCTGCCCGCCAAGTTCCTGACATAGAGTTTTCAATCGACTATACCTTGAACTATCGACTACGGACTCTTGAAAACATCCGCTTGAAAAATATAATTGATGGGTGGTATAGTACTTGAGGTTAAGTCACGCCCAGCGCTCTTCAAAGTTTGTCATAATACTCTTGTTCATTTATCGGGAAGTGCATGAAACGTTGCCGTCTGTACATTAACTTGTCTCAAATCGTAAATTATTGGTCAAATTTTTTACCTAGGAAAGAAGGATAACATGTCACGCCTTGTCATAATTCTCATGTTGATATTGGTGATCACTTCCACGGTAATGTCTGGCTGGTCGAGAGGCCATGGCCGTAGTAGACGATCTTCTGGGCGAAGATCTTCCAAAAAGGTGAGCTAAGTGTAACTGTAAGGTATACCGACCATATATATAACAAGACACCTTAGACGTCTGGACAGATTAAATGTCTTGTGTTAAGTGCGACTATTATAAATACGAGATGAACAATCAGAAACCATAGTAGAATTAAACAAAGAAAATATAAAATATTTCGATTTCAATACCAACTTGAATAATTCTTTATACTAAATGCGTCCAAATTTAGTCGTCTCGTATTGATATATTAGACGAATTCAAACTTCTAAGACGACTAACCGGACTTTGGATAATTTTTATTCGTCAGTTCTGTCTAGTGTCTAATTTCCCGTATTAGTATAATACGATTATACCAGTACGTCTGAGACGTTTGCGTTGTCTCAGACGTCCGGCCTAATATAAATAAGTCCATTGTTATATGTTTTAAAGTATATAACGAAAACTGAGATATGAAAATCGAAGATATACACTCTAAAATATAGGTGTGTAGATATTACGCACCTTTCTTGTCAGCAAATTCGCACACCTTTTACCATGTATTTTTACACACCTTAAGTGTGTATTTTCCGGGAAAAGGTGTGTATTTATGCACACCTATTTGCGACAAAAGGTGTGTATAATTACGCACCTTAAGGTGTGTCATCTGATTGTCGCCAAATTCGTACACCTTAAGCCGTGTTACACACCCTAAACTACACGCCTTTTGGTGCGCTTTTATACACATGTGCAAAATTACATATCTTTTCCTGGATGCACATCTTGCAAATACACACTAAGCGGTGCGTAATGTCCTATTCGCGCGCTATTGAACAAAATGAACAAAACTAATTACAACGCATTTTTAAACTTCAGCCAAAAACGCTCTATATTTAAAACTCTGATAGACATCATCTATATAACATTAAGCATATCTTAAGAAAGCTCAAAACAAAATGACGACAAACTGTCCAGATAGGAAAAATCAAAAACATAATAGCATGTAATGACATACGCTTAGGCATCTGGTAGTTCATTATTGGTTGCGCATTTCACATGCCAACAGGAAGACTTTGAATGATATCACCTTTCGTTCCATGTAAAAACCACCAGTAATTTCATAGTCTGGGGCATGAGATTGCTAATGGTAAATAGATTGTTAATTCTCTGTTAAGTCCGCCCCCATGAGGGGCTGAGAGACAGGAATACAAGAGGGGATATTGATTTGGAGGACAATCCATGGACAATGTATGCAGTAGTGTAGATGTGACCTGAATACAGGATTGTATTTATTTGCTCTGAAGGGCGAGAGGATAAACAGAGAGGGGCTAACAAATTTACTCTTCTGAAAAGGAGTCATTTTTCTTAGAGGGGTTGGGTTTATTATTATTCTTGCTTTACAGTCTGCATTAAGTCACTCTTTCCACGATAGTACAAATAGCATGACAATGGATGTGCGGTTGGCAAAGAAAGAGAGTCTTGCCAAAATTAGACTTGAAATTACTTGCAACCCGACCCCAATAATTTCTCAAAGCATTTGGATGATAGCTGATCAGATTAACTGTGTAACAAAGCTGTATATATATGATTTTATAACCACGAAAGCCTTGATAGACTATAATTAAGTAAATTTTAAGCCAAAATGGTTTTGAGACCTCACATTTGCAGCAACAACGAGTGGCTATTCTGTTAGTTGGCAACCTAAGTTTGCACCTCCAATATTTTGTGAAGTGTCCGCCACTGAAACCATGCACAAACAATGTCCAGTGTCTGGCTTATACGAGATGTAGTTATCTAACTACCTAGTAAATTTGGTATTACTTTCTGGTATTTCTCCCAAGATATGGCTAATACCTAAAACAAGAATAGTTAAGTTATTTTTTAGGGACTATTTAGTGGGATTATAACAGGGGATTGTTTAGTGGAAGATATATGTTTCCAGAGAAACGAGACCTTGTTAGGGTACATTCCGATTTTGGGGTAAATTGAAGACACAAAAATGGTAGAAAACTATAGCAAAATCCTGAGAGAGACATTGCAACATTCAGACACTTCACCACTACTAGATTTGAGAAATGAACTACTGTAACCAAACATGAGATAACATTTGTAATTAACAAGAGGGTTCTCTAGAGTTTTATATCTTCTGACACCCCTGATGACATTAGTACAGTTTTCTTGTTTCCTTCCAGAATTTACTTCTAGAAATGGAACAACGTTTAATGTCCCACAGTAAATGATGCACAAAGCAGCTAGAATTTTACTATGTTGGTTGTCTTAAAAGCCAGCTAGATTATAATATTATGTACTTTGTCTCAGTGGTGAAGCTAGACATTAGAAACTGGTCATGTTATACGCAATTTTTATATTATTGAAACCTTTAGAAATGTATTGTCTTTAGCCTAAGTGCACATTTATTTGAATAGCAAGACCAGTTGCCATGGCTAGCTTTGCCACTGCTCTTTCTAAGTTCAGACAATTTGAGTTATTATAGAGAGAGTGGGAGACTGCCTGGACATTCTCTTGGACGAGCAAAACCTTTGGCCACAATAGAATCTTAGGAGAATAAAAATTAATACACTATTTTAAAGTCCTTACAGTATGTCCAGTATATTTAGAGTAAGTTGGTAAATATAAACATTGAAAGTCCGTCTAAAATTGAAGATCTTGTATAGTAACATTTGCTAAAGCAATTTTAAATATTAGGTATTATTTTCAGCGTTTTAATTCAAATATTGTTGCGGCAAATTCAAATTTTAGGCTGGGACACATGCTTAAAATTCACGAACGAAGATTGCAAATATTTCCTCACAAACAGAGGCGGATCCAGGCTCATTTGATAGAGGGAGGTGCGGAGGAACTATGTCAAAGATACCATAAATCGTAAAAATTTCAGTATGGATCGTTGATGCTGACTTTTTGTGGGGGTGTTGATGTTTTCTAAGGGGGTGTGCACCCCCTGCACCCCATTCAGTAGAACCTCCTATGCTTACAAAATCGCTCTATTACACATAAACGTAACAATAATCTTACCTGAATGATAACGTTGTCGCTGGGGAGGGGGGGGGAGGGTACAATAATTTGTTATTTGATTTCTAGTTGAATACATCATGTTATAATTTTAATTTCACATCTATAAAGAAATAAGCTAAGGAAAACATATACGCTAGGTATGCTAACTATAAATGGCTTTTGTTAACGATCAAGTGTTGCTTGTTCCAAATCTGGATTGGAAGGTTAGATAAGCTACAAAACGCAGTTACCCAAATGGATATTTTCCGAACGTAGTCTAGATATCTCAAGATATCTGGTACGATCGGTAGATTTGGTAGTCCGCTGCCGCGATTTTCGTTATATACAAATATTTGCCAATAATTCTTGTGACAGCGCACCTAAATCTTCGCCTGAAAGTGCATATTTTCACAAATTTTCCGATGGCATGATCTCCTCCATACCCCTAAAGATCTCACACATTCAGCATTCGATTCTAGTGTCACTGTGCTCTCTTAGATGTTTACACCCCTCCCCCTTATGGAAAGGAGTGTATATAATCCAAAGGTGTGTAATGTCCGAGGTGTGTAAGATTGGGCAAGGTGTGTATGGCTGAAAGGTGTGTAGTTAGCAATGGTGTGTATTCGCCAAATACACATCTTTAGTAAATAGAAGGTGTGTACAGCAAAGGTGTGTAATTGCATAAATACAAGGTGTGCACTCGTACACACATAAGGTGTGTAATTTTGTAAACAAGGTGTGTATAAATACACACTTTGTCATCAATATTGCAAAAGATGTGTAATTATACACATCTTTTTTCCAAAATACACACTAGTTTTTAGAGTGTATGGACTAATACAAGTGTCCAGACGTAATAATTTAAATGGTTATATCCTATCGGCTATATTACAGAATTATCACCAGAGCATATCATGAGCGGCCGTGTTTTATAGGGTTATAGAAAAAGGATTCTTTCTTAATGCGTTTTATAAACATTTTTGCGTCTACACGAACTTGTACCAGGAGCCCTAGACTTGTTCCAAGTCTGTCTCTTATGGGGGTTTTTATTGGGGAGTTATAAAGGATTGGGGAGTTAAAAGGGAGCACGAAAATACATTTGTTCCTCTCCAAATGTTCTCCCTCCCTACCGCCCGCCTCCCCCCTTAATTTCCTCCCGCCCGCATTTCCGTGCGCCCTTTATAACTTCGTGCACCTTTTATAACTCCCCAATCCTTTAACTCCTCAATCGTTTATAACTCCCCAATAAAAACCCCTTTAAGAGACAGACCTGGAGCAAGTCTACAGAAGCGCATACGCGTCGTCGTGCATGAATAGATGCATGTATTCAAGATCCACATACGTCATCATTCTGTGACGTCATTAAATCGAAAGATTTCGACGCTTTCCGATTTGTCACATTTACGTTTTTATGATGATAAAACTTGGCCATAAATAGACTGTCATCTGATTGTTTACTTCTGTTTTGTTACAGTGTGCTAAAAATGGCCGATACGACTACTGTAAACGCACGGAAAAGGGCGAGCCCACCTTTCAATTGAAATGTTGTTCGGGTAGATGCAAGGAGCATAGCAGGAATACGATGAGAAAGATTGTACTTTACAAATGCAAGTAGATGACTACAATAACGGAATCGTTCGATTGAGTATTATGCAGTAAATGTGTATTTATATATGTAAAACAAGAATTATAATCTATATATATATACCCGAATTAGGTGTCAATATTGCTAGTTCGCCTTTATCATGCCTAAACGCTACTCCTCTTTTCCAAAGCGTATATTCTAAATGGATTGTCGAATTGTATTAACAATGGCAATGCATTTAAAAATGCTGCTATCTTTCATTTTTCTTGGAATAATTAATTCTCGATAAAGTTAGACACAATGTGATCGTGAGATATATTTTTAGTGTCTCGATCGTGCCCTTAGTTTCTTTAGTGTTCCTCCTAGTTCATACTAGCCCTAGCCTTGTTGCTGTCTCTATTTAATATATTATTAAATTTATTCATATGTTGTGTCTGAACGTTGAAGAGTTTTTGAGATGGAAATTTCGAGCGAAATTATATACATAGACTTCTTTGGATCTAGCAACCAGGGTTGCGAAAAATTCAACCTGATTTGGTCTAAAAAATATGTATACGATTTTCGCTCGAAAATCCTATTTACAAGAAAATCCTTCATTACTTCAACTTTCAAATATGACTTCGAATATGTTGTGCCTACATTTTACTACCTGAAAGTGATAAGATACTCGGTATAATACCCACAATCATGAAATTTAACAAAATTAAATGGTTGGGTTGCATACATTATTCACCACAGTGTCAAAGGATTTGTTTGGACTATTATCGGGGTCTTTACGAGGTGGAATCAGCATACTAGATGTTTCTACTGTGCATTCTCCTACGAAAACTTTGGCGTAATACGTGTAGCGAAGATACTGTGAATCCGGGGGAGTGTACAGGGTGTATAAAAAAAAGGTAATCCAACTTTGACTGGTTGCTGTGCTTCAAATACTGGGTTAAATGATCGAAACAGAACGAAAGAACAACTCTTGAGCTTTCTAATGATGCTTTTCTTGTTTCATTACGGACAAAATTGACCGAGTACTCGTCTGGTTAAAATTGTTGGTCGAAATTGCATTCTTCCACCGATGGGAAGTAACCCTCGCAAGTCGAAGCAATTTTAATTCCCAAAAGGCCCAGTTGAGCTCAAATGTGGTGGTGCCACAAGCACCCCAATAAGCTTACGACTCCGTCTTGTTTGAGCTGTGTCATTCGAAATTCAGCTCGCAGGTGCAAGGAAGAGAAATTACATTTTCCAATGGACTAATCCCTTATTAATTGAAGTTCGCAATGAATCATGGTAATGTGGTAACCGCTTGTCTTCCAAACAACATGGTCGCCATGAGCGAGCATTTTGTGTGGTCGAAGAATCGGCGATTTTTCTCTGGTTTCTTGAGCGAAACACGTTTGAAAAACTTAGTGGGTAGTTTAAGGATATAGTTATCTACATTTTGGCGAAAGGAAACCGTAATCGCCGCATTTTCTGCTGCAAAATATCCGATAATGTTGGTCACACAAACAATGGCCGCGAGAAATTAGTATGCACGAGGGATGGAATCACAGCGGAATTTCAGGTTAGTAGGTTTGTTTACCAACCTGACAAAAATATTTTGCAACAGAAATATGCAGCGAAACATGTTCTTCCTGTACAATACAAACTTAGGAACTGATCTTGTCATCTGTCGATTTTACGAGCAATCAAACTCAAGTACTTATTTCACTGTCACGTTCAAAACACTGCAACATCACCGGCCGTGTATTTTAAATTTGTTTTGGCGGGAAAACTTCTCCTCGTAACATTTTCAAGCAAAACAAACCAGACGAAGCGAAAAAATATTGTTTTCCTTCGTTTATATTGTGTCTTGGGTCCAAATTTTATTCAACTGTGGAATAGGCTTCGTCCAAAGGTTAGGGTAGCTAAAAGTAGCATAAAAACATATTTTATATTAAATTTGAAGTAAACTTTTGTACAGACGAAGTAAACTTTTGAAGGTTTTTAAAAGTTAAGTATTCAAACACTTGAGTCTCGTTTTGATATAATTTTCTTAAGGTTTTAAAGTATAAATAGGTAGTATTTGTAAATTGAATTTGAAATATAATTATTTTGGAAGTAACTAGGAGAATAAATTATTTAAATTTTGCTAAATATTTTAAGTAGTATTATCAAGTTTTGGTGGCTTATATAGGAAGATTATATAATTCATTTAAACACGTAAATTGTGATAAACATATGGACGGAGCCAACCCACAAACAATGAATGAGGATAACCAAACACTAACATGGACAAAAGATTTGAAGTTTCTTCCACATTTCACACAGCAGCATGTGAAAAAACATTTAATTACTGATGCAAGTAAAGACAACATGGAAACTGGTGCTCATAAACACAAAAAATTGGGTTATAGACTATTTAAAGACAGATATGTTACACAAGTGCAAGTAAAATCAAATGTAAAGACTGCAGACGAAGTAAAATTTTTGGTTAAGGCAATAGTACATGCTACCATGAAGAAGCAAAACTATATTGTGTATGTGCATTTAAACCAGTTGAATGGAGAAGTTGTCCACGCCAAATGTACATGCAAGGCTGGAAAATGTGGTTGCTGTAAGCATGTTGCAGCACTTCTTTACCAAATAAATGACTATGTTCAACTTGAATTGACTGAGGTGCCCGATGACCTAACTTGCACGCAACTTCTGCAGCAGTGGCATGTTCCAAGAACTGATGAAGCAGACGAGCCAGTTCTCTTGGAAGATATTAAGTTTGAAAAATGTTCATATGAACAGGATAACATAGCTAAAACGTGCTGCCACTAGTAAAGAAAACGTTTACAATCCAACTCCACATTTTGCCCGAGGGTCAAGTCAGACTAGAATAGGAAAATTATCAGAAGGACTAGAACAGGCAGGAAAAGCAAGCTACTTGCAAAAATTGTTGCAGTCAAATAATTGTGAACCAGTACCATACAATGAGATGCATGAAGCGCTGCCCTCCAAACGAAAGTGTACTGAAGCACATCATTATGCATCACAGCTAAATGAAACTGAGATAAGAAAACAAGTACTAACTAACTTAAACAATGAGACTGTCAATTTGACACTTGTGCCTGATGAGCAGGACAAAATGTTTGTTGCGGACAATTTAAAAACAACTTATGAAGGCATTTTGGAAATCGAAAGGAATACTAGAGAACAATCTGATTGTGATGTTTGGTATGCAGAAAGGAGTAAACGATTAACTGCTTCAAACTTTGGTTCTGTTTTAAAGCGCAGAAAAAATAACCAGCCTAAGTCGCTACTGAAAACAATACTTAATAAGACCCCTATGCAGAAAATACCAGTTGCTATTAAATGGGGGAAAAGCAATGAAATGAACGGTATCAAAGCGTACTCAAAATTTAAAGAAGGGCGTAAAGAGGCAGTGGATGTATGTTCTTTTTGTGGGTTTGTAGTTAACATAATGTTTCCATGGTTGGGTGCAAGTCCAGACTTCCTCATACATGATAAGCATGAAGTTTCCAATCCATTCGGCCTGGGTGAAGTCAAGTGTCCTTACAGCAAGCGAGACCAAACTATAGAAGAATCTTGTAGGGACCCCAATTTTTGTTTGGCCAATGTTGATAGCAAAATTAGTTTAAAACAAAAGCATGTATATCACTACCAAGTTCAAGGGGCCATGGCTACATTGAAGTTACAATGGTGTGACTTTGTTGTGTTTACCAGCAAAGATTTACATGTAGAAAGAGTATATTTTGACAATGTCTTATGGGAAACTGTTATGGTGCCAGAATTGACAAATTTTTATTTCCAGCATGTTTTACCGAGTTATATTAATAATGTATAATAACATTAAATAATGTTAAATGTATAAAAATGGCAGTACCTTATTTTATGTACTGTAGTCACATTGATTGTGAAGTTACAAGAATTGCATAGGCAATATATTTACAATAAGAGTAAGTGAAAATTTATTGTTTCTCATTTATCAACGGAGGCATAAATAAAGTAACATAACAACAAATTGTCCATATTTGATCCAGAAGTTCCACTGATCTAAGTGGGAAAACCTGCTGCAAGATCCTAAAGTTCTTCACCCTGGCAATTGCCCTTTCTACATGCACTCTGACTGAGGCTATCCTTCTTGTTGATATCTCTTCTTCCACACTAAGCTGATCCTGACCATTCAAGAATGCAGGGATGTTTAATGTCACCTGGGTTGGCATGTCATCCTCAATGTCAAATCCTCGATCAGCCATTACTTGATCCCCTGGCTCTAACAGTTTTAAAATCCCACAATCGTTGGTGATTTTTTTGTCACTTACTCTGCCTGCATAAAGGTTGGACACAAAACTTGGGAACCCGTTAGGAGAAATACCCAGTAACCCTTTAGCAGTATTGTGATTTTTGTAACTAGAAAATGTAGCTGATTGGCCTCTGCAGGAAGATGGGGTTTCAAGATAGAACTCAGTGCAATCAATTATGACTCTTGTTTCAGGGAAAGTGGTTTTGAAGCATTCTGGCATATTTTCATCAACAAACTTACGAGTTGGCCAAATTGGTAAAACTCTGAGTTGCTGGTGAAGAAAATTAACCCAAGTGATCCAGATGCGAGAAACATGGCTTGATGATATGTCGAACCTATGTGCCAAGTCCCCGATAAGGATGCCACACCTTAGCCTGACTAGGATCATAAATAGTTCCTGTTCTGGAGATAAAGCTCTTGCCTTCCCTGGTTTCTTATGTTCCTCTGACAACACAACAGTGCTGTTTGCACAACCATAGTAAATAAGATGATTGCATGCTGGTGTTAGGTAATCAAAAAATACTTTAAAAGTAACATAATCTGGAAAACCAGTGTAAAACCTAAAGTCATGATCGCTCCCAATAAATCTTTCCATTCGAAACAGTTTCTGCTGCACTTTTGCCATATCATCATCATATTTCTCTTGTAACTTATTATAGTTTGCTTCAAGCACCTGGAGCTGTTCTTGAAGACTATTGTTACTATTTGTCTCCTCTATCTGTTGATCTACCATGCTTTCGTCACTCTTTTTCAAACTGTCTGTTGCAGATTCATTACTACCTGCAGCTATATCACTGACAATGGAAATATTACTATTTGTCTCCTCTATCTGTTGATCTACCATGCTTTCGTCACTCTCTTTCAAACTGTCTGTTGCAGATTCATTACTACCTGCAGCTATATCACTGACAATGGAAATATTTCTTCCCTTGGAGGGTTGGTATGTCTCTGATGAGAGAATTGTTGGAATTGCATTCTCATATGTTTTTTTCCCTCCTGGAAAATGAGTTGAACACACATAGTTGTAGGTCGTAGGATTACAAAAACCTTTTGTTTTCAATAATTTGATCCACTTTTTTCTTAATGTTGGCTCTTGTGGTATTTTGTGGTAAGAAATGTCTGGTCTACGCCTGCTGTTATTATTACAATTAGGAACACAACATGTCCGTCCCCCACGACTGGTTGATATATGTGATGGTGCATTAATACAGTCCACATGTGGTGTTTGGTTATCCTCATTCATTGTTTGTGGGTTGGCTCCGTCCATATGTTTATCACAATTTACGTGTTTAAATGAATTATATAATCTTCCTATATAAGCCACCAAAACTTGATAATACTACTTAAAATATTTAGCAAAATTTAAATAATTTATTCTCCTAGTTACTTCCAAAATAATTATATTTCAAATTCAATTTACAAATACTACCTATTTATACTTTAAAACCTTAAGAAAATTATATCAAAACGAGACTCAAGTGTTTGAATACTTAACTTTTAAAAACCTTCAAAAGTTTACTTCGTCTGTACAAAAGTTTACTTCAAATTTAATATAAAATATAATGTTTTTATGCTACTTTTAGCTACCCTAACCTTTGGACGAAGCCTATTCCACAGTTGAATAAAATTTGGACCCAAGACACAATATAAACGAAGGAAAACAATATTTTTTCGCTTCGTCTGGTTTGTTTTGCTTGAAAATGTTACGAGGAGAAGTTTTCCCGCCAAAACAAATTTAAAATACACGGCCGGTGATGTTGCAGTGTTTTGAACGTGACAGTGAAATAAGTACTTGAGTTTGATTGCTCGTAAAATCGACAGATGACAAGATCAGTTCCTAAGTTTGTATTGTACAGGAAGAACATGTTTCGCTGCATATTTCTGTTGCAAAAGATTTTTGTCAGGTTGGTAAACAAACCTACTAACCTGAAATTCCGCTGTGATTCCATCCCTCGTGCATACTAATTTCTCGCGGCCATTGTTTGTGTGACCAACATTATCGGATATTTTGCAGCAGAAAATGCGGCGATTACGGTTTCCTTTCGCCAAAATGTAGATAACTATATCCTTAAACTACCCACTAAGTTTTTCAAACGTGTTTCGCTCAAGAAACCAGAGAAAAATCGCCGATTCTTCGACCACACAAAATGCTCGCTCATGGCGACCATGTTGTTTGGAAGACAAGCGGTTACCACATTACCATGATTCATTGCGAACTTCAATTAATAAGGGATTAGTCCATTAGTACTCTTTCGAGGGCCACAGATTTATTATTTTTTACCACACTGTATCTACGTAACATAACAAACCTAGAAATGCGTCCACCGTTGCTTGGTCAACACTATTGCTTGGTCGCCACAAAGCGAATGTCGTTGATGGGGAACTGAGGGTGGCCAGTGAGGTAACCTGTAACTTCCTCAGAAAAAACTTTCGCAACTAGTGGAAGTGGAAAATGTAAATTTCCAGTGCCAATGGCGGGAATGGTGATTGATGTCAAATTGTCTTTCTCAACCTGGTCAAGACACTTCTTGATGAGCGTACGGAGAATCTAAATAAGACCTTTTGAATTCAAGGTATTTAAACTTATTCCCCATTCAAATAGGTATTACATTTCGTCATTTCCACTCTTCATGGCTTATTAACCATGTAAAACTAATGGTCTAATAAACTAAAATATTTAGTGCAAAATACTTTTGTACAACATCAGATCACTTTCTTACAGGTATAAGGACATGTATCACCTCTGTATGATTCAAGCATACTTAATATAGCTGTAAGTTTTCTACAACATTAGGTCACTATCTTACAACTAAAGGCGTGAGTACGCTTATCTCCGGAATGATGCAGGGTTCAACAAAAGAGGAAATCAAACTTTACTGGAACTCCTTTCCCGTTGTTCCAGTTAAAGAAACGAACATGATAGACGCGTTTGCAGTTCAGTTTTGCCGGTCCAGTTGAGGCCAACTCTCCCATTTGAAGACTCTCATTTTTTTTACATTCATCAAACAATTCTTTGCCAGCCACTTTAAGTAAACGCTTTCCATAAGGGTTTGCGTTCAAAACCATTGGTTGTATTTATAATGACCTCGACCTAATGGAAAGTAAAATAAGAAATCTCTTTAAGATAAACTGTGAAATTTCAAAATCTTCACTCAAAAAGTAAGAAATTAATTATCAATACTTCATTTCTACTGAATAGCACTATTACTTCTAAATTGTTCTTGCTAGATGTCCATTTTGGACGGTCTCTTGTTGGTCCAGTGTTATTACAAAAGGGATCGGAGAAAACCTGTAATGTTTGCTAGAGTCAAAGTGGAAGCTCCGAAGGGACATCTAGAAAGAACAATATTGAAGTAATAGTGCTATTCAATAGAAATGAAATATTGATCATGAAGTCATACGAGACTTAGGTAAAATTCTAATCACAAAACTGCATATTGCAGGAGTCGAACTCTAGTCGCAGTGGCGAACGCCGCATGCATTAACCACCAACAACAAGATACCTTTTGCGCTGCCAAATCTCCAACCATTATTGAAATCCTTTGACCAGAAGCCATCTTCACCTCCTTATCGTTGACAAAGGACATGCAAGTTCATCGTTGTTACAACACTCGCTTCTTTGGCTATCCAACCATTTGCTACTACAGTGATATCTCTACCGTCCTTATGAGTTTCTTCTGTTCGGCTTTCTTATTCAATAACGCATTTGTGATTCTTCTCAATCACAGAAATGATTGCGTTCGTTACTTCTATGCTCATTTGTTTTTTCATCCCGCGTTGAATCAGTTTCAATCGTTAGAGTGATATCAGGGCATATATATCCTAACACTGATATGCTGTATATTAAGTGGGTTTCATTAAGGACATTAAGCTGTGTCGTTAGATGGTTGTCAACCTGCAGTTATTAGAGTGGGAATAAAATTGAGAGGTACACTTACGTCTTCAATTTTTTCCATGTATTGTCCTGTAACGCCTTCTGAAAGCCACTAATTGTCAAAGAAAATAATGCAACACTTCATTCAAAGGTATAAAGACGTTCAAGAAAACGAACATGCCAATCGGCCCTTAATAGATCGGCTCGCCTTTTTGTTGCACGAACGACATACCTACCTTAAAGTCAACTTTTCTAGCCAGGTTTTCAAGAAAAATTATGATTTCTTTTCTGCCTGCCTGTGTTCCTTTTACTTCAAGCGAGCCGGTAGAACCATCAAAGAATACAACGCTTTCTCCTTTGCAACCTTTTTTCTTCCCCTTAATCATATCCCACCAATGTTCCTATAAACGAACTATCATCGCATACATAGCTTTAAATGTATAGCTTGCGATTTTCTTTTCGTCAATCAATTTTGACAGTTCTTGTTCGGCGTTGTAGAATATACTGCAGTTTGTCGGGCTTTGCTAAAAAACTCGTTGCGTCCTCGTTCCCTGTTATGCATTTCTCAGAGGTTTTTGCATGGCGGATGTCCGGAAGCAGTTTCTCCTTTGAAATTATTATAAAATCACTAATTATTACATTATCTATTTCCTACAATCATGTATGTGATATTATAACTCTATTTATAATGGATAGTTATGTCAGTTCTAAACTGTTCTCCCTAGAGGTCCAGTAAAAGCTTTCCATTACTAGTATACACTCAACCATGGTCTATTGCAATTCCTGCATTCTGATCGACTACTCAACCATGGACTATTTAACAACTAGTTGCCGAAGGGGAGGTGATTACAAGCCTACAGTCACTGAGCCGAAGGCTAAGCGACTACAGGCTTGTAATCACCGAGCCTGAGGCGACTAATTGTATTAGTAGAATTTCAAAGAGAAAAAAAAACCCAGAAAATTATGAGTTCAGTTGAAAAGGCTATAGCACAAAATTCAGAGCTTTTCTCAGCGGCTGGTTAACATGCTGGCAAAAGCAATGCTCGCAACGTGTGTCAAAAACGCACGAAACAAAGCGTGCGAAGGTTGAAGAAAAAGATTTAAACGCTCATCTACTCTTTGGAATTTCGTTTAAATCTTTCCAATTTTACTTATAGTTTGCTCTTTGGTAAGATTGTACACTAAAACAATCCACTATTCCTACTAGTTACTACAGGGGGAAGCCTAAATCAAACAAATCTAAGTTGAACTACACTGCAGTAAGTTTACTTATACTCGATAGCAATATTAGAAATTATAAACTGCTCGCTATAGAGACCTGGGATGCACTCTTCTAGAATGCAACTGCGGTGAAAGTAATTACATCATGCAACTGCATATTGCAGTTTACTGTAATCGGGCCTTAATCGCAGCGGTGAAAAGCACTGACTAGACATTCAAAGAAGAAACGCAAAACGGAAGAGGTTTAGAAACCCAAACTATATTTTGTTGTCTGATAAAATTATTGGTTTTAATATTACCTTATTATTATCACATTTCTTTAACGTCATAAGCTTAGCCTGCAAGCCTTTAGCACCACAACATCGTTTATGGTTAACATCGAGTCATCTTCTTTCAACCCATGGTTCACAATCTGACAATCAGTTCGCTTCGGGAAGTCTATCTGACGATCACTCAACTTTACTTCAATCTAGCTCCGAGATCTCTATTAAATCCTGAAGGATCCTCAAGTGGACATCCCTTATTTTCTCAGCCGTTCCTAGAAGGGTCAATTTCTCAGATCTGCTTTCCATTCCATGAATTTGCACTCCTGCAAACTCTTTCCTAAGTTTCTCGAAATAGTTAATGAAATTGAAAAATTTCAGCTTGTTTTTGCTTCTATTGGAAATTCTGTTGACTGAAGTTGGGCTTGTCCGGTAACACTATCAATTATAGTCTCAACTGTTTGTTTTTGCAGAATGACCTGCCCATGTTTTCCAACGAAAGAAAGACGAGTAATCGACAATCGAGTTCCTCGCGTTTGGCTTCAATCGCTTCTTTAACTTTCTCGAAAACGCCTTTCGGTATTTTTACTTCTTCTCTGGTAAAGGAGTGCACAAACTCTTCCAGCTAGTTTTCAAATTCTGCAGCAGCCTTTGGAACGTCAAACCCTTTTGTGAAAACCTATCATATTTCATCGATTTAAGATCAAACTCTTTGTCGATTTCCTGTTTATTCATTATGTAGTCGATTTCCTGTTTATTCATTATGTAGTCCATGACAAGGGGGTCGAGAAGATAGTCGCTGGAGAAGTCTACAGTTTTGGTCTTACTTTCTTGTTGCTCTTCGAAGTTATCGCAGTAAGGAATTACGTTCAAAGGAACACCACTCAATATATGTTTCTTTTTCACAAGTTCTGAAACAACTGTAAAAGAATGCGAAAGCACCGTCTGATTATCTTTCAATATAGGTACAGGTACATAACAACCATTCCTGCTGGCTTTGGTCTGTTCGTGTAAAACATGGCTAAAAATAGTATTTTTAAAGTCCAAGCAGGAATGAAAATACAAGTCTGAGAAGTTAGTAGTCTGGTTTAGCATAAATAGCAGCCTGAAACTGGCTATGCCTCAAATCTAATAAACTTCACATGACCTACATAAGATATACAGTCGAGCGATATACTTAGTTGAAAGATAAATGAAAACTGGAACAGTGTTGCATTTAATTATTTGCACAGTGTTAGATTAAAAAAATTCAACAACCATGCACTAATTAAAATGGAACTATATAGCAATCATTTACGGCGAAGGCAAAGTAATTATCGGTGAATATATTCATGAAAATCACCAAGCCTGCATGAGGCGAATAATTGTTTTAGTATAAATTTCCTAACGGAATTGAAGAAAATATTTAAATATCAGTTTATTAAAAATTCATAGATTAAGCTGTTTACACGCGGTTCACGCTTGCTTTATTCTATTGTGTTTCATGCTCGCATGCGCTTTCAAAATGGACTCCATTTTCAAGAAATACCAACGTTTTTATCTTACTGAAGCTTCGCCATGCAGTCTTGAAATCTGGGTAATAATAAATAAATAACTGAATGGATATTTTACCAACTATAGCTTACAGCGATATTATTTCACGATTGACGATATAATATTTATATTTCCAGGGTTACCTTGCGTGAACGTGAAACTGCTATTAAATCTTTTTATGAGCAAAAATGAAGTTGTTCATATTAAGAAATAGAAAACTGATTATACAAATCAATTTTTAAAACAGCACTTGCTACTGAAAACAGTTTAAAACTGTATGTCATGCTTTATAATTATGCTTGTCAATGCGGAAAGGAATTGCTGTATATAGTTACATAGACATAGAGGCATGTACAATGTCATTAATAGGCTGTCTATGACATCTCAATTAATATCATAATAGGTTTATATCAACGTGTTTTTCAGGGCGTTCAGAGAAGGTCTACAGGTCGTTCAGGCAGTGTTTATTTAGCGTTACAAAACATTCAGCAATTGTTCGTAGATATTCGAACGCAGTTCAAGCGGAGTTTCAAATTTTGAACGTAGCGTCTGAACTGCGTTCGCCGCAACGTAAGCGAAGTTTGAACGTTTTATCCGCAAAGCGTTCAAAACCATTCAGAATACACAACAAGAACGTTCGAACAGGGTTCGAACCCTAGCGTCAGTGTGTTTGAACACGGTTTGAGCAGTGTTTAAACACAGTTCAATTGGACTTTTTTTTAGCATTTTAACCCAAATACGGTAAAGTACGTTTTCCCGTGAAGGGTCACAATTATTATATATGCTGATAATATGCAGACCTCTTGTTCTTGCTTATTTTTCCATTCGCCCGTCACAAAAACCTATAATATATCTCATTTTATAATCTCTGAGCACTTTCAAATACAATAAAATATCTATATGACTATACAATAACCACAAATCATTCTATCAACCTTATCAATGATTCAATTTGTTGGAAAATTTAATGTGCAAAGTGTTCTGAGTACGCGAGTTTGCAACTTTTAAAATATAAACCAATTAAATGCACTGGTGTCTATTAAGCTGGACTTGGACTTTGACGGATATATTCAAGGCCCGTTTACACTACGCACGATTATTGGCACGGCACGGATAAAACTGGTACCCGTACCATTTTTATCCGTGCTGAGACTACCTAAATAGATAGTCTCAGCATGGGTAAAAGTGGCACGGGTAACATTTTTATCCGTGCCGTGCCAATAATCGCGCGTAGTGTAAATGGGCCTTTAAGGCCTGAATTGTTGGCCTAAGTTGGCCTGAATTCTGTTTTCTAATTTTATTTATTTTGACTGTTAGTTTTTCAATTTTGTCGAAATATAGTGGGCGGTCGAAATGATGTTTGATGTCAGTTTTTTACACGTTGAAAAATGAAGAGCATTTTTGCAATTTGAGCGAATGTACGTGATGAACTTTTAAAGTCCAAAACATCTGCCAATAAAGCTAGTCTGAAATGTATTGTGAATTTGTTTACGAGTCTCAATTAAGGAGTAAACATGTAATAACTCTGTTCAATTGGACACTCTACTGATGTGCTGTATATACAAACGAACAGTCGATTCCGTTTATGTGTAATAATATGGGAGGAATATTTTGTGTAAATCGGCGAGTTTATTTAAGATATATTTTAATATATCAGAAGTGGACTCAAGCTAGGGGCTGTTTATATGGGGCGAGTACTAACAGCATTTATAGATGTTAGTGCTAAGGGAGTCATACATGGGGAAAAGCGAGGCAACTGGAGACTAGCTATATGAATAAAACAAATGATGTAATCTTCAACGTCAAAGTACTGATGTTGGGACCCAAATTAGATCAAATAATTCATACGCAAACATTTCGTCGTCGGTCCAGACTCTGCTTTTCTTGTTTATGGAGTTTAGCCCTTAAATTCATTTCCAATGTTGTCTTTCTTTTGTTTGTTATATCCTCGTGTTTCGTGCACAATAGAGTTAGGAACAAGGTGTGAATGGGGTTACGATCAAAGAGAAATACATTCAGCCCCCACGTTTAACGACGTTTCTAAAGTTTCTTGCTGGGCCAAAGAAAAGGATTTGGTATAGTCAAACTGGAAGCACTCTTCTCGAATGTAACTGGGGAAAAGTTGCATAATAGGACAATGATATATTGCAGTTGCATAGATGAAAGGCACATGCACTAACCACCGTGTGGTCAACGTCCTCAACTGTGCCTTTTACGCATGTACGCAGGGGCTTCGTCCCATTTCAAAACCATCAATGGCTATGAGTGGTCAGAGATGCTTCCTTCCCTCCTTGTTTTCAAATTCAAATTTGAATTTTTCCAAATCTAGTAAGAAACCTCTCAGGGGTAACTTGCCTCCCAGATTTTCAGATAAAACAAAGAAAACTTCCATTTTCCAACAAAAACAGTCTCCTTAAAACGTAGTGCTTCCTCCAAATTTTGAGTTCCATCTTTCGGCTGTGGACAGAGATCGTTCTAGCGACCATTGAGCTCCCAAGTTTTCTAAACTACCCCATACTTGTAACTCATGCTGTTTCGTTGGAACTTATTGAAGAATATAATCAAGAGGAATCTCACAAGCTATAGCCTAGATACAGCTTTCGCGTCCGTGTCGTGTAAGATGTAAAACCACTTGCTTTTGGCTCGTGTTACCTTATACAACAAAGACTGCTCATGGTGCATATATTACATAATCCGCGTGCACTTTTTTATATACAGAGGACAAAAATACTACTATAAAAATTAATCCTGATTTTCACTAGTCAGACTAGTCATGCAAACTTGTAGCATTATCGCATTTCCGTTTATACTTTTCTTAAGGCACGCGTGGTTGAGACAATATTTATGACTTTTGGACAGAAATCCACAGAAAAAATGTTGATAAGATGTTCACAAATGTTTTTGTTTTGGCACGTTGACGTATTTCGGATGCTTTTACAAGGTCGTTTTAAAAGGGTGCATGACACTGATTGAAATCTATCAAACGAGGAAAAATGTCTTTTTTGACGATCAGAGAGTTGTATAATTTCGTTGAATCTTTCAAAAGCCGTTTCAAAGTACAGATATATGCCTGCGTTTAGGTCGATATTTTATGATTTTGTTCCAGCAACTACAAATATATATACAAAAATTTGAATGGCAAAGATTCTGTATTTGATAAGGCTGTCATCTCGAATTAGAATTCAATAAAGTACCATTTCATTGATAAGGCAAATTACACGAAGTGGAGTCCCTTTAAAATTAAGTGCTTTTTATAATTATACCGCTTGAAATAGTGACGATTTCTAGAGAAGCTAACACTTTTTAATTAATTTAATTCATATTCCACTTGTATATACACATCATAGACGCACATATCGTGCCGGCATTTTGATATCAGAGCATAGATTCTGAAGGCGTCTGGAAACTTTATTGTATCATCAGTTCTTGATAAGATTTTGATTATTTTAACACTTGGGATTATGTAGTAGTAGGTTTAGGATCAGGACCAAATTTCGTATCTTTGATAGATCTTTCATGAGTTATAACCTCTTTTAGTGGCCATTGCATAACACTTTGCATACAACAATATTGCCATACAGTCACGATTCAGTGATCAGAATGTTCCATAGTCTTTTCATTGCAATTTTGAAAATCCCACTGTTCTCCATATCATCCATCCAGTCACTCGTTGTTTTGACATATTTGTGACGTTATGCAGAAGGTCCATATGTCTGGACTTTTATATTTAAAGGTTAAGGGGCAGGTGGAACCATCCCCAGGTTTTTGCAGCCACAACCCTCACGAGTCACGACCAGGGACGTAGGGAGTGGATCATAATTGGGGGATGCAGGTCCTATATTTGTCGACAGAATGGGCGTGGTTTTGATGTGATTGGGCGTGGTCAATGCTATGTTATCTTAAGAAATTGTTAAAAAATAGTAAATTTGCCGACATTTTGCCGACAGGTCAACATTTGGGGGGTTCACCACCTCCCGCACTTCTCTTTCGCTATGCCCCTGGTCATGGCCCCTTTACATTGTCCGGATTACATTAACGGGATGAGAGGCAGGGGTGATGTTTCTATGATTTTAGACCCACTATCCTAGTATATATTAATTGCAAACACTTTTAATGGCCAAAAATATACCAATGGCCTGGCCAAAAATGTATATTTAGGAATAAGGCATAAAAAGGTCAGTGGGTTTGTGCAGAATTGACGCGGCGACGCGGCTTTTTGTTCGCCCTTTTTGTTCGCCCTTTTCTTAAGAGTTAATAAGGAGGCGCTTTTTTGGAGAAATGGGTGAGTATTTTTCTATTTTTTATGAAGTGTTTTAGTGATTTTTTATGCTTTTAAGGCTAAACTGCCACCAAATTTTCAGGTTTAATAGAATAAAATTTTTGTTTAAGAGTACTTCATTTTGCAAGGATATTGATGGACCGTATTTAAAAAAAAAAGTTGACGCGCACAATTAAAGTTTTTCAATCGGCACACAAAATTAGAAAATATACTTATTGTAATTATCTGTAAAACCATTACTTGACTCACAAGATCTAGATAGTTGGTCCATTCTCACCCCTTGCATTGTAAAGGGTATCGAAACCAAGGAAGACAGGTGCTCTGGGCGGCGTTGATTTCGTGACCCCGACATGAATTGCTCAGGCGATCCCGCACTTGGGGAAGTCTGCCCTGAAAGCGTTTCCGAAAATAATTGTTTTGTGGATATTGAATATGCGATTACGATCCGCTTAAGCTGTCTTGTAATGTCTGTTTACTAGTGATTCGAATCTTACTACGTTCCTTATTATTGTCTTTATGGCATGCTGCTTCGTTCTTGTTATCATTTCCGATATTTTTCCAGTTCGCAATTCCTGACACCTCAGTAATTAAGGCACTCGTGAGTTGTTGTTTCAGTATTTACAACATTAATCATCGATTTAGGTTTTCTTGAGTTGTAATTGCCCGACTCAAATACCTCACTATTAGAATGTGTCTAAATAACTGTATGATTGATTATCATGATAATTACTTCTGTTTTCCATAGTGTTATATAATTTCCTCTCTTTTATACTTTTGAAGGATTTATCGCAGCGAGGCTTGGATTGTACGCATGATTGGCTAATGTTGATAGAATTATTATTATTAGTCTTATACACAGTTCATTATGGGACGCCTTTGTTGATGATGCACAATGTTTGTTTGGGTGATTCGGAGACGAATTTCGTCCAGCTTTAGACGGCATTGACTTATATTTATTCAAGTCTTCTTCACATAGTTTAGCATTACCAGTAATTTCCATATTGTTTCCTAAGAGCTGATTTTTATTTTTCGGAGGGCATTCCTTATTTAAGGGGACAGACAGAGCTTGATCTTGTGTGACTAAGTCTAGGGTCCGCTTTAAGTTCATCATTAAGTTCATCATTAAGTTTATCACTATTTTTAATCTCATTCTCTAGGGATTCAATGATCTTAACTAACTTTTTGACCTATTTATTGCGCTCTCTTATAAACAAATGTAAATCTGCTTCTAGTTTCTTTGATCTTTCCTGTTCGGCATTCAAATCCCGTCTCAAACTATCTCATTTTATTGCATCGGCTCTGAGTTTATCAGATTCGACATTATTTTGCAGGACAACAATGTCCAATTTGATTCCTTCGAGCTCCGCTCCAAGTACCCCACATTGGCAATGACAATCAATATTTGTAAATGCTAAGAGGCTTTCAAGATCATTAGAGTTTACCTTAGACGAGTCGTCAGGGCCAGGTGGCCTTTGCCTTACTGAGCAGTTGTCCCCTCAGACAAATCAACTAAATTATCTGCTACTTCGGCTATGCGTTCAGCATCTCCGTCATAACCAGCACCAAATAAATCCGAAGACTTCGGAAACACGAAGCTGTCCTTGTCTTTAGTGCCGCCAACTCTTGTTCTCGACAATAGATAATACATTTCTCTTTCAAAACGTCACCGTTTTTGCCATGAAAAAGTAACGTGTTTTGCCTGCCGAAGTACCATGTTAAAACAAGGTCTGCATTAAGGCAGTTAAACTTTTTGCTACCCCCACCAGGAGAAGTCCATTTTCCTTGTAAGCCAATTGATTCGATAAATCGCTTCAATGACTCTCGAGTTTTTGTCCATTTTACTCGTTTTACCATCAAACTTCAAGCTATCCGGTTCGTCAAAGTTAATGCTCGCTTCAGAAATTAGATATTTGCTTTTTGTCAGACAATAGTTTAGATTTGTAGCGGAGACGTCAAAACTACAACCGCTCGCCATATTGTATGTACTAAAATATTCGAGCTTTTATAGCGAGGACAATTAATTGAACAATATCGATATAGTCCCTCAATATATATACCTTTGTTGTAAGTGTAAAAACCCGTCGCATTATAATTGAGCTTCGTCGCATCAATTAAATATAAAACGGTAAAAAATACAATTGAAACAGTATTGGTTCTTGGCGTTTTTCCATAATATAGTTACAATATACACTGCTATAAGTGATTATATTGCTTTTTCAAGTTTATCTAATACCTGGTCCAATGAGACAAGAAACAAATGTTGTATATTTTATGCCTATAATTGGTGTGACTGTGAGAAAGAACAACTGGATCAATTTTGCACGCGCAGGTTTCTAAGGCAACACCAATTACAATTCAAACTTAGAGAGCGGGAAATAGTACACAACCCGCAGTACATCTGGGCAACTGGACTCTGTAGCTCAGTGGTCAGAGAGCTGCACCGGAATCGAAGGGCCGCATATTCAATTCCTG